>JARDYH010000002.1:49462500-49930000 GCA_029215795.1 Anniella stebbinsi
ATCAAAAGGGAAAAACGTGTCATTCCCAGACATTATAGAAAAAGGCCTGATTGGAGCAGTGGGGTGGGGGTGAGAATGACATGCTTTCCCCTCCTCCGCTCCAATTGGGGACTTTAAGGTGGCCCCAGAAAGCCATTTTCCTGCCACCCACTAGGTGTCCTCTTTTTTGGTTTCCCAAATATGGTCACCCTACTCAGTTCTTGCACAGGCTGCATTTCCATCCCTAGATATTTACTCAAAAGTAAGACCCATTGAATTTCCTTGGTTCTTGAAAAGCAACACACTTGCTTTTAGATTTGCCAGTCTTAGAATTCTTTCTGTGCTATGAATGCCTGCTCTGTCTGTCCCTATAGTTTCCTGCAAGGTCCAGCCAGGGGAAGCCAGTAAATTAAACCCAGGGGTGGAGGGAGGGATTCCCTCAAGTTCATCTGACAGCAGGTGCTATAGAACATGAACCTTCCAGGAGTGTTGAGGCTGGATTTCTGGCAGACCCAGCCAGGTAACTTTATGGCTTGTTAGTCCCTCCATTTGGTAGCCCGCAGAGCACCTGCCTCATAAGGCAAATGGCCACATGAGAACTGTTATTCTGGCCTGCTACTTTGTTTGTCTTTAGTAGTCTGTGGTCCAGATCTCTTCAGAAGGGGGAATAGTGTTTTGTGGTTGGGGTCAGTCTAAATTATCTCTAGGTGTCCCTTACTCAGTGCCTCTGATAGCAAAGAGATTGAGGATTTTCCCCAACTCTGTTACTCTTGAAGTTACTAGGCCTGTTGAAAATAGATTGAAAACATGCCACACAAGAAGTCTTAAGATATGAATGGTTTATAAAGAAAAGTAAATGCAAAAGAACATCAGATGCAGAAGCGAAATCTGAAACATTAGTAGTAGTAGTAGTAGTAGTAGTAGAAGTAGAAGTAGTATCCTGCCTTTTGCCCAGTGCTGGGCCTCAGGGCAGCCTTACAAAACTAAAACATGTACAGCTAAAACCTATAAATAGGAATATACTAGGCTAACCATATGAAAAGGAGGACAGGGCTCATGTAACTTTAACAGTTGTAGAGAAAAGGAGATTTCAGCCAGTGTCATTTGTATGCAATTAGTTCCTGGTGAAATTCCCTCTTCATCACAACTGTTAAAGTTGCAGGGGCCCTGCCTTCTTTTGTATATGGTCATTCTAGTATAGTGCCTGCAACTTTAACTGTTGTGATGAAGAGGGAATTTCACCAGGGACTAATTGCATACAAATGACACTGGCTGAAATTCCCTTTTCTCTACAACTGTTAAAGTTACATGAGCCCTGTCCTCCTTTTCATATGGTCAGCCTAAATATACAAAAGTTAAAAATATAATTAAATACTTTTCAATATTAAAGCATTTTAAACATTTTTAATACATAACAATTTAAAAGTCAAAGGTATAGACAGAGGTCCAGATTATTTGCCAAAGGCCTGCTGGAACAAAAAAGGGTTTGTCTGCATCCAAAAACACATCAAGGAGGGAGCCAGTGTAGACTGCAAGGATTAGAAAGAAAATCCATGTGTGTACACTATGCAAAATAAACAACACCTCAACTGTTTCTAAACCTTATTACAAAAACAGGGTGACTAGGCCGAAACCAGCGTTGTAGGCCCAGAAGCACTTTGAAAGGTTTCAACATTGTAATTAAAACTTAACACCGGCCCAAACTAATTAAATGAAGTGTTTGAAGCTTTCAACTTATAGCAGTATGGACCAAACTCTTAGAAAAGAGGGAAGGAGCACTGTGTGTGAGTGGGGTGGGGGAAATTAAAAGAAAGGTATAGCTACCTATTCCCAGGAGAGATCTGAAGATCAAGTTACCATGGATCCAGAGGAACCACACCCTGCTTCTCCAGGGAGCAAAAGAGCAAACTGGCCTTATGAAGATAGCCCAAAATACTCTCAGAGCCAAAGGAATGCATGTTCCAGAAGAGAAAAGATAAACTCTTCTTCTTCACTCAAAAGGTCTGTGCTAGAGGCAGCGGCCATTTCACTCCCCAACCCCACATTCTAAGGCAGGAGGGAGGGGGGAGAGTGTGTCGCGTTATGAGGGAAGATGGCCGCCTCATTGACTTGAATGAGAGGTTAAAAGTCAACCGAAGGGAATTTTTAAAAAAACGAAAAGCTTTCCATCAACTACAGTCAAGGAGGAAGAAGACCCCACCACTGGATTACTTAATAAGGCTCTAGAAATTATGCAAATTGTGAGCACAAAAAGTAGCAACCCGGAAGTAAATTTTACAAAAGCAGGGAGACAGGTTTGTATTCCTTTTCTAACTTAAACTGCTCTCCTTCCCTCAATCTTTCACCAATCTTCTTGAAATTTTCAGGTAATGTAAAACAAACATTTCTTTCTGGCACCTGTAAATTTCAGAAAGGTTGATGAAACATTTTCGATTTTATGGCTGTTAGAATGACCCCCCCCCCCAAATTATCACTTTAACATAGCGGAATGTGTTTTTTACTGACGACCCTTAACAATGGAGGCACGGCTGTGCCTCCATTAATAACCATATAATTCTTTGTGTATGTGCAAGGACACAGAATACAAATGGTTTGCCATTTTTTAATATTTGCAGAGGTACATGAAGAGCATCTGTTGGTTTTTATAGGAGCCAAGGGGTATCCAATAAACCAGTCTACCCCTCTAAATGTGTTGGACTACAACTCCCAAAATCCCTCAGCCAGATATATTGAGGACACCAGGTTGGGGAAGGCTGCAATAAGCCAATCTTTTTCTGCTTCCTTTTGGAACTCTTAACACTATCCAAGTCTGCCCCATGAGACAATTATTTTACCCTTTTATGCTTTCCTTTCCCCAATGTTTACCAGCTGCCACTGACCTGATATTAGGCACAGTTAAAATTTGGATCTGCCATGAGTCATTTATGTTAATAACAATAATTTCATGCCTGTTCTCAAAACAATTCAGTGCTGTTTTACTTGTAATAGTCACCAGAACATTAAATGGAATTAACAAATCAGGGGGTAAAACCAAACTTACATGAGCCAATTTCCTCTCTCGCAACCAGAGTCCCCCTCCGTCTTCCTTGTATGGCCTCCAAAGCTGCTTGGGAAGATCCCCCAGTCTTCAAGAGCTCATTTGGAAGGTGTGTGGGGTGGTGGTAATTTGATCCACTAGCAGTGTCCATTCCACTGGCAGAACGATACAACCCCAGGTTTATTATGCATATATGCAATTTAAGTAAGCTCCACCAGCAGGAATATTTCTTACAGCCTAGTCCTGCGAACTGCTTTTATAAGCAAATTGCAAAAACATGCATTCATAAGTAACAATAGATGAAGACCATCTTTATTATTACTGTATGAAATCTCTGAAAAATATGTCCAGGTTTTAGCTAGGTCGTAATTTAGTATAAAATAAAACAAGACATTTAAACCTGGGGAAAAAAATATATGAGAATGGTACAACTATCAAACTATGTGTGCAATTTCCTTGTGCTCAAATTGCATTTTCTCCCTTCAGTGTTATACGGAACAAGGTCCTGCCCTCTAGATTAGAGACTTTTGCATTAGAGGAAACTAGGTTATGTCTTCCACTGTCAGAGATAGAAATTATGAGCTGGAGTGCATTTTAGCCAGTCACTCTGAAAAATGTTAGCCCAAGGGGGTAATAATTAGAACTGTTTTTGTCAGGTGACTGCTTTTTAAGCAGTGATGTGTCTGAAAATCTAGCTGAGGGGGTTTAATATAAATATAAATATTTTTTTCAGTCAGCACTGTGGCTAGATATATTTTGTTCTTTTACTTTCCATTTCAAATGTAAGCACTTTTCCAAGAAATTATCAGCTAAAGTGTAATACCGCTTAGCATTATGGTGACCTGATAATATTATCTCCTTCATAAACCAATAATTCAATGCAGCCCCAGACATCCTTAGGTATAACTGTAAACTGGCCCATTACATCTCTTTCGTGACTGCTTCTGCTCATATGTGCACACAAATGTTCAACATGGGGTTTTCATAAAAAGAAGTTGCTGCATTAGAAAACAGAAATTAAATTATACACACAGACAAAAAGGTAAGTGTTTCTTGCTAATGTTTCATCAATATAGTCAGATTTTATAGGATTTGTAAACAGGAAAATAGGCATTTTTAGACTGCAATCCTAAGTACTTATGCAGGTATCCATTACACTGATTTCCATGGAAAATGCAGTTAGGATCATGCTGACAGTGGAAATAGATACTCTGTCAAGTAGACAAAATGTGATTGTTGCGAGTGATTGCCAATAAGAGAGTCAAATTCAGTGGTCCTGATCCTACTTTTTGCTATAGGCTCATGTTCAGTGATGTACAGCCTCCTCTGAAGTGGTCTGTAAACTGCTGTGCTGCACAGGTTAGCACATCCCAAGCATGTGGGGCTGACTATCTGTTATCTTCCAAACGCAATTCATGATGCCATTTTTGACCTTTAAAGCCCTTCATGGAGGGATCAGGTGTATCTCAGAAACCTCCCCTCCCACTATCTGAGACCATCTTCAGATGCAGAATCTAGCATACATTGCTGGTTTCTAGAAGAAGTCAGGCCAAAAAGCTGCAATCGTAACCTCATAAGTAATGGGTTTCAAGACATGCGTCCTCAGCATACAGACTTGGACCAGAATCATCGTTCCACCAGCAGTAGAATGCCGCTGACAGAACAATACTTATGTTCATTTTCTAAATAGCATGGGAAGCTATAGCATGGGAAGATAAGACATGCGAGTTATATCCCTCTCGCTCAATAGCACATCAGTGCTATCACCCATTTTTTGATCCAGGCAACATTAATTCATTCCCAATTGCTATGCCTGTGTGAAGCTGAACTGGAGACATTTTCTGTGAGCCTATCTACACTACTGCTTTAAAACGGTTTATAACGGTTTTTAACAGTTTTGAGAACTGTTGGGGCCCAGGACACACTCCATATACAGTTTTCAAAACATTTTCAAAGTGTTTTATCCTGCATGTGTAGATAGGGTGGAGGTTTGCTATCTCCCCCTCCCCCCCAAAAAATTAACCTCTTGAAAATGAAGAAAAATCACAACGCCACTGGGATATCTACAGTGGGCTGCCCTTCAAAGCTGGAGTCCATTGACCTGGCATAGTATATTGTGGCTCACCTTTTCACAGTGATATCGTAAAGGAAACATATTATGGTTGATCTCCATCTAGATATCCTGTACCATTCTGGCTACATTTTAAAGTACTTGTTTTGATCTGCAAAGGTCTAAGGGTTTTGAGCCCAATAACATACTAGACTTGCAGTGTGGTGCTAAAGAATAATGGAATTTACTCCCTAGTTAAATGTGCTTAGGATCACAGCTTTAGAGTGCATTCAAATACTATATATGAGCATTTTTACCAGAAAATAATGCCAGAAAAATGCAACCATAGGAATTTCCCCTTAAAAATTAACATTTCCCTTAGTTGTTAGTTTTACCAACTGGGGGTACTTTTATTGGGCCTGCTCAGACAACACAATATGCCATGGTTAGGCTGCTAACTCTTTTGCAGCAAATGGTTTGTGAGTGTGTTTAAACTGTATGTAGCCACCATGGTTAGGAATGGTTCACACGACATGATAAGCCAAAATGTTTAGCTCAAAATGCTTAACCACTGTGGCTTAGCATGTCATCTGAACAGGGTCATAATAACAACTGATAAGGATTTTTGATCTGGGCATTGATATAAATCAAAACCTGGAACTCTAGTCTCCCCCAAGCCTCTAAAGAAACATTTTAAGGTAAAGTAGAAAGATATTTCACTGCACCAGGGTATAGTTCAAACCTCACATTCTAGCATTTCAGAGTAAAGACACAGAACGGTATAACCAAAACATCCTTTCCTGATAACAAGCTTTGCTATCTCTTCCTTCGAAGAGATGTGAATTGGACATGACTCTATGGCCCACAAGGCTATCGCATAAGACAAGCTGGCACCATATAAAGTAAACATTTTCAGTTCTTCCAGAAGAAAATTACTGGCCATTAGAGAAAACCAAATAACACCAAGTATCAGTGTTCGAAGGTTATCAGGAAACAGTAAATTACTTTGAGGCATCAATTGCCCCGGATATTGCTTTATTATGGTTTAAGATATTGTTTAGTTGAAGCATTTATTGGCGTTTATCCATCACAGGAGGGAGGGGGGGTGGTATGTGACGTCAAAGCCTGTAACTGAGATAAATGAAACAGTTTTGTCTGTGTGATTCAGAGAGCTTTGGTACTACCCATGTGCCACTTCTCTCTCCTTCGTACGAAGTTTTGAATAAACCTGTTGGACTGAACTCTGCCTGTTCCTGGTGATTCTTCAATTTGAGAGTTAGGGAACATTTCCTTAACACAACATATATCCTTTATTATAAGGAGAAGTAACCATGGAAGAATTGTACAAGAAATATTACATCATAATGACATTTTCCTGTAAAAATGCTCGTATGAACATGCTCATATAGAAACCAAGAGAAGTCCTTTCCTATGTTCCACTGCTCTATCTAACGTACTGAGAACATCCTTGTAGATAACCATGCATAACCCAGGTCCAAATATCAACTGCAGATTGGGGTGGGTAGCCTAAATATTCCTCAAAGACCAAGCCTGGACATTTTTTGGAAGTAAAATAAGGCCCTCATTTTTAGCATTGTTTTGTTTGAACAGAGGATAGCTAAAACAACAAGGATTCTTGTGGCAACTTAAAAACTAACAAACTAACAAACTAACAAGCTTTTGTGGTCACTGTCCACTTTATCAGATGTCCTCAGAAACTTATGCCATAATAGATTTGTTAGTTTTTAAGATACCACAGGAAAGACAAACATGTCTGCCCCTCTGGAAAGAATAATTAGCATGGTTTATATTTATATTGTTGTGATTGTGTTTTTAATATCATTTTACTACCTTCCATGAATTTGTAGGACAGGATACAGTATTTGTTAATTTTTCCAATTAGATGTTGCACTGATCCAAAATGGCTATAAAACATTTTCAGATAGATATACACAGAATAACATTGAGCTATCCAAATCAAGCAAATTTTCTGTTACTGAATTTATGTACAATTGCCACTTAAACGGCAATCTGCAATCCTATACGTACTAGGGATGTGCAGCGGATCAGATCAGATCCACGATCCGGATCCAATCCGCCCAAAAATCAGATAAAAATGATCCGATCCAATCTGATCCAATCAGCTATCCGATCCAATCCAAAGAGACCCGATCCGGATTGGGGAAAATCGGCGGATCGGACCTCCATTTTATGGCGTTTTAAACTGATAGTGGACTTAGAAAAATAATGAGCTGTACGTTTTTGTTTTAAGAGGTAGAAAGCTGAAACTCCCTGACATGGGAGATTGGATGTGGCTACTCGTGTGAAAAATTCCAGAGAAATTGGTGCATGACTTTAGTAGCAATGAGTAGTTTATTATGGTGTTTTACATTGGACTTACAGCAAAGAAAGAATGTGCTGTGTAACTCTTTTATTTTAAAAGATAGAAAGTTGAAACTCCCTGACATGGGAGATTGTTTGTGTCTACTTATGTGTGGAAAATTCCAGAGAAATTGGTGCAAGACTTTAGTGGCAATAAGTGGTTTATTAACTTTATTATTTTAAACTTCCATAAAGTGGGGGAGACTCTGTGTGTGTGTGTGTGTGTGTGTATGTTTTTGACAGCTCGATCCACCCATTGTGCTTCACACTACATCAATGCATCACCCAATCCTGTTAAAGACTTCCTGCAGCCTCCAATTGCAATACTGGAGGAGGGCTTAGTAGAAACCCAGTATATATTCTCAATCTTTCCCTTTTGGCTCTCTGTGGGGTTTAGTTAGTTGGAGTGGAAGGAGTGTGGGTTGGAGCTGGAAATGATATTGGATGCTGGTGTTCCCCTCAAGGGAGCATCAGCAGAGTCCCCTCCATTCCTGACTTCACCCTTTGAATGCCTGTCTACCACTGCTGTTGCTGCTGTCTGCCAGATCTCACCTGCAAGTGGAGCCCGCCTCTCCACTTGCTTAAGCCAAGGGATGCTGGTGTTCCCCTCAAGGGAGCATCAGCAGAGTCCCCAAAGTTCAATGAAACGCCTGCCATTCAATTTAAACCATGCCCCTGTGTCTGTGAAACGGGGGCGAATGTACACCCCTTCTGTGCGCTCCTCACATTAGTGTGATGTTTGTGGGGACAGCATCTAATGAGAGAGCACCTTGCAATGGTCTTACTTACCACAGCACAAGCTATTTTTAACAGTTCCATTTCAGTGAAAAGGGGGCAGAGCAGACCTTCTGTACACTCCCCAAGTTTGAATTCAGTTTCTGTGGATGGGATCTAATGAAATCACTTTGCAGTTTACATGCAATGGGCAAACCCATTTTTCACAATTCCATTTCAGTTAAACTGTGCCCCTGTGTCTGCAAAAGGGGGTAGAGCTACGTACGTACAGCCCTTCAGTGCGCTCCCCAACTGGGGACATGGTCTATGATGTTCTGCCAAAAAAAAAAAAAAAAACAATTTTAAATGTGGTGTGCCCCAGGCTGAGACACAGGAGTAAATTGAAAAAGGAACAGAAGATGGATGAAAACGTGACTTTTAAAGGCTTACTTACAAGTAATGCCTGCACCCCTGTGTCTGCAATTCTGGGCACATGACTGGCAACATTGCATCTGCACTTGTTCAAATTTTCATGATTCTGTTTTTAAAAATACCAAAGATACAGGCTTTTCCCCCTCCAAAATCAAGTCTAAAGGGGCTAAAAGGCATCCAATCTGATCCGGAAAGCCTCTGATCTGATCTGAAGCAACAATTCCAATTCCGATTCCAATTCCAATCCAATTTTTTTTTACTGTGCACATCCCTAACTTGCCCTGGACAAAGTCTCATTGAACAATATGGGGTTTACTACTGAGTAGACTTGTAAAGGATTGCTCCGTTAGTTAATTATCATAGTGTCGCAATTTAAACTAGCCATAGATGGTTACGCTTGGAAGTAGTTCATTATTGCTTATCCACTCCAAGATTTAGAATTTTTCTTCCACAGATGAAAAATAGAGAAATTTAAATACTGATGCCTTTTATTCTCTCTCTCTTTCTGCTTCAAAAATAAATGCTATAATAGACCTACCAAGGTTAATACCTGTCCTTGCACCTTGAATGAATCTATGGCAAGAATGTTTTTTATTGCTCTGCCATAGCTAAAATTGCTTAGTCCATACAATCTATAAGACACATCATTTTTCAAAGGAAAAACTTCCAAGTTTCATCAGGAAAGAGCATTTCACACTCAAAGTGAATGAGTATTACTGTTCAGGATACATGCCAAACCACTTTTAGTGAAGCAAACACAGTTTAGTAAACTCCAGATTTTATGAGGAAACATCCTTATGCACTGAAATCCTTGGTACTAAAAATAAATCTGTTGATACAATTAAAGGCTACAAACCTGATACAACCATGAGTACATAAAGACACCAGGGCTACGCATGCATTGTTCTGTCAAATGAGCTGCAATTAGGATGTTTGTCTGTTTTGGGCGTAAAGAAGGGACTGATGGAGACTAAATCAGCCAGGTAGTCCCCCACACACACATCACAGTAGATCAACACAGTCACCTCATACTAGCCAGTGAAACACTGCCTACAACTCAAAATTTCAGTGTGGGGTTTTTTTACAAGAAAAAATGGCTGCTTAAAATGGCACTCATATGGAAGTAACTACTGAGCAAAGAGAGAAATCTGTTGGTCCCTGCACAAGCATCCCAGGGACCATGATGGCTTGGAAAACCTCACCAAAGGTCAGAAACAGCACTCCAGCCTCAGAAGAAGGAGTCTGTGATCTGACCACAGACCCCCTCCCCCTTGCAGCCAACATGAAGAGAACATGCCATCTGCCTCTATGAGGTGGGGAAAGTGACCTTGGAGGAGGAGAAAAGGGAGCCTTCCGATGGGAGGGAATGGGAGGAGGCTGGAGAGGCCAGGATACGAGTTAACCTGAGCCTCCTCCAGCCTCCTTCCCTCCCCTTCCAAAGCACTCTCAATAGAAGGACTAAAAAGTCCATCTAGCAAAAATAAATCACCTCCACCACTCCTCCTGTCCTGCCAACTTCAGCCAGGCAAGGCATAGGAAACTCGGAAGCCTCTGGGTTCAGGGGCTTTCAGACAGCAAGGTTTTGGTATATCTTTCCTGCCCTTCAAAAAAGTAACAGTGACTGACAAGTCAGTCTAGTTCAGTAAAAGCTGGTACAGTGTATTGGCTAAGGGGGAACTGTTAGTCAGGAGTTCAGATACCACCACAGCCTTTCCCTACATCCTTAAGCAAGCTGCTGTACTCTCAACTTCTACAAATCTTCCTCCTCTTAGATGTAAACTTAATAATACTGGCTCTCCTCAGAGAATGGTGGTATGATTAATGAGATAGTATATATGAAGCCCTCTTAACACTCTGCACAGCTATATAAATGTTAAATAATATTATCAATAATAGTTATTGAGCCAATGCACTCCTAATTGTGAAGGATGTGAAGGGTGCTACTTCATAGTTGACTTTCTATCACACCCTGAGATAAGGGGCATTTGGCTTTCCTGTGACTCCAAACATTCTCATTCACAAGTCACTCCAGCATGAAGACAAACTACAGACAATATATTTTGGAAGCCACTAAAGACAGTAGAGTGAGATCTACAGCAGCATCACATGGGGGGAAATCGTGTTTCCTTACTACTGCTTCTCCGCCAGTGATTTTGTCCGTCATTACTTCCTCTTTTGAAAGAGGAAATAAACAATGTGCACGTGGCCCATTCAGCAGACCATTTTGATTGTGCTGCTGCTTCTGCACACAGCAGGAGATAAGAGCAAGTTCCATCTCAAAAATAATTTGGATTTACCGGGGTCTTTTTTTGTTGTGCGAAGAAGGCTAGAAGGGGTGGGAGGAACACAGGACGCAGACAACATTGTGAATAGGATCCACAAAAATTTGTGAGTGCCCAGTAACAAGTGTACAATAAAATGCTAATCTGATGACGCCCATAGACAAATCTGGTCCATGGGGCAGAATCCATAAGGAAATTATCCTGCAGAAGCTTGGCTGAAATAAACAGGAATTATGCAAAAGTACAATTCCTGTACTCTACTTAATATTAATTAGTGGGAAGGGGTTTTATCTGGATTTTTGCTTCAATAACCAACATATTTGGGGGCTGCTTGATTGCAGTAATTTGGTATTCCTTCCTTCCTACCTTCCTACCTTCCTTTCTTCTTCCTTCCTTCCTTTCTTCCTTTCCCATATTTCCCATAAATTGTCTATTGTCTACCAAATGTTTGTCTACAACATAAGCCACTTTCCCGGAGTCTACTGACTTACTTTCATAGTTGTTAAGCCTATTCAATAGTAAAAAGAAGAAGAAACTATAAATTTGTGTGCCGATCAAAATTCTGAAAATGCATATGCTTTCAATCACTTAGCCCATGCACATTATTCATGAAATCTCAGTTTGAAATTCTCAGATTCATCCGCAATCACAGTAGTACCATGCTTGAATTCTACAACAAACTCAAATCCATAATTTTACCAAAATCCAAATACATCTTATTTCTGTTATGAAGCCACTATAAGTGTGTTTGTGTTTGTTATTTTTTGTTTGTGGTGGGGATGGTTGGGGGGTTGTGTGTTTTTTGCTGAGAAATTGCCACCGATGGATAAGATCTTCTATCTCTTTGACACTTTTGCAAATGATTAAATATTTCTGGTGCTTGTGCTAGACTGAAATTTTAAAAGACACCACTTTTCACCTCAATAAAGAGAAGATGGGTTTCAATTGTAGCTTTAGCAATAGGTCAATCTTCCATTTCAGAAAGTTGCCCTTTCTTCTTCTTCTTCTTCTTCTTCTTCTTCTTCTTCTTCTTCTTCTTCTTCTTCTTCTAAAAAACTAACATTGGCTTCTGCAATGTAGTTGTCTTGTTTTGTCTTCTCACAAGTTCACAGACTGAATGATAGTTTGCATTTCTTTTTCTAGTTAACTTCTAAACTATTCTTTCTGGATAACCAAGCAGCAATTTCAACAGGTGATCTCATTTTAAGGCATTTCTGTAATATCTTACATATTTCCCAATATATGCAGCACATGCAAAAATCCATTAGCTGAGCAAGAATGATTTATAGTCCAAGATTCAAATTAGGTTCACTTATTTCAAAAGAATTTCAAAATTTCTTTGAATATTTTACAAATGGACTATTACCTGAATATATATTAGTGTTTCATGAAATAATTTTAATATACATTTATCAAGGAGTTTCACATTTTGAGGTTTTGTTGAAAATATAATTCATATATATTCACAAATAATTAGTATTTTGAAACATACTTTGATTATCCTAGTAAGAACAATATATTATGAATCAGAACTACATAGCATAAGACTTTCTATAATAGGATTCAAGGGGTGGGTTAATTTAAATGGACATGCATTCAAGAAGCCAAACACTTTTCTGTTTGAAAGAGACCTAGTAATGCAAGTGAAAATTTGCAGAAAATACCATAGATCATGAAGCAAAGTTCCACTGAGGTGGTTCTTGTAACCAATACTGTGTTTTCTGTTAATGAAATTGTGTCCTACTCTAGTTGCTTCATCAAATATAATGGATGTATAACTTAGGGAGTTAGATGCCTCTGTTTAGTCAACTTCTCTTCAAAAATGTCTAGTGTTTAGTGCTGCTTGTGTAAAACCACATCCAAAATTGATCCTTCATTAGGGATTACAATCCATAATCAAGGGTCAATGTGCATTGGATCATCCCTCCCTCCACATTTTCTTCTCTCAACTACTATTGCATGGAAATAGGCAGGGAAGAATTACACCATTGCATAATTTGATGTCTCTAGAAACCATGTAACCAATTCACAGCCTGATTCTATCAGCTTGTGAAATTTGCCTCCTAATTTGTTTATTATACTTAATCATTTTATTTTGTGATCCACCCAGAGAACTTTAGCTGTTGGGCAATATAGAAATGAAATAAATAAATACTGCCTTTTCTCCAAGGATTTCAAGGTTCTTCATTAACTTTTAATCTCACGACCGCCCTGTGAAGTAGCTGTGAAAGTGTGATTGGCCCAAGATCACACCGTGAGTTTCATGGCTGAGTGGGAATTTGAACCCGAGCCTTCCCAAATCTAGTCCAATGTTCTAACAACTACACCACAATGGTTCTATCACAAGCAACAGCATATCAGCAATCATTCATACACCGGGTTCAGCACCCTTCAACTTTCACCATCTCTTCCACAGATTAGAGATGAGACATGGGGCAGGATAATATGTGGGAGCATTAGCTCCCATGCCTACAGAAAGATAATATTTATTCTCATGTAATGTTTTATATTATCATACAGAGTCCAAACAGCCATCTGCGTCATATCCAGAACTCCATAGATTCTGTCAGCTCTAAAGGAAAAGCAGAGTGTTGTACGCCTACTCATGTTTCTTAAGAAACACTGTTTTCCATCTGAACCCCTTGCCCAACAAATGAAATCTTTGGGAGACATGCTATTGCACATTCCACCAAGTTCATGCTTTATCCCTATCTGCTTTACCAGCTGGGTTTGGGCCTCTCTGCCATCCTATCAGAGACCACCAGAACCAACTGCTCTTGGAAGAGGAGATCCTCATAACCATTTCCACCCTGTTGCTGTATCACTGACTGGTAATGTGCCACTCTTCCCCACACAGAGGCCATCAGAGCCAACTGCCCTGTGAGGAAGAGAAAGAGAAGCAGCAGCCACTAAGGTAAATGTTATCATCACCACCTTTTTTAGTAGTTTATTTAAAGACCATGTACACTTTTCTCCCATTCTGTTTGTTACTGTTTTTATTGATCTTATGTAGATCAATATGGAAGTCAAGTTGGCTGAAAAGCAGGATTTTTTTTAAAAAAAAATAATCCAGTGAATAAATGGTGCCTTCTCTGTGCTTGAATTGCAGGTGTACAATGGCATCCCTAGAGAAGCCCACTGTGCTACATCACAGTTACATTTTCGGAAAATAGAGAAAACCTGCTCATTCTGTCAGGTCTTTAGTGCTACTTCAATGAAGATTATATTGCTGCTGCTGCTGCCTTTAATTCACTTCTTTGGTTAGTGGTGGGGTTTTTTATGAATGTGTTTTGATTTTAATGACCGTTTATTTGGTTTTAATGTATTTTTACATAATGTACATCACACCTCAAGGGATGTGTTGTTATGGAATTCCAATAGACAATTCTTTTAATACACGAATGAATGAATGAAACCTTTACTTCATATATCTGTACAATCTCATTGAACAGCCTGACACACATATTAAACAAAAAAGGAGCTAAGATCATTTAACACAATCTGAAAGAATATCTATATTTGCTTGGGGGGGGGGGGGGGGGATCAGGTAACTTCAGTCATACAATACTTCCATGGCATTCTGTCTCATTGAACTTAATGGGATTTACATCCTAGTACATGTGCATAGAACCAGGCTGCAAGTTTCATTGAACCTGCCAGCACCATGCTAATGAATGCAATGCCGGTCCCAGGTTTTGTAGTGCCATCCTTCAGTGAATCTACCTGCTCACCACCATTGGCACTAGCTGCTTTTGCTTCTCATCCTTTTTCTCATCATTGCTAACATTTGTTTGCTTGATGGTCAGAGAAAAAATAGGCAGTGGCTTCTACTGCTACTCCTCTCCACTACTACCATTATCTGTGCCAGAATGAAAGGCAGGTAAACAATCAGATTGCAATGGTGAAGAGAAAGAGTAACTCGAGTAGGCTCTTGTCAGGGCCCCCCTGCTCTGGCACCATGACAGGCACCCAACCATGCCTATCTTTGATGACAGCTTGCTAACTGTTATTAGAAGCTAGGTGTGTCTAAGTTAGACCAATACCTGTGACCTCTTTCTAAACAGCCTTAGTATTTATTTATTTAAATATTTATCCTGCCTTTCCTTAAATGAGTCAGAGAGCCCCTATGAGGTAGGTTAAGCAGTACCTTACTCAAGTTCATCAAGGATGTTTTCTGGCTGATTGTGGATTTGAACCCAGGTCTCCCAATCTAAGTTCAGCACTCCAGCCACAACATCATGCCACAGTGGCTTTCTTGGGTTTAGCTTTAGTCTTAAATAATACAGGGCCATAAGGAAATCACTGAAATAGATATATGGCCCAAATAGATATATAGCATTGAGCAGGGGGTTGGACTCAATGGTCTTATAGTCCCCTTCCAACTACTATTCTATGATCTACACATATAGATGTTAAGGGGAGATATTTTGGGGTTCCCATTCAATATTCTTGGTTTTAATGGACACAACTTCTTTAAAACAAGAGAGGGAGGGAGGGGGAGGGAGGGGGGTTATTACAAAGCTACTCTGTTAGAATGTTTGGGGTACGTTCTACTACCAAAGAGACTACAGTGGTGAATGTCCAGTTTATTCTTTCAGATTGAAATTCTGAGTGTCTCACTTTAGATATCCTGAAGAGATCTGGAAACTAGCTCTCCGGAACTGGGGGCAGGGGAATGCCAATTTGAATTTTTCTTCAGGAGAACATTCTTTTATTAATGTCATCTATCCAAGAGTGAATAAAACTGGCCTCAATGTTCTCATGGGAAAGATGAACATTTCCCCCAAACTCTTGGAAGCACAAAAAACTTACTGCTTCCTGCCAAGAATAAAACTGAGCAACTCTGAAATGTTTAAGGCTTCTGATTAAACCTTCAGTGGTATGTTTCTCCTAGACAAAGCATTTGTCATAAGTAGCATGTTGGCTGGAATATGATTTATGCCACTGGACTGAAATTGGCTGAATAATTTATGCTGTTTATTGTTCAGAGAGGTTTTTTTCTTTGTTTAAAAAAAACTAGAACAAGCAATGGCAAAAATGAGAGCAAATCTAGATTGTGGGAGGCGGTAACGTTGGAAGGGGAGATGTTTTCCATGTTTATATTTAATAGAGTAAATCTGAGGGAGAAACACCTTATGCAGGGGGGACAGTTCGAATAGGTGCACCGTTGTCAGCATATTCAACGAAACCAATTGGCTAAGAGAAGCTGCCAAATAGGTGTGAAATGAGGTGAAATTACTGGGGAAACACTTTCTTTTAAGGTACTTTGCTTTGTTCCTTCCAGTGCCTTGCAGCAAAAAATTTAATTTAAATACTGAAAATGGAATGCTGCTGTATTGATTTAAATTTGTAAGGAAAGTCTTAGACTCTATTTCCTTTTTCATAGAGAAAGTGCATACTCTGTGTATGTGTGTGTGTGTGTGTGTGTCTGTGTGTGTGTGTTTTCCACTATTCAGGTTTTCCACTATTTATGAGTATATCAGAGTTTATTGGATCCTGCTATTCTGTGTATTAGCATAAAACACATAACTTGAATTGTCAGTTTATAAAATTTTCAGAATGTACGATTATGGGTTTGCTCTTACTGTAAATTTTTACACCGCTTGCATGATTTATCTTATCTGTTGAAACACTGGTTTTTATGTTTTTCCCATTTTAAGAGATAAATTTAATACCTTGAACCTATGGTAGAGGTAGAGTTACAGACAAAAGGAGGGATGGATAGATGGCTGTGTAGGTGGGGGGAGGAGAAAAAAGATATGTGACTCAATTCAGCTGAAACTATTTCACAGATAACTCATTTTATGCCATGTGGCTAAAAATATTTGAAATGTTTACAGGCTGCACAATATATATGTTTGACATATTAAAGCAGACTTCTATCAGCTGCTCAGTAACCGTTCCAGGGAAACTCCTTAAAAGAAATCAAGCAAAATCACAGCCACTAGTCTGCTGTGCTGTTTCTAATTTGAAGGAAAATTCATCTCTGACACGCAGCAGATTCTGTGCAGGTGGAAGCAAGCCCCTCACTGCTCCTCTCTGCCAGTCAAATTATGTCATCAGTGAAGGATCACTGGTTTTTAATGATACAGTGGCCTCCATACTGAGAAGCAGGTCCTGGCAGAGCAATATGCATAGCCAATAAAATGGCTGTCACCAAATTACAATTGACACTTAACATCACTAAATCTGCAGCGTAATTCCTTGTGACAGTTGTGTAGGTATATTAGAAGAAAATAATTTACTTCAAACCCAGCATGTAAGACACCATTTCCTGGACATAATTCATGTCATATTTACAGTAGCCAAAGCCAGCAGTCTCTAGGCAACCTTAATTCGGGGGAAGAGATCAGAGATGCTAGCATGTTCATTGGAGTATGATTATTTATGTCTGCAATAAACAAAGCTGGAGCAGTTGCTCATTGCAGGTTTTTAATTGTTATTGGGGTTTTTAATTGTTATTGGGTTTTAAATGAATATTAGCCTCTTTTGCTGTAGGGATTAAGAAAACTATAAATATGGAGCAACATTTCAAACAGGAAACTGGCAACTGCTGAAGCCATCTTGGCCATTTCAGGAATCAGACACTCAATCTGTGTATATGACTAGGTTCTTCGATCCTTCCCCTTAACTGGTCCCCAATGCTAAGTTCTGAATGTGTAGATACCCCTGTGTGTATGAAAGCATCAGCATACAGCTGGCATATGCAGCTTCAGAAGTGCTAGTAAAGCTAAAGGGTGTCACCACAAGTGTCAACTTCCATATTTTTTTCCTCTTGAAGTAATGATCTTGTCAAGCAAAAGGTCTGATAGGAGAAAAAATAAACACCCAAAAAACTCCTTTTATTCTGGATTGTCTATTTTAATGCATTCATCTGGAGCAGAACAGCAGAGAGTGAATTCCTTGGTCTTGTAAGCATATATAAACGTGGCATAGTTAAAGGTCTCCACTCTTCAGGATGAAGTGGTCTGAATATCTAGCAAAATGGGTCTGCAAAAAATTCATTCCAACTTTGTCTCTAGGCAATTCACCTTTGGCCCAGTAATGATATGAGTCTTTTCGCTGATGGGGAAGATACAGTAAGTCAGGTCAGGCAGTCTTTAGGAGTCAGATGCCTATTTGTTAGCAGAATGAAGCAGGTGTAGTAGTGTGTGCTAGATTAGCTCATCGCAGCATGATAATTACCTCACAGGAAGCCCTCAAGCTTACACATCCAATACAGGAGCTACGCAGTCTGATCCTGTAAATGGCCATGTATTTAGTAAGGTAGGCTTAATTTTAAAAACTCAAGAGTTCAAAAATATAAATCAGTGAACTGCTATTTCTGCATTATTTTCCGACTTTCTTTTTGTTTTGTAGCCAGCTCAAACAGCCTACAGAAATGTGGATTTTCAAGATTTTCTAATAGTGGGTAAAAGTATCAATGCAGTAAGCTCACCTCATGCTGTTGTAAACCCACCCACTCTTTCATTCTGGAAAATCAAAAGCAGCTTGTATATGAGGTGACTGGACTGCAAATTGACCCTGTTACTTTTCTAAAATATGAAAACAATAATTTGTTGCATCTTGTGCGAGTCCCAATTGCTTTTTGTGGAACTCTCTTCCCCATGTATGCTAATGTTACAGCCAAAATCCATTCAAAAAATTCACAGCAAACTCCACAGCACTTATCTGTCAAGTTGGTCCAGTTGAGCTATACTAGCATACTTCAGCCTAATGTAAAGTACTGTGAGAAACATAAGAAGATAAGAATAACTATGTTGGATCAGACGAAAAGCCTCTGTTCCCACAGTAGCCAACCAGATGTCCATGGGAAGCCCACAAGCAGGACATGAGGCTAATAGCACCTGCCACTGATATTCCCCGGCAACTGTCATTCAGAGGGATTTTGCTCTGATTCTAGAGGTAACATAAAGTCTTCATGACTAATAGTCATTGATAGTTTTATCCATGAATCTAATTTCCTCTTATAGCCATTTTTCCCACACCATGTATAATTTTATATACACCTATCATGTTCTCCTTTAATCACCTGTTTTCTAATGTAAAAAGCCTTCAGCAATATGACTTCCCCTCAATCTAAAAAGCCCCAAGTGTTGTAACTTCTCCTCACAGAGGAGTTACTCTAGAACATCATCTGTTGTCACCACTGTTTGCCTGGTTCATATCCCACCAGTGCAATTAACTTAGTAAAGGTGCAATCCTTTGCATGTTTAGACAGGAAAAGTGTCTATAATTCCCATCATTCTTCAGCCAGCATCTATGGCAAACCATTCTCTCCCAGCCACAGTACCTCATCTGCAATTTGGGGATAGTAACAGTGACATAGCTTATAGTTTTGTTCTCAGATTTACTCAGATAATCTATGCCATCAGTGGTGAAGACCCATAAACCTTTCCTCATAGGGCCCTCTCCTTTGCCCTGCTGAGACAGGAAGAAACAGAGAGGTGACTGGGAGTTAAGAGTAAAAAGAAGCCAAACTGACATAGGCATAAACTACTATCTTCTTTGTGTTGGTAGTAGGTGAGCCCAGCTGCATTGTTACAAAGCTGTTTTCTAAAAGACAAGCCAGGGGACGGGTGCCTGGCTCTGTCCATGTGCAACAACAAGTGCAAAGTGCAGAAGTGTCATTTCTTAAAAGGACAATGGCAGTGCTGGATGGAGGGGTGGGCATGGCAATCTACGATGGTGTGAAAACCAGAATGAGTAGGTGAATAGGGTGTGGGTGTGGATGGGTGGTATAGATGTGCCCCAGTCTTGCTTTGCCCACTTTGGGTTCCAGCTCCATCCACATTGGCATGTGAGAGGTTGTAGCTCAGTGGCAGAGCACATCCCTGGGATGTCCAGAGAAGACTAGAGAAACTCCTGCCTAAAACCCTAGATAGGTGCTGCCAGTCATTTTTTACAATACTGAGCTAGATGGACCAATGGTCTGACTTGGTCTAAGACAGTTTCCTATGTTCCTATCTATGTGACTGCCAAAAGATTACCCCAGATGATAATATATGTGTATGAAATGCTTTGGTGGTGGTGGTGGTTGTATTAAAGGTGTTGGTTAGATTTGGGTACAGTCAAGACGTCCAGGCATGTCAACATGATCCATGTGTTATGGATCAGGGATGCTGCCCCAGTGTTCCCAAATCTAGGATGCTGACCCACTTTGATCCAAAAGGCTCAAATTCTTCTGCAGTCCACTTGCTGAAAGAGAGTTATCCCTGGCCTTCCTTGGGACAATTTCCATGCTACCAGCAAAGAATACAGACAGGTGCTGTTCGGACAAGCTCATGATGCTGCACCCACCAGTGGCTGTCTCTTTTAGTATAGTATTGACCATTTTTCTTGCTTTCCAGAGCCAGGCCTTCCATGAGGTGGGGTGATGTTCTTGCCTCAGGCAGCAGCGTAGGAGGAGCAGTAAATTACATCATTCCCCCCTGCCCCCACCAGCAGGACCCACCTTCTTTTCCAGTGGGCACAACAGAGAGCCTCAGCAGTTGCAACTCTTGCCGTGGCAGCTTGTGCCTGCCCTGCAAGTAGCCCTATATGTCCCAGAAAACTGGCTTCACAATCTTCTTCCTTTAATCTCCAACTCTTCCACCCAATGACTCCTACTACTGCAAAAGTGTGTGTGTGTGTGTGTGTATCCAAATTCCAAGTATGACAGCCATTTAAGCAAGCCATTTTACACAAATTCAGCATATTTCTCATATTTCCTTAATTAGCATGATATATTGCTCACCAATATTGTTGCAGATTTTGGGATTAGATGGGAAAATACAGATCAGCTATTCTTTTTGACTAGTTGACAATGCAAGGAAATTGAATCATAGTCAGTGGTCAAAGGACTTGACCTTAACTAACTGGTTATAAAATTCCTTAATGACTGCTTTGAAATAATATATTAATATTTCTGTTTGTTCAGAGATATGGGTGGCTAGACAAATAAATGCCAACTGGTGAGGTAATTTAACTGACAGCACCTGGAATCTAATTTCTCAGTCTTCCGTCACTGCCAAATAGGCTCATATTTCTCTTTTCCAACCTGGCTGATTTGTCACAGAACACGTGCTCTCTTACCTCAGTACTTTCCTCACAGAATTTCTATTTCTGAAGATATCTTGCTTTGCTGAGATTTAAAATATTTTGTATGTGAGCCTTTGGAGATTACTAGTATAAATAGGCTTTATACTAGATTGTTTATCATCTCCTCTTAGGGAGAGAGGTTAATGTTTGTGTCTATACATGTATTGCTTCTCCCTCTCTATTTTCCCTGCATAAAACTTACTAATTGTCAGCCCAACCAAAAGTGCTGGAGCAAGCTCCAAAGAATAAAGAAACATCCTAACCCAGTGGTAAGAGGAGATACATTGGGATATACTGGTCGAGCTCTGGGTGATTTGCAATAGGTTAGCAAGGATTTCCCAATTTCCTAAGAACACTAACAAAATGACTCACCACCACTACCCAAAAATAGACTTCTGAAATGAAGAAAGCATGAAGTAACCAGGAGGAGATTTTTGTCTGGAAAGCTTGTGAGCTCAGTTCAGTTCTAGTACACAAAACAAAATATTGAGCTCAGGACTCTTTAATTCGAAGGGTCTGCCTTTTGCACCAGGCTCTGGTTGGTGGATCTCAGGAATCTAAGCATTATTAACTACCATTGCTGCTAGAAGTATGGACTTTCCAAAGCAAACAGGAGAATACAGATCTTTATCATTAGTCATGTTCATGATTACTGGTGCACAACTGTGCAAAATTGTCACCTCTTCTTTGCAGTCTTTCTTTATCCTAGCTCTTAGTGCCAAGCAAGGCATTCACTGCAGTAGCCCCTCCATATGCCCCATCATTTCCATTGCCTTATTTCCCATAGATAAATGTTGTACAATGGGCTGGAAAACTGCTATGTTTTCTATAAATCACAAATGTTAGTCTATAGCCATATTTGTCTATAGCCCTCAAAGAATTAACAACTGCATGAGGGGGAAAGAGGGGCCATAGCTGCTGTCCCCACCCCTGCCATCACGACACTGCCCTTCACCATACACACATAAGGGAGGCATCTGGGTAGGGGGAGCCTGCACAGATAAGCTCCCCAGTGTCTGGATAGTATGGAAGCAGAGCAAAGGTGATACAAGGGTTGGGGCATCCCCAGCACATGTGGCCCCACTCTACAGATATACAGATTTTGTTAAATCTATTCCATCAGTGTTTCGTGGTTTGTCAGACACCTTTCATTCCATCGCCCACTCATTGACAGAATCAGATTGTTTTTACCAGAACGTTGTTCTACTTGCACTGATTTACACTAGCACAAGTGCACATTACTGCTAAGGAGCACTTATGCACTTGCCGAAATGCAGTAATGCAAATTAACACCAATGCACATTAGCATCACACACATACACACACACCATGAAAAACAGGCTGGAAGTTCACAGAAAGTTGGAGAAATCTGCAACGGATGTAAATTTCTCTTGGATTTCTATTAATCTGCCATACGGATTCCACACTGGACAAACCTAGTCTGCTGCAGAATCCACATGTCAGATTCATAGAAATCCCAACTCATCTGCATCTGTTGCAGATTACGCCAACATCCTCCCAAACTATTGCCCCCATATGATTATTAATCGCATGAGGGAGAATGCCTTAATAAGACTTACGTTGCCACAATTATTATAAGATTCTAGGTCATGAAATCTAGAAATCTTAAAATCCTATCTCCCTTTTGAGGGTAGCTTGCCAAATTCAGCTATACTTTGACTGGGTTATGTCTGTTTCAATGAGTTATTATCTGAGCAGATCATAACCACCGCTTCCGAGTGTTGCAGCTGTTTTCTTTTACCTCAAAATACAACAAAGGCCTGGAAATGTTGCTGAGTAAGAAGCCAGATGAATGAGGTGGCAATCCTATGCACATGTAGTTAGAAGTAAGGCCCCACTGAAGACCTTACTTCCAAGTAAACATGGATATGATTTTGCTGTGGGCTTCCCAAAAGCATCTGGTGGGCAATTGTGGGAATAGAATAATAAACTAGTAGACAGGCTTTTGGTCTGATCCAGCATAGCTCTTCTCATGTCCTTCTGAAACATTTTGACTGAAAAATAAACAGATTTTTTTATCTTAGCTTTGACATTCTGAGATGAATTTATATGCTCCTTTTTAGCTGTTAGAAATTGTCATCCTTCATGACATTATGTGATGTTATGTATAGATATAGATATGTTTGAACTATCACAATGTGTCTGCGGTCGACCGGCTGAGCACCTTTCTCCCTGGAGCTGAGAACATACAGAACCTAGCCTGAAATTTGTCACTGTAACTCTCAAAAGCTCAGAATGAGGATCTACATTGTTAACAGCTCCACAAGTGGAATGAGGCAAAGCTGAAAAGGGGAAAAAAAAGAAGAAAGAAAAGACAGAATGCAACCCTAAGATAAGCACATCATGACAAGCAAATTAGCCAGTTCAAAATAACGGTCCTTTAAAGTTCCTTTCAGATAGTGTCAAATAATGTAACTGGGTGATGTGCAGACAAAGATGAGATGAAAATATTTAAAATGGCTTTGATGGAAAGTTTCTTGTTCACACCTACTGTTTCAGATACAGAAGAAGAACTTTATGTTAGCTCAACCAGCGTTTTGAAATCTGAGTTAAAGTATATTTTGGTGCTTTATTTGCCCAATGATTTTATAATTGATTAGCCTCATTGCCCTTTCTTGTCAATTGAGCCCTTCATTTCTATTGTGCATCAGATCTTTGTGTGATGCAGGTAGTGCCCTGCATGTTTGATCTTTGACCTCAACTGGCAGACTGTTTTATGTAGAAAAGCCCCATGATTATTGCCTTCACTTTCTTTAACCTACTTTTTCACCTTGAAGTGTAAAGGGTCACAGCTAGGGCCTGGCTCTTATTACAGTCCTTAAGATGAAGCATATTCTATGAAAAGCACTCTGTTTTTATTTCTTTGGAATTATTGGCTTTCAAGCCTTTGAATTCTATGCAGATAATTACTGTTTTGCCCCCCTTTTTTGTCTGATATTTGATGCTGCTGAGTGGAATAAATTACCTGTCTAACAAGGAGCTTTAATTGGTAGTTACAGGGCCAATGTACATGCTCCATGCTAACTCCCTTATTATTTTAAAACCACCATATTACTATGTAGGAAATGTTATTGTTTTAACCCTTAATAGAAGTTGAGAACTATCATGTAATTTTTAATTTCCTTTCTACCCACTTTACTTGGACATTTACATCTCTGTGTGTACGCATCAGTCAATACCATGTCCACATGAGAGAAAGAATGGAATAAGGGCTTTACCTACATGTATATGTTCTTTTTCCAGTGGCTGATCACACCTATCACAGTCCTGTGAGGGTGTCACTTTTGAAATGGCTCTGATTTTTCTCATGTAACAGAAATCAGAATCTGGCCAATGACTGTTAGCTCATCAAGATGACCCCAGATCCCATTAAAGCTCTATGTTAGTACTGTACAAGTTTGAAAAGAGCACATCCATATTAGGTTAATTGGATTCAATTCTAGGAAGTTGCAAGAATTCAAACCGAGTCCTCATGCTTCATAAAGTAACTGATGCCCATTGTGAGCTCTTCCTATAGATCTAGTTTTATGAACTCTTTGGAGAAAAAGTACCTTTTTATTAATTTTTTTATTAAGTGTGTGGAACAAAAAGTACTTCTCAAAGGAAAACATTTATACCAACTTGCACAACTGTAATTGTGTGTGAATGAACACTTTTTAAGGTTAGAACTCCAGGCAAAGCTATCCCAAAGTGGTTTTAGTAAATGCCAAGAAATGTAACATTGATATCACAAAAATGCATTTGGGATGCAATATGAAAACAGCACTACTGAAGTTATTATCTAACATATCCATCTTCCTAATGTGTCTCTGTCACAAGGTTAGGTTCTCTTGTCATGGTTTTTTATTTTGCGGAAAAATGAAAAATATCTCTCACTTGGGTGTTCCAATAATCATGATATTTAAACAAATACTCCATTTAATACATGGGATTAGTTACTCTAATAGTGCCATTAGCTATCACTATACACCATAATAAGTGGCTTCATCTTTGTTATGACATGATCTTTCCTACTGTTTATTGACCTTTCAATGCAAGGGGGAGGGAACGTTCCCAACCCCCCAAACCTTTAAGCAGCTACTGTAAAGCCGTGGTTTTCTTCTCAGCTGGAATGTTTAGAAACCCTTAGAGCTAAATACCTTGGTGTACTGCTTAAACACCAACAACAGCCTTATGGGGCCTTACCCGACCTTAAACACATCTTTTTTTTGTTGAGAATATTGCATTCTGTAGGCTAACCCTGGGCTCACATTAAATATACTAGCCTCATTGAAGCTCACTGAATTGAACTGAGTCGCTTTTTGTTTTATTCTCTCTTTACTTCACCCCCGACTGGGTCTGGGCAGCCTTTCTTCCAGTGGAGCGTGCTTTAAAGTAGCCCAAAGAAGAGAAGAAGGGGTGGAGGGAGAAAGAAAACCAAAAGGTGCTGCTTAGGCCATAATTAGTCTTGATCCTTAGAGTCTAAAATATTTTAACGCCAGGTTTCTGATTGCAGTGCGGCAAAGTGGATTTGGGAATGCAGAAAAGTAATTAGGTCTGTGCATTGAAGTGTGGAGAGCATTTAAAAGTGAATGGGTGGTTACTACATTCTTGGCAGGCTGTTTTTTTATCTTTTCATGCTCCACTGTTGTTAGAGGTGATGGGTTTATTGCAGTTTTAGCACTTTGGAGGTGGCTGTGTTTTTCTTAACCTAGCCTTTCACGTCCCTGTCTCTTAAGATGAATACTTGTGGCAGAATGGAGATTGAAGAAAAATGCTAAAAAGAAAAAAAATCCTTAAAAAGGCTGGAATCCTGGAGGGGGAAAAAATCATTTGGTGAAGGAGAACAAGGAGGAATAAGCCCCAGCCTTGAAGCAAAGTCCTTGTACAAAGAATCGGCCTTTAATTAATGACTCACTATCTATAGAACAGGCTGGAGACAATGGTCACTCTAAGGAGTAGAAAAAGAAAACATTTATTCTCTAGTAGGTTATGTTCACATAGGGTGCAATCCACCAAGCACCGCTGCCCTGCAACCCTTGTTCACTTCAATGAGGCTTACGTGACGACCCATTTGAATGAATAGAGGTTGCGTAGCAGCTGCGCCTTGCGGATTGTGACCGCTGTCAGGAGAAACCGTCATCCTCCAAAAGACTAAATAGAGAGGTATCAAGGTCACAAATGATGCAGCACCTCGTAGTAATTTGTAGATTACTATAGCTTCTACATAACCATTGCAATTAAAAAAAACTCACCAGGAGAGTCAGCTATTCTTTATAGCAGTAGAATCAGGCTGCCTTGTTCATTTGCTACTCAGAATCTCGTCAGCGCTGACCTGAATGTCATAGAAATTTCCTGCTTAAAAAAGGAAAAGAATGGGGGGGGGGGGGTGAGATAGAAACCTGTGCATTTCACAGTCCTCCCTATGGGGAGAGGGGAAGCCATTCTGCAGCTCCCTTTGACAGTGGTTGTAATTATATGCTACTATATTAAAAGAGCTGTGGTAGAAAGACAGGGAATTACAAGGCTAGAGAAAAATGCAGGAGGGCCACTTATTAACTTCGAGGAACTGCCTTTTTAAAAAAGGCAAAAGAGATCTATTGAAGTATATGTAGACAGTGAACAATAGATACCTGGGGCATAATACACTGGGAAGTTCTCCTGAGAAAGACCCATTACAGTGAATGGGAGCTGCGCAAGAGCATATAATTCATTTAAATGGGGCTTGCACAGGAAAAGTTCCAGGTAGATAGTGACCCAATAAATAGTCACATAGCACTTCTAGCTTAGTGCTCACTTATCAGTAGTTTTAACCAATGAGGAATACAATCATCCAACTGCTTAACAGAGAATATTTCTATTGACTCCAGTAGGATTTCTCTAATGCATTTAAGAATCATTGCAGCAGCTTTTTAGTTCATTTTATTTTCTTTTTAGGAAAATCTATGTTTTTTAAAAAACTTTTGTTTCCACAAGGGGTGGGAGAGTGTCTTTTCTTCTTTTCTTCTAGATTCACAGAATATTTATCTAACTAACAGGGTTGTCTTGTTTCAGATACCCATTTCAAAGGGCCTGGGATATTTTCCTCTGTTTAGTCTGGTGTCTGGGAAACACTTTAAAAAAAAAGGCTTTACCTTTCATAAGTATTTCTTTAAGAGGACTCTATCCTGTCAATATGTAGGCTAAAACATGAAATGTAGAGCAAGCACTCACCCAACCCTCCTATTCTTTAATAAGCTGGCAGAGGAAAGAACTTTAGAGAAAATTAAACTACCTCTTGGTTAATTTAAACCCAAACACGTATTCACCAGCTGTACCTATGTAATAGGCACAGTAGCAATTTGCCTGCCATAAGTCCCAGTTGCTGAAGTATACTTAATGTACCAACTATACCTCGTTTGGCAAAACAATGACTTTGGAAGTGAATATTTTCTAATATCTATATTTTCTAATTTCTACATTTTCTAATATATAAGAAATGCTAAGAATCGATAGACAAATAGCTGGATAAGAGCTATGAACATCAAAAGATACATTCAGCCAGTTCAAAGTACGTCTGTATCTTCATTGGCTATTTGGCACAAAAAGATGCTTCTGTTTATGGATCTCCCTTAATAAATCAGATCATGTAGAATTTAGTGATTAGATCTGAGCGGCCCAGTGAAAAATATACGGATTTGTGGCATCTAATTGTTGTCACTTCTAAATAGTAAGGAAATAATCTCTTTTTAA
Source organism: Anniella stebbinsi (assembly GCA_029215795.1). NCBI lineage: Eukaryota > Metazoa > Chordata > Lepidosauria > Squamata > Anniellidae > Anniella > Anniella stebbinsi. Next base: position 49,490,189 of record JARDYH010000002.1, read on the forward strand.
AAGTTATCCATCTGATCCAATGAAAGTGCACTACTTGATTTCTACTGCACTCTGCTGAATTATACTCCACAAAAGCTTATGACACAAAACTCTTGGGTGTTTTTGCACTTTGATGAATTACTCTCTCAACCAGTACTCATTTTCATTTGACGAATGTTGAGGTACACGTAATAGGCAATGTAAAAAATAATAATAATGGAATATCAAAACAACTGAACATAGATGTGTGTTTGGGAGAAGTTGAGGAGAACAACTGAGTAGAAGGTGGAAAGATTGATTGGAAGCTGTTCATTCACATTCATCTCACAAATTTCCTGGATTTTGGAACTGAAGCTGATTGTTAGATGCACAAGTATTTGGTTTCTGAAATGGGTGGGTGGGAGGAAGTTTCTAATCACTGGCAGCAACCAGGGTATAGTAACTGAGATCATTCTTTTGAACTGAGTTCCCACACGCTGGCTGAAATGGAAATTATCTACAACCCTATTTTGACCTCCCTGACCTCTGGGCTGGCCTAAGCCCAATATTTAAATAGTGAAGGTTACTAAAGAGAGGATAGTCCAGGAAAAGAAAGAGGAACCTGCAAATAGACAGTAAAATATACTTGCAAATATTTGAATAGTGGACTCCTAGGAGCAAAAGGGCAAACTAATAAAGAATATGATAGTTAAAGCTACCCACCATTGGTCGCTTACTGAATTTCGAGTTCACCATAACAGAACTGCAGTTTAAATGGTTTCAGGATCTCAGGAAGAGAAGCCTCTATTTTGCTATATACATTTTCCCCTTGGTTTCCATATCCTGAAAGCGAAGAAGCCATTACATCATGCCCTCACATACAACAGAAGGCTTAGTTGAGCAGCTACTCCAAAAAGGGCCAATTCATGCTAACAAGAAATCCATGTGGAGGTTTAAATATGCTGACATTCAGTGGAGTGATTGCTCTTCCATCAGTACAGGCTCACTGCCTTGATGACCCTGCCTTGCTTTTTGATAAGCCAGTTGCTGTGATCCCTAGAGCATCTTTCTGTCAATTACATCTTCTGTGGAGGCTTCATCCCCTCTTGGGGGATAGGGACTATGCCATATTCATACTCATCCAGAATTGACTACTGTAATGTGCTTTTTGCAGAGATGCCATTGAATTATTCAAAAGCTTGAGTTGGTGCAAAATTAGTGGGGGACATGCATCCTGTTTTAAAGGCACCCTCTATTTGAAGGGCTATCCAGACCAAGTCTGGTTTAAAGATAAAGAACCATCAGAAAGAAGAGCTGGGCCTTGAAGTTGCCCATCAACAATTAGCCCCTGGATAGCAGACTGAGCAAGGCATGCAGGTCACCTGGTCACAGTCATCCACATTATAGTGAGTACTATTTAAATTATAAAAATTATTTCGAGAATTGAATCTATACATACAAATCAGTACATGAGCATTTTATGCAAATTTGTATTCTCTTTTGTCCTCTTCTTTGGTGATGTAGTTTCTCTTTTCGGGCAATTCATAAGAGGCCACTCTATGCAAAATGCTGCAGCCCATTTCCCATTAAATAACAGTTTACAGGCACATGCAATACCTTTCCTCTGTCAGCCGTGTTGGCTCCTGGTGTGCTTACAGGCCCTATTCAAGGTGCTGGGTTTCACATATAAAGCTGCCCATCTTTCCATCTTCATTCTGTCCTGCCATCTTCACTCATCAATTTAGGATTGCTTCAGTTAACATCTATTTGGGCAATGTGACCATCTGCCACTTGACATCGATGGCCCTGAGTCTGTGAAATGACTCTCGTCTGGCAATGAGGGATTGTTCCTCACTGCTTGCATTCCAGAAGAGCTTCAAAACTTCCTTTTCCATTGAGACATTGAGATAACTCTCTCAAGGGATTTTGGGTACTCGTGGCTGACTCGTGGTTGTTAACTACTTTAGTTATTTAATTATGTTTTGAATTCTGTTTTTTATTTCAGTTTTATTATGTAGGGGTTTCTCTTCAGAAGCCACATTTAGCACATGCCACGCTAGTCATGTTAGCATGCAGGAACCATGTAGATGAATCAAGAGGTTAAGATATCATCCCTAGCCAGGAATGCCTTACAATGGCACTATCTGAATCTGTTCTGAATCTCTCACTAATCAGCTTCATGAACTTAGAAGGAGGCGCCTCCACGCCAAGTTCCTGCTCCGCAGAGAGCTGCCACCGCAGTCGCACAAGTAACTGGCGCCGATCACACCTCGTCCTGTTGCTTCCGCCACCTGAACCGCTAATAAGAGGGTCGCCATTCATCCGTGACTGCTGCTGCCACCACCACCAGTATGTGTGGAGTTGGCCAGATTCGCCCCAAAGCTGCCGCTGCCGAGGCGCACGCTGCTTGGAAGCCTCAGCATCACGTCAACAGCCCCTGGAGGAGCCTCCAAGCAGGGAGGGAGAGCAAAGCTCACTCCAAATTAATGGCCGCTGCCTCAAAGGCCTCGCCTGAGCAGCACCATCAAAGAGCTCTCTGGGAAGCTGTCTCTCGAGTAGCTGAAATCCAGAGAGGCCGGATGACGAGCAGGCCTAGCCTTTATAGGCTTGGCCTTGTCCCTACGTCACCTAGGCCCACATGTGCTCCATGTGGGACCTTTATTCCCCTTCCTCCCCACCGCAAAGGCGTTTCCCCCCACAAGCCATGCCAGCTGAGTGGGTAATGGACTATTTAGGGTGTCCAGATTGCCCAGGGTTTCCCAGTTCTAACCGGGAAACCTAGGCTGATCCGGGCCAACTGGGGGGCGGCGGGGGAAAACCGGGGGGCAGGGGGTCACGCTGCGGTGGCAGCAAGCAGTGATGAGCGGCGGTAGACCCGGCAGCAGTGGCGGTGGAGGAGGCGGTGGAGGCGGTAGACCCGGCAGCAGTGGCGGCCGCCCCAGCAGGTAAGTGCCCCCCCCTCGCGCCTCGCGCTCCTTACCTGCAGGGGCATCTGCTTCCCTCCGGAGTGTGAGGCGCGAGGGGGGGCACTTACCTGCTGGGGCAGCCGCTTCCCAGGATCCGCCGCCGCCACCATCGCCGGGTCCGCCGCCGCTGGGTCCTCCACCGCCGGGTCCTCCACCACCGCCAGGTCCTTCGCCGCGCGGGCATCCGGGCTCCTCGGGGCTCATCGCCATCGTGACGAGCCCCAAGGAGGCCAGAGGCCGCATGGAAGAGATGGGAAAGGGACGGATCTAGAAGTGATGTAATCGGCCCTCTCCCACCTCTTCCGCGCGGCCTCTGGCCTTACGAGCCCGGCAGCGGCGGCGAAGGACCTGGCGGTGGTGGAGGAAGACCCAGCGGCGGCGGGGGACCTGGGGGCGGCGGCTGACCCGGCGGGGGCGGCGGCGGAGGACCCGGTGCAGGCGGCGGAGGAAGAGAACCCGGTAGGTCCAGGCTGGTGTTTTTTGGGGGGGTGGCTTGGTAGGGGAGGATTGTTTTGGGGGGGGTGGCGAGGGGGGACCGGGATTTTGGTTTCCAAAATCTGGTCACCCTAATTTAGATCAATAGGGCTTGCTTTCAGATAAGTGGGTATAGGATTGCAGCCACAGAAAATTTAAATATCAGGAAACTAAGAAAATAATGATACTACGTAAAAATAATATATAACATAGATATTTCCTATCGTGATGAGTCCTCACGTGAACAAACACTGTGATCTATGTCCAGGTTTAGCACCCACTTTTGCAGCTTTTACTTTGGTGCACATTTTGGTAATCATTTATCTTGTTTTACATCTGAGCATTTTCAATCATTACAAGGGAATAAAATATTTTAACTACAAAAATTGAAATGGTGACTCATGAGCTCAAACTGATAATTTGTTTCTACATACCACAGAATGTGTGCTGTAATTCCCAGTAAAACACATGTGTACATAAAGCCAGCTGGTCCAGAATATGGACCAAGTTTAAACGGTTGATTATTCCTGTTTATAGGAATTGTCTGAATTATGACATCTGTTAAAAAGCAATGACATTAAATAAATCATAAACAACAAAAAAGTAGGAGTAGGAGAAATGTTAATTGGAGACCTGTAAGAAGACTGTATTTTGTTTTTCCAACATGCCTTAATATTAAAGTGTATTAAATGTTTCTCTTTGCCTATAATCTCTTAAATATTTTTGATGAAGCAAGGGCTTCTTCTATGACATGAATTACTCTCCATTCAAAATTCAAGTCATGTTTACTTTATATTTAGAAGTGCTATTCAGAAAATATAGTGGGATATATAAATGTTTTGGACATAGAGATGGGCAGAATGTTGCTAGTTGTGCTCCAGAAGGTTTTTAGCACAGAAATGTTCAGATTCCACTATTGCTTCCTCATTGCATTCTGGAATACACTGGAATCCAAATGTACTGTTCTGGACTCTGAAACAAAACCCGAAGGTATGATGGCCATGTGTTATACTTTACAGAGTGTAGTCCTCTATCTGAAGGGTGCCAGAGGATAATCCTCTATTTTAAAGTGTCCTCTATTTGAAGCAGGAACCAATCCCACCATGGTTTAAAGACAAAGAACCATTAAGAATGGGGAACATGAGCCTTAAAAGTTGTCCATAAACAGGTCAACTATCCACAAGTTACACATACGTCGAGTGCCCACAGTCTTCCCCAATATGCTGAGATGTATTGTAGTTCTATTTAAATTATAGTAATTATTTCTACATTTGTATTTATGCATATAAATTAGCATATGCAAATTTTATGCAAATCAATGGCTTTTTTTACTACTTTTCTGGCAAGGTGTAAGTGGCCAACCTACTTGAAAGAGCTGCTTTTTTGCATAGATGCAGACACTTCAGGTGCAGTGTGCCAGTGAACTCTACCCATATACTTTGAGGCCTAGCTTTGCCTCTGGATTTTCCTGAGTTATGCTAGGTTTCTATGCATCCATAGAGGCTTCCAGCTTGTGTAGTTTGAAAGTATCATCAGCCGACATCACTGCATGAGGGACTAACACATTTGCGCAGCCTGAGTACATTTTGGAACCTGCCAAACCCACAGATGGAACTCCCCGGAATGATTTGGGAAGACCTATTTCACTTGGGGTTTTACCATATGTAGTTCACTTAGCAGTCTGCTTCATATATTATCTAATTATATTTCTGTAAATGCTACCCACACTGAGCATTCAGGAATAGGCTAGACTTAGGCTGACCATATGAAAAGGAGGACAGGCTCATGTAACTTTAACAGTTGTAGAGAAAAGCGTGAAATTCCCTCTTCATCACAACAGTTAAAGGTACTGGCACTATACTAGAGTGACCATATACAAAAGAAGGCAGGGCCCCTGCAACTTTAACTGTTGTGATGAAGAGGGAATTTCACCAGGAACTAATTGCATACAAATAACACTGGCTGAAATTCCCTTTTCTCTACAACTGTTAAAGTTACATGAGCCCTGTCCTCCTTTTCATATGGTCAGCCTAGCTAGACTAAAAAAACCCAATCAATAAAGATCTTATTTACAGTGCAATCATATGCCTACCCAGTTGAATTTTAAGATGTTTTTAATAATGTGTTTGTTTTTATCTGTTTTAATGGTTTATCTGTTTTATGATTTTTACATTTATATTTATTGTTGTTCCCTGCCTCAATCTGGATGGAGAGGCAGGTTAGAAATAAAATAAATAAATAAATAAATGTCTAGTCAAAAGTAAGTCTCATTGAGTTCAAGAATACGTACTCCCAGGCCGGATCTACACAATGCAGGATAAAACCCTTTGAAAATGGTTTGAAAACTGCATATGGAGTGTGTCCTGAGCCACAGTTGTCAATAACCTTATAAACCATTTTAAAGCAGTAGCGTAGTAGATCCTGCCCCAGAGATGATTGCAGCCTTAGAGCACAATCCTAAGTGATTGCCCATTGGTAGAGGGTCCAATTTCAGAGCCCTCACCCTAACAAAAGCCCTGCCAGTAAGAGCAAGGCAGGCGGAAGGAGGACAGAGGCTTTTACAGCCTCTCCATCCTCCATTTTAAACGTATTCAGCTAGACAGGCCTCTCAGCCCATCTAGTTCGTTTACCAGGGTGTGGGTGGGGACTGAGAGGCTCTTGGATCATGCAGATCCAAGCCTCTCCTCCTCTCTCCTTTCCCTGCCTACTGCCCCATACCTTTTTCTGTCTCTCCAAAATCTACTCTCAGGTCACAGTTGTGACCTTGGAAGAGTAGCCACCATGGAGATGTTAAGATTTTATTTGTTTAAATATAAAAGCAAATGTATTTTTTCTGTTACTAAGAAGAAAAGTAAAAGAGAGATGACTTGATATCTCAAGTACTCTGAACAGTTGCCAAATCAAGTGCAGCTGGTAAGCACCTAAAGACCAAGGTCATTTGGTTTCTTCCCTGTGTGCTGTGAGGCATAGCAACACATGGGGAGATATGCAGCCAACGCTGTGATAGGTCCACAGTGCTATAAATGTACAGCATGTGGAGAAACAGTGTGGGTGATGATGATGTTGAATGTTAGTGGTAGGTTATGGTTGGTTGGAAGTATTGCTGAAGATATTAGAGGAATGTTTTGTTCTATGTAAATACTTGTAAGTAAACTTAGTATAGTAGTTTAAAACACTGCTGTGTCTGAGTGTTTACTGATTACCAGGACATCTGTCTGCTACCAGTGAGCTCTGCTGTTATTCCGCTGCTGTGTGCTTGCACTCTGTACATGCTCAGAGAGTGCAGTGCATCACAAACTCTGACAGGTTATGGGCCCAGTCTGCTAGGGCTGCTAGGGCTGCTAGGGCTGCTAGGGCTGCTAGGGCTGCTAGGGCTACTAGAGCTGCAAGGCTACCCAAGGTGTCCAGAGTGTCCAGACAGCCTAGAGGACTCCCTGCGTGGTGGCAGAGCGTTGTGAGAATCCTGGAAGTGAAGAGTGACTTCTCAAATCTGCAGTCCGGTGAGTGTCGTTGCTGAGTGCCTTGGAGGGGCTGAAAGCTGAAAAGCAAGCAAGACATCTGTGTGCAGTAATTTGAGATGGCAGCAAGTATGTCGGCAGCTAATCTACCACTCAATCGTCTAAATGAAAACAATTATCTGGCTTGGAGCATTAAGATGGAACAATATCTAAGGAGGGAAGGTTTATGGACGGTTGTCTGTGACCCTCCAGCTCAGCCAGATGAAGACGAGCAGAGAAACATAGAGAAAGCTTTGGCAAGCATTATCTTGTGTTTAGAAGATAACCAACTTGTTTATGTAAGGAGGCTGGCGTCCGCGCAGGAATGCTGGAAAACTCTCAGAGAGATTTATGTGAGAGAAACGGCAGCCAGCAAAGTTATGCTAACAAGAAAATTGTACAGAGCACAACTTGAACCAGGAGCCAGCATATCTGCACATTTAAGCATGATGAGGCAACTGTTTGCGGATCTGGAGGAGCACGGCATGTCTTTCACTGAGTCCCACAAAGTGTACGTCGTTCTCAGCTCACTGGATGATTCGTGGGACAATCTTGTTTTGAGCCTGGAAGCAATGCAAGAATCCGAGCTCACGCTTCGTTTTCTGACCGGCCGATTGCTGGAAGAAGAAAAGAAGAGGCAAGAGAGGCAGACTGCCAAGCCTAGAGACACCCACGTTAAACAAGCAGCTTGTGAAGATAAGGAGAAAGTGTTTGCAGTTCGGCGCTGTTTTCGTTGTGGTTTGCCCGGGCATCTGCGGAGAGATTGTCCCAACCAAACGAAGGAGAAAGCAGCAACAAGCAAGAAAAAATCTGCTAAACCGAAGGTCTCCGTAGTTAAAGCTGCAGAGAACAACCCAGAATGTACCTGGTTGATGGACAGTGGTTCCAGTCAGCATATTGTGAACAACCAGAGTTTGTTTACAAGTCTACATTCTGCTAGCCGGGACCATGTTACATTAGCAGATGGCAAATCTTCAGCTGTGACTGCAGAAGGTTGTGTATATGTGCCATGTATTGATAAAACTGTAAGCAAGGTTCTGTGTGTGCCAAGTTTGGAACACAATTTGTTAAGTGTATCTTGTTTGGATAAGGAAGGATATTGTGTATCATTCTCAAACAGCAAGTGTGAAGTGAGCAAACAAAACAATGTTGTAGCTTTAGGTGTACTTAGGAACAATCTTTATGAAATGTTGCCTAAAGGTCTAGAAACATCTAGAAATGTAAATTCTGTGATGAATAACACACCTTTGCATAATGATTGTGTGCATTTGCTGCATAGGAGACTTGCACATGTTGGGTTCCAAATACTGAAAAAAATGCCTGAAATGTGTGTAGGACTGAATGTAAAAGCCTGTGACAAATATCTAGACTGTACTGCATGTAAGGTGGCTAAATCCAAGGTTGCTCCAATCTGTAAGAAGAGTAACAGAGTTGCCACGGCAGCATTTGAGATAATACATGCAGATTTAATTGGTCCTATGACTGCAACATTAGGAGGGGCAAAGTATGCTTTAATTCTGGTGGATGACTACACTAGATATGGTTTTTGTTATGTGATGAAAAACAAAAGTGAAACGTTTACTGTTTTCAAAGATTGGCTGAGTTGGGTGGAGCGGAAATTCTCTACCAAAGTAAAGCAATTGCAAACAGACAGAGGGGGGGAGTTTATGGCTGAAACGTTCCAAAAATGGCTTAGGCAGAAAGGAATTTCAGCGAGACGAACTGCTCCACATTCACCATGGCAAAATGGCGTTGCAGAAAGAAGGAATGGGGTTCTGCAAACAATGAAAGATGCCATGTTGACAGACTCTGGGTTGCATGCTCATTTTTGGGGAGAAGCAATGCTAACAGCTAATTACATTGCTAATAGGCTTTGGAGCTCAGCAATAGATAACACTCCATATTTCCTCATGTTTGGGAAGAAGCCATCCCTGGCTCATCTCAGAGTTTTTGGGAGTGATGCCTGGGTGAACATCCCCAAGGTAGCTAGGAGGAAAGGGCAGCCAAAAGCCAGGAAAATGAAATTCCTAGGCTATGCACCTGGTTCAAAAGCATACAGGTTTTATGCTGGAAATGGAAACATAGTAATTTCTAGATCAGCAAGTTTTCAGGAGCAGTGTGACTGGGAACGTTTGCACGGCAGTGAAGTGTGTTTGCCTATACAGGAAAACATAGGCAGAGCACCACAGCCAGTAGAGAGACAAACAAACAGTTCCACAACTCTTTCAAGTCCTAAGAAGGAGGAGGAAGAGGAGGAGGAGGGAGAGAACAGAAATGTTTTTATTCCCAGACGTTCAGAAAGAAGTACAAAGGGAATACCTCCTGAGAGATATACGGCCAATGAAGTACGAGTGTGCCAAATATCTTATGAACCAGAGAACTATGCAGATGTTCAAAGATTGCCAAATCCAGAGAAAAATCTATGGTATGAGGCTATGGATGAGGAAATGGAAGCCATGGCAAAATACAATGTGTTTACCCCTACAATGCTACCAAGAGGTAAAAAAGTGGTTGGTTGTAGGTGGGTGTTCAAAAAGAAATTGCTGATGTCAGGAGAGACAATGTATAAGGCTAGACTTGTGGCAAAAGGGTTCACACAGGAAAAGAATGTGCACTATGATGAAACCTTTGCACCTACTGTGAAAGCTGAGTCAATGAGAGTGATGTTAACTCTAGCTGCAAAATATGATTGTCAGGTGAATCATTTTGATATAAAGACAGCATATTTGAATGCACCATTACAGGAAGAGATTTACATGGCTCAAATTCCTGGTTATGAGTCAAATGTGCCAGGCTCTGTGTACAAATTAAACAGAGCTATCTATGGTTTGAAACAGTCAGCAAGGAATTGGAACCAGTGCTTGCATGAAGCATTGGAGTCAATGGGTTTCAAAAATGGAATGGCTGATCCATGTTTATATACAAAAGGTGTCAACAGTGAACAAATGTGGTTGTTATCTTTTGTGGATGATATATGTTTAATTTCAAAAACAAAAACTCAGGTTAAAAAATTTGCAGAGCAACTGAGTAAATATTTTGAATTAAAGGATTTGGGTCCAATCCATGACTATCTAGGAGTGGAAGTCACAAAGCAAAAAGGGGCTTATGTGTTAAGTCAAAAACAGAAAATCAAAAATCTGCTTGCAAAATTCCACATGGAGGAATGTAAAAGTGTTAAAACTCCCATGGTGGCTGGTTTTCAATGTAATGACAGTGACACAGAATTTTGTGACAGAGACCTATACCAGTCAGCAATAGGAAGTCTACTCTATTTAGCTCAATGGTCTAGGCCAGATTTGGCTAATGCAATTGGCATATTGAGCAGATTTGTGTCCAAACCAACGAATAGTGCCTGGCAAGCAGTTAAAAGAGTATTCAGGTACTTAAAAGGGACTATTGATGTGTCTTTAGAATTGAGACCATTGGACACATTATCACTCGAATGTTACACAGACAGTGACTGGGCTGGTGACAGTCAAGACAGGAAATCCACCTCAGGAATTGTAATAAAACTGGGCAACAGTTTAGTGGGGTGGAAATCCAGAAAACAACGGTTAATTGCCCTGTCTACCTCAGAGGCTGAGTTTTCAGCATTGTCTGAGGCTTGTACAGAAATAATTTGGTTCATCCAGTTGCTGAAAGATATGAAATTGCAAGTGAAAACTCCAATTAAAGTTTTTGAAGACAATCAGACTTGCATTCATATGGCAAAGTCTGAAAGGGTGAACGCAAGGAGTAAACATGTTGATATTCGTTACTGCAACGTAAGACAAGCTGTACATGATGGATTGATTGAACTTGTGTATTGTAACACCGAAGTAAATGTGGCTGATGTATTCACAAAACCTTTGAATGTACAAAGACATGAACAATTGTCAAAACAGCTTGGAATGCTGGAATGTCAGACGGAAGAATAAAAATGTTTGTTAGTTACAGAAAAAAGGAGGGGTGTTAAGATTTTATTTGTTTAAATATAAAAGCAAATGTATTTTTTCTGTTACTAAGAAGAAAAGTAAAAGAGAGATGACTTGATATCTCAAGTACTCTGAACAGTTGCCAAATCAAGTGCAGCTGGTAAGCACCTAAAGACCAAGGTCATTTGGTTTCTTCCCTGTGTGCTGTGAGGCATAGCAACACATGGGGAGATATGCAGCCAACGCTGTGATAGGTCCACAGTGCTATAAATGTACAGCATGTGGAGAAACAGTGTGGGTGATGATGATGTTGAATGTTAGTGGTAGGTTATGGTTGGTTGGAAGTATTGCTGAAGATATTAGAGGAATGTTTTGTTCTATGTAAATACTTGTAAGTAAACTTAGTATAGTAGTTTAAAACACTGCTGTGTCTGAGTGTTTACTGATTACCAGGACATCTGTCTGCTACCAGTGAGCTCTGCTGTTATTCCGCTGCTGTGTGCTTGCACTCTGTACATGCTCAGAGAGTGCAGTGCATCACAAACTCTGACAGGAGATTTCCACAATGGTGGGGGCCGGGGGTGAGGAAAGAAATCCATAATTGGATTTTCTCCTCAATGGTCATAGCTCTGTCTATGGCTGTGTGGGAGGAGATCTGCTCTGCCCATTATTTAATTAGTTTTGTTTGTTTGTTTATTGATTGATTTTATACTTCCCATTCTTGACCAAACCCTTTAAGTGGTGTTTAATATAATCATCATATGACACAATTGATAATGAAAACTATATCTAACATCCAAATCTTAATTATAACACAGAAACAGCAACTCACAAAAGTAGAAGCAAGATCAGAACAGCTTAAGTCTGAAAAGTCAAATTCCCTAACCTAGGCTGACCAGATGAAAAGGAGGACAGGGCTCCTGTATCTTTAACAGTTGCAGAGAAAAGGCAATTTCAGCCGGCATCATTTGTATGCAATTCGTACCTGGTGAAATTCCCTCTTCATTACAACAGTTAAAGCTGCAGGGGCCCTGCCTTCTTTTGTATATGGTCACTCTAGTATAGTGCCTGCAACTTTAACTGTTGTGATGAAGAGAGGATTTCACCAGGTACTAATTGCATACAAATGACGCCTGCTGAAATTCCCTTTTCTCTGCAACTGTTAAAGATACAGGAGCCCTGTCCTCCTTTTCATATGGTCAGCCTACCTAACCCTACCCCAAACATGACCAGATGATCCTCACTGAATAAGCTTTCATAGATGGAGTACCACATCTAAGACCCTAGATCGGGACTGGGGAACATATGACCCTCCAGAAGAACTACAAATCCCATCAGCCCTTGGCAATGGTGAGGAATGATGGGAGTTGCAATGATGAGAGATGATGGGGATTGCAAATGAACAACATCTGGAAGCCACATTTTCCCCATCCTTAACCAGTGTATACTAGTCAGTGTACACTGGCCTGTGCCCAGTGTATTTCAGATAATGGAGGGTGGGTGAGAAAAGGTGAGAATCTTTTATAAAAGATTGTGTATCATATTGAGTTTTCTCTCCTTGTTTCAGCCCTCACAGCAGGACCTGCTTGGGTGATCTCAGAGTACACGTGGGATAACACAAGGCAGGAAGTGTGGACCCCAATCCCACACTGACTTTCCTGAGAATATGCTACACTGAACTCACTGGGACATACTTCTGAGTAGACATATAAAGGGTTGCACTATTAGAGATTTAAAACAGAACCTTGAATTGTGTCTAGAAGCCAACTGAGTACTAATGAAGCTCAGCCTCAGCTATTTTAGAAATAGCTGCTGAATTCTGGATGAACTGTAATTTCCATGCAGTCATCAAGGGCAGCACTACATAGAATGTATTATATTTTCATGTGAGCTAAAATAAAATCACAGTTTTGAAGATTTAAAATGCTGTAGTTGGAGGACATCCAAGAAGACAAGTTTTTCCCATGCAGTGAAAAATCTCCATTATCTTTGGAACTGACACCAAAGCTATTATTATCCTATCTTTATGCTATTATATAGATTCCCCCACCCTTAGGAATGAGTATGGCAGGAGTGTATCTCTGTGGCAATTTTGTTTTGGCATCAAGTTGTTATTTTCTGCAAAATGATAATTGTCAGATAATGATAACTCAACAAGCTAAAAATAAAAAAAATAAAAAAATCTCTTTCCATTTTCGCTTTTGGCTCTTTCTTCAAGCTGACAGCTGAAAGATACCAAGTTTCATTGATGGCTGTCATTAGGTTAGGATGACTAAATCTCAGCTCCTTGGCAAGTTGCAGAGAAGTCCCCTAGAGAACTTTCGCTAAGATGCAAAAAAAAAATCGCTGGAAAAAATCTTCTCACTCTTTCTTGTCTCTCTTTATGGTGCCTGTTGAATTCCCATGGGTACCTTCAGTTAAAATCTTGAATCTGTCATTCTTTCCCTTATTTCAGATCCTCCGATAGCAAGGGGTGATACAAGTCCGAAGTATTATTAATGGTAACACCCAGAAGATTGGTATTCTCTCCTTCATATTTCTTAAAAGAACATTGTTTGAATTTTCTTAGTTGTGTGACAAAACAATGATTGTCAAGGTAACAACTCACTCAATAAGGGCCAGATTCCGATGATTTAAGTCCCCATACTTCCATGTCAAATTTAATTAACTATTGAGGCACATACAGGATCTTGGGACATTTTTCATTTTATGGAATCTTGAAGCTGAAACTGCATTTGTTTATAAAGACATTCTTTAGCTCGACAAAAGAAAAGTGCTCCAATGAAAGACATTGTTCCCATTTCTAAACTTAGTTTTCATTTTTCAAGGGTGCTTAAACATATATTTAAACCCCATCCCAGCAATTCTTAATTTATTTAGGTTTAATCCACCATTTCCACATGGGTGATGAGATTTATAAACACAGTCATCTGATCCTTACAGGATGATGTACGTATGAAGTCAACTGTTTGCATGTGTATCCTTTGCCAGAGAGAGAACCGTGCATGCATGAGAGTACTGTACACATGGTTCTCAACACTGGATTTCTGGATGAGTTTTGACAGGTCTAATCACTGGTTTGGATAGTCTTGGGGGAGACTGTGAAGCTCCCCAGCCTTCCAGACAGATGATCAGCCCTCTCAAAGCTAACAGCAGCAGCCACCTCTTGGGCGGCTGTGCTTATACCCAGGCAGCACAGACGCAAACATACTGAAAGCCTACTGCTGCTTGTATGCATATCTCTGAATAAGAGACAGGATATGGCAATTTAAAATGTAAATATCAGAACATTGCAAGGTCCAAGAGAGAACCTGAGTGGTGTAAATCCTAATTGGAGATTGAATTAGATTTTCCCACCAGTGTTTATTTAGTGCAGTAATGCCAGTTAAGGTGTGACGGTGAAGGTCCCAATAATGAAGTCGAGTCAGTATCATGGGAGGGTTGAAACTAGAACATATCACTGCTATTATTGACTGATTTGGTTTGGCTCCTCTGATTCCAGGTACTAGTTCTGTGAATGTTAGTACCATGTGCAGAAGCTTTAGTAGATCGTTTTTTCCCACATTATGGCAGACAGGGGGTTTGAGCTTGTGCACATGGCTCCAACATTCACACACCTGGCTCAACACATGCAGTATGTACAAATCAGCACATGCTAACAAAATATTGTGGTTGCCAAATGATGAAAGGATTATGGGCATTGTTCCACTGATGAAGCAATGAAAGCAAAGTGACCTTTCAGCAGAAAGACATTTACAGGCAGGGCACATCAGGAAGACTGTTTTTACCTGATCATTTCTTTCCCTTTTACAACCACATGGGGCTCATCTACACCTGCAATCCTTTGGGGAGTGGAGAGGGATGATCATGGAATTTTCCATGTCTGGGATCGTCCCTCAGGGGCCACATGCCAGTGAGTTGTCCCAGAAGTAAAGAAGAACATTCTGGAGCACCATTATTATTATTATTATTATTATTATTATTATTATTATTAATCGGACTCCCCACACACAGCTCCATGCCTGTTTCCTGAGCCCCGCTACTTGTGGGAAGAGGGAGGATCCCGGGAGGGACAGCTACACTGCCTGAGGAGCTCAGGATGGTCTTGAGACAACAGGGAAAAAATGGGGAAAAGCAGTCCCAGCTATCCCAGGATCAGCTGTGGGTCATTTGGATGATTTCGTGACCACCCTGGGAAAAATGGCAGATGTAGATTAGGCTATGGTCTTTCATCAAAGGAACTATTTTTCAAAATGAATAAATGAATGAATTCATTTTTTATTCTTTTGCAGTTTACAAAAACAACATTTGACAAATAAGATATAACTAAAAAAGAAAAACAACATAGTTTAGCAGCAATCCTGTAATTCCAGGCAAATAAACATTTTATCCCTATATCTATCCTCCTGCAAAACCAAACATCCTTCATCCCAAATGGTTTTCTGACCCTCCTCCTCCATGTTCCCTCACCCCAATGTACAAAGACCTCCATCAGACAAGCGTTTTATTACATGTTCATTACTGGGCACTCATGGATTTTCACGGGTCCCTCCCACCCTGTCATCTGCCTCTCGCTTGCCTCCCACCCCTTCTAGTCTTCTTCACGCGACAAAAAAACACCCCAGGAAGTCCGACTTATTTTTACTGACGGAAGTTGCTGCTATCTCCTGCTGTGTGCAGGAGAAGCAGCACAATCAAAATGGCTCACTGAATGGGCCATGTGCACCTTGTTTACTTCCTCTTTCAAACGAGGAAGTAATGAGAGATAAATGCATGGGCGGAGAAGCGACAGTAAGCAAACGTGATTTTCCCTGTGCGATGATGCTCAAATTCCTTTTGCAGAAAATAGCTTCACACATCACTCTAGAAGAATGGCCTGGAGGAAGTGGAGTCAATTTGGTCCCAGTAGTTGACAGATGCCAGTAACTGGCCAGTGCAAGGAACCCTTTGGGACAACTGGAGGGGGATATTTATGTGAGGACACCCAGCCTTCAAGCCTATAAATTACATGCCTAGGAAGCTCACTTTGTAGGATAGATATAGGAGTAGTTCTACAGTCATGTAAGCGAGACATTTCAGTTGAGTTCATTTTGTAGTCCATTTTTTTACATTTACGCGTTGTTAGGCTTCTCACACTGTGAATTTTATCACGAATTATCTGCTTATTGAAAAGATGGCACCTCCTGAGGTCTGTCTCTCGCCACCTAATGGGGCTTCTTTTTTATCTTCTTTCCTATGCAGTCTGTCAGTGCTTATGAATGCTGGGACTCTGTAGTTGACAAGGACTCCTAAGGACCAGTTAAAGAGACATATCCTTGTAGAAATGAAGTCTCTCTGGTAGGCCTAATCTGTGAACCAGCCCAAGGCAGAGCTGGTGTAAAGTTTCAGATAAACAATCAGATGTCACTTATATTTTGTTTACTCCTGAAGCAATAAAATTCCATGTTTTAATTTTTGTTATTCTATTTTACCTTAAATCTTCAGCAATTTTTCTCTTCTTACTAAGTGAGATGATTAAAAAATATATAAAGTTATACAGGGTAGAAGTAAGTCTCATATAGGGTTTTTATTCACATGCGCCATGCCCCAGGTATGTAATGCCAAATACTTTGTCGGGGAAGCTCCTTACATTTGGATTTCTCCACAAAGACTGTGCATTGCATACTTTAACTCCTCAGTTCAAAGCAAAATATTTAAAGCCTGGAAACATGGCAACATGTCAGCCTCAGGTATAAAGAACTGTTACTCTGCACAGTAAATGGGGAGTTGGCCTTTGGCCAAAGGCTGACATGTAAATAACCTATTCTTCTAGTAGTAGAGGTAGCAGTATTTTAAACTCCTACTGACTTTTATGTACCTGTCCAGAGGGCATAATCAGATAAGGTTCCCATTTTTAAGAAGACTCCAACAGAACATTTACCAATTCATTTTAAGAAATTGTCTTTGGGCAGTGGGTGACCTGATACCTTAAACCATTTTGAAGAGCCAGTTATCTTCGGTATTCTTGCTGCCTGTTTTGCCTTCGTGTGTGTTTCTTGTGTTCAGATCCCCTGCCCTACCCTGACAGAAAGAAAGTGATGTTTTGAACAGTAGGAAATCAGGACACTGATTTCTGAAAGATAGTATCTCTGCTTAAATCGTATGTATGATTCATCCCAGGCTGGTTTAGGATTTTATTTGGCCTTGAGTAAGCAGGGCGCCTATTCTTTACAGCTGGAAGAATGTATGAGCTCCATCACACCAGCAATTTAGTGCACCCTTGCCATGCCTGGTGTGCAGACTTGCAGCACAGTACTCACATGACACCATGCCTGTCCTGCTGACACCCCGCCTCTTCCCCAGCCTTTCCTAGAATGCTAAAAGTCTGGATTATTTTTCATAAGCGCATTTAATGCGCCCGAAGCCTCTGTGTAGTTTTAAAGGAACTGGGGGCTTGAATGGATTGCATCAGGTCCTGGCAGGGAAAAGCGATCTCTCCAAGCAGCCGGCTCCAAGCCTCAATATAAAACCCAAACCTTGCATCCCAGGCTCCAGAGCATTTTTTAAAACCATACAACACCCAAATCTCTGCAGAGATGGGATTGTACTCCCTCGATGCCCCCAAAGAGCCAGACTAAAGGGTCATTCCATTTTTGCCTGGCAGAAAGGTGGTCTGGTTGAAGTACTCATCTGACAAGACCGGACTGGAGGGAGAAAGAGAAGGGGCAGTGGAATGGAGTGGAGTGGAAGAGCAAAGGAGCAAAGGAGTGAAGGAGCAAAAGAGCATTTATTCAGGTGAAAGGGATCATAATCTTGACACGCTTCTGTCTCAGAGGTAAAAAAAAAACGTGGAGGCAAACTGTGTGAGGGGGGAATAAAGTATGATGGAGGTCTATGTCTATCAGTCCTATTAAAAGGCTCTATTTTTACTGGGTCTTTTACTACACACCAAGAGGATGCTCTGAGATTTAACTGTCAGCTATAGCTAAACTTGATTTTTTAAAAAACAAACAAACATAAAATTGCAATCTACTGATTATTAATAAAAGAATGCTTTCTCTGAGATTTAATATACTAGATATAGATGCAGATAGTTAAACTAGTTTTGAACCCCAAGTTTGGATAGCTAATGGTAGAGCATAGGTAAAAATGACGGTCCTATTAAATGTTAATTAAGTGCAGATTGAGGAATCTTCTCAAAGTGACAAAAAATCAGCTGGAGTGAGTGGGTGTAAGGGGACTCACATCTGTGCTGGCATACCTTTTTTAGAATTACTTTATTTTTTTATTATTTCTTGGCATCCTGGGCTCAAGTTAGACGTAGTTAAGCAATATACTGTCCCATTTATTTCAGAAAGAACATTAAGCATGAGATTTAAAAGTGTTTAATTTTGATTGACTCAAGTCCAGTGTTAGGAGGTGTCTCTATAGAGCAGGAGTAGGGAAACTTCCCCACCCCTGCCCTCCAAAAGGCTACATGCCTTCAGGTAATCTGACAGAAATTGTGACAGTAGTGTAGAGTGACCAGATCGCCCTGGATTTCCCCCTCCAAACCGGGAAAACTGGGGCAATCCGGGCCGACAGGGGGACTGCGGGAGCAAACCGGGGAAAGGATCAGCTCTCCTCCCGCCCTTAAATGCCCACGCTGCTCCCTTGCCTCTGCAAGAAACAAGTGCTCAGTATTAGGGAGCGTCAACAAATTCCTTGTCTGGTGGTTAAAGCTAACTGCTTTAGCCACCAGACAAGGAATTTGTTGACGCTCCCTAATGCTGAGCACTTCTTTCCTGCCCGCTGCTCCGCCTCGGCAAGAAAGAGGTGCTCAGTGTTAGGGAGCGTCAACAAATTCCTTGTCTGGTGGCTAACTGCTTTAGCCACCAGACAAGGAATTTGTTGACGCTCCCTAACACTGAGCACTTCTTTCCTGCTAGCGCTGCTCCCCAGCCTCAGCAGGAAACAAGTGCTCAGCATTAGGGAGTGTCAACAAATTCCTTGTCTGGTGGCTAACTGCTTTAGCCACCAGACAAGGAATTTGTTGACGCTCCCTAATGCTGAGCACTTGTTTCCTGCGGAGGCCAGGGAGCAGCGCGGGCATTTTAAAGCAGGCTCTTCCTCCTCCTTTGCGTGCTGCTGCTGTTCCTCAAGTACCTCCAGGGAGCCCAGGAGCATGGCAAGAAGGGTGAGGGGGCTGCAGGGGGTCACGCGGCAGTGGAGGAGATCGGCGGTGGCAGCGGAGGACCCGGTAGGTCCGGGCTGGGTTTTTTGGGGTGGGGCTGGTGGCTTGGGGGGGGGGTGTTTCTGGTGGGGGGTGGCAGAGGTGTCTGTTGGCCACATGGCAGGCGGCCTTTTTAATTTTTTTATTTTATGTTCGGGGGGCTGCTTTGGTGTGGTGGCCATTTTGGACCTGGATTTTGCTTTCCAAAATCTGGTCACCCTACAGTAGTAGGCGGAGCCAAAGCCAAAAGTGGGTGGGGTTGAAGCCACCCTTCAGACATGCACACACACACTTTTTATTTGTTTGCACACACATGAATTTATACACATCCATTCATACACACACACACACACACACACGTGCACACCTCCATAAATCCATTACATTCTCTTTTTCAACCTCCCTTCCAAACACACACACATCAATCAGTCTTTGAAATATTGAAAAATAAATGATATGCTAGGGACAACAGTCTACAACATGCTTTCAGGGCCCTGTGAATGTTGTAGCTTGCATACCTACAAGGTCGATATAAAGGGTAGGCATGGTTGGGCACCTGCCAGGGGCCCATACTTCAGCAGGGCTCACTGATAAGAGGCCCCTGCAGTTACTGTTCCTCTTCACCATTACAACCTGCTTGGTGGTGAGAAGGAGGAGCAGTCATAGGTGTGTGCAAGGGATGTGCCAGGTGTCACCAGGCACTCCCTAATGTCTTAAGCAATAAGCGCTGAATTGAGGGGACCATTGAGTAGGAATCCAGACACAGCAGGAATGGTCCTCTGGCTGCCCTCTTGGCAGCAGGAGCAAAAAGGAATCACTCTGTTGGGAGCCTCTCTGCCTAGAGCTGCACTTCAAAGAGGCCAGGAGGAGGGGCCTCGAAGGCTAATATCGCCATGTAAGCCCCTCCTCCAGCCAGTGTCACCACAAAGCCCCACCAAGGCTGGGGCTTGAGGAGCATCTCCTCATTCCCCTCCCCTCACCTGCAACTGCCCTCCCATAGTCAGGCAAGCTGAACGCAGAGCAGGGTACCAGCATCTACAGTGTTTGATAAATGAATGAATAAAAATAATGTCCTTTATGACTGAGTATTCAATAAACGTTCACCTTTAAAAAAAAAACCTGAGTGCACACCCTAATATAATGTGCTGTGCATGCCCATGGGACCAGTAGATGCCACTGCTTACTTGCTCACTGTCTCTCTGCCTGTCAAAACAGCTAGTAGTAGACTCTTAAATATGGTTACGCTGCTAACCTTCTGAGGTAATTGTTAAACCATGGTTATGTAGCCATCATGGTTAGGAATGGCTCACATGACAGCTAAGTCATGCTGCACATGACACACTAAGCCGTAATGTAGGCTGACCAGATAAAATCCAGGTCAGGGCTCATGTTACTTTAATAGTTGTAGAGAAAAGGGAATTTCAGCCAGTGTCATTTGTATACAATTAGTTCCTGGTGATATTCCCTCTTCATCACAACAGTTAAAGGTGCATATACAAAAGAAGGCAGGGCCCCTGCAACTTTAACAGTTGTGATGAAGAGGGAATTTCACCGGGAACTAATTGCATACAAATGACACCGGCTGAAATTCCCTTTTCTCTACAACTGTTAAAGTTACATGAGCCTTGACCTGGATTTTATCTGGTCGCCCTACCATAATGTTTAGCTCAAAATGCTTAACCACCGGGGCTTAGCTGTCTGGACAGGGTCACAGTGAATAGTGAGAAGATAGTCTCACTGAAGGAGGAAGCCTACTGAAGGCATCTTGCCCAAGGGCTGTCAAAAACCTGGAGCCAGCACTGTATATTTATATAGCACACACATGTTCCCTTCACTCCCCTGTAATAACTGAGCTACACTTTGCATTTGATATTAATGGAGTTTGTTTTTGTTTGTTTTTTAAAAAGTCATGTGAGATTTGCGCACACACCTTCTAAAATATACAGAGGTGTCCAAAATCAGAAAAGATTTGCATGTTGTCTGTGGTGACTACTAAATGAGCAGACAGTGTACTATTTCAGCTATTTTTAAAAAAAAATCAGATGAGACTGGAAGATACAAGTTGCGTCAACAACTCAGATGGGGATTACCAAAATTATTCATGATCCCCACAGAGTATTTCGTGCTAGTGCTAAGGAACATAGTGGTGAGCTTGGCAACACACTCGCTTTCCTAAAACACAATCTGGAAGCAGAGCACAGATTGCAGCAGGATACTCAAACAATCAAATAGTAGGTGGAGAGTGTACAAGCAATGCACAATCTTGACTGAAAATGGCATGTATCTTACACAAATTTGCCAAAAAAGGGCTACTTTAATTCTGGAGTTATTGAAATTACTTTTTCCACCTTGTAGGACACATTCAGAG
Organism: Anniella stebbinsi; assembly: GCA_029215795.1. Lineage (NCBI taxonomy): Eukaryota > Metazoa > Chordata > Lepidosauria > Squamata > Anniellidae > Anniella > Anniella stebbinsi. The sequence goes on from JARDYH010000002.1 coordinate 49,511,557, forward strand.
CCTAGCTGTTGTTGTTTTTTAATATCAGTGTGATGAAGAGCGTCATCACACGGGGGAAATCATGTTTCCTTACTGTCGCTTCTCTGCACCCGCTTCTGTCCTTCATTACTTCCTCTTTCCTCTCCAGGAGGTAAACAAAGACCATGTTTTTATTGTGCAGCTTTTCCTGCACAAAGCAGAAGATTGTGGCACATTCCATTTTTTAAAAAAATGGAGATCTATTTCACGACAGAAAAATGAGAGGAAGGAGCGGGAGGCGGACAACATCGTCTAAAGCATGCATGAACATCCATAAGTAGGCAACGCTTGTCTGATGACACCCTATGAATGTGTCAAAGTTGGTGGATGTCAACATTCAGGTGCTAATACTGACCATCACATACAAACATTGTCAATGCCCTCAAATTCAGAGATACACTCATGAGTGTTGACAACACACCCACACTGTTCCACCTTCAATTGGGCATTGTGTTATTTGTCATTCCCACCCCCAGCTTTTGCATTTAGAGCTGCTTTAGGCATATAGATCTATAAAAGAGAGAGTTTCAGCTACTGGGTGATATAGAAATGTAATAAATGAAAATAAAAAATAAATAATGAATAAATATAAATATAAATAAATACGTAAATATTTATAAATAAAGGTCCCTTTATAGATCTATCAGCAACTGATCAGGCCTTACTGTCTGCTATCATACATTCATGGGTTGCTCCTAGGAAGAACTCCTAATCCGGTTTGGGCCAGTCCTCCCTCAGTAGAAGTGAAACCTTCTGGCGTGGTTCAGTGATGCTGGAAGGCCTTTTCACTTCATCCATAGCAATTCTTTTATTTCAACCTACTTCAACTTCCATTCATCCTCCTTCTACAGTTACATATTTAGTCCTTTGCATTTATTTGTTGCTTGCTGTTCAGGTTCTGTTATCAATAAAACTGAAGATTTTTTTTTTTTTACATGAAAGTGTATATTGGATGTAAGTTTAGCTGTCTGGGTAGACATGCGGCCCAACATGAGGCCAAACAAGTGAAAATACAGCAGCCCAGCAGCCCAGTGCCCCAGGCTCACATCTTGTGTTGCAGCCCAAAAGCTAGACTTCTTTCTTCAGCCATGCTTCAGACGTACAGCCAAGGCTAGGAAGTGGAGTGACGTCTCTAGACTCTTTGCTCCCACAGTATTATGGCAGCACATGGGCTATCTGCAAGTCCTGTTCATTTTCATGTAAAGTACCGCAAACGGGAGAAGTGATGATTAAAACCTTAAGATAAATAATTGGCAGAAGATGTTGTGGCTGTGTAGGTGGATCAAGGACTAATACAGAGTCAATTGTGCATATTTGCCCAGTTTGTTTCAGCTTACATCTGTTAGTTGTTCTGTAACCAGGCAATTTCTCTGTTTGTGTACAGCCGCTCACATGGTTTTAAAGCACACTTGATAGTAATCTTATCTTGAAATAAGAAGAAATTTGCAGAAAATGAAAGGATTTTTCTCATGTTCTGTAAAGCAGTAATGAGATAGGTTTGCAGTAATAGGGAAGAACACCCCCCAGATCATCATCATCATCATCATCATCATCATCGGAGGAGTTTTATTAGAGTCTTTGGAAGAGCTTCACATGTTTTTACAATGGGCCTGTTCAGACAGCATACTAAGCAATGGTTAGACAGCTAACCCTTTTGCAGCAAATGGTTAGTGAGCATGTTTAAACCATGGATATGTAGCCACCATGGTTAGGAATGGTTCACACAACATGCTAAGTCATAGTTCTCACAAGACGCTAAGCCATAACGTTTAGTTCAAAATGCTTAACCACCAGGGCTTAGCATGTCGAGTCAATATGTTTTTCAAACATGAGTATCAAGGATGTCTGTGCTTCCAGATACATGCATTGGCAAGCCAAAAACAAGTTAATAACCATTTGACAAGCATCTGGCAGCGAGGCTATCCTGTTTTAGAACTGAGTGTTAGACTTGATAAATGTACTGGTAGTTTCCATTTCTATGGTTCCTTTATTCTATGAGTAGCACTGCTAGAGGGTAATGCAAGCTTTGATTTGCAGGATTCCATTTGTTTTGTTAGAGCACCCATCTCTTAAGATCAACTGGATGGACCCTACTCAGGCACCCATCTAGTAGAGAGGTAAAATGGATTGGGACACAGAGCAGAGATTTTTCAATTGTGGCTCTTTCACTGTGGAGCCAGCTGCCCAGGAAAACCCACCAAAACTCAATATGTTTTCCTTTTGCAAGACCTGAAACACGTTTTTATTCAGACACACGTTTGTGGGAATGTAATAGCTGTTTATTGCTGGGCAATTCTAGTGGTTTTAAAGAACATTTACACTTCAAGCTAATTTTTATTTATTTATCAGTACTGTTATTATTTTGTAGGCAGCTTAGCATTCACTGTAATGTAAACAGGTTTTTTAAAAAAAAAAAACCCGCAATATAATAAATTTAAGTTTTTCATATTTTGAAGTATATAGCAAACACATTATTATTTTGCTTAAAGAATAATCTTTGAAGTGAAACAATGCCAGCCAAAACACCCTGGAGGGATTCCTGTGATTGACAGGATGGTAGTTTTCTTGTCTAGTCAGGTTATGAGCCTCAAGAGTGCTCCTGGACTCCACTTTACTCCAGGATAAACAGAAAGTTATAGCTAGAAGCATATTTCACCAACTTCATCTGCTATGTAGTCTATGCCCCTTTCTGGAGAAGAGGGATGTTATCATATTGGTCCACTTTTTTGGTAACTTCTATGGTTAATCATTGTCATGTTCTTTATATGGATGGTCCTTGAAGAAAACTCACAAGTTTCAACTAGTCCAGAAAGTTGCTGCCCACCTCTTGCTAGGCAGTGGGAGAACATACTCAAAACTATTATGTTGCACTCACAACTGCACTGGCTACTAATTAACTTCAGGGCCTACTTCAAGGTGCTGGGTCTTACCTTTAAAGCCCTTCATGGGCTGGGACCGATGTATCTCAGGAGGCCATTTCTCCCCAAATGAGCCCAGATGCTGCTTACATTCTGAGGGGCAGGCCCTGCTGTGTGACCCACACAACATGATGTCACAACATCTGTAGCAAGGAGCAGGGCCTTTACTAGGTCTACTTTCAAGCTGTGGAATGACCACACTGGTGACCCTTGAAGCAGCTCTCTTCTCTGAGCTTTTTAAGAGAGGATGCAAGAATTACCTCTTCTGAAAAGCCTATGATAGCTAAGAGGGCATTTGTGCCCCTGTATTTCTATTGGTATCAATTCTATAGCATTTATTTATCACATTTATTTTAACACTCCTTTTATTGCTTTGTTACTTATGATTTGTTGAAAGCCACCATGAGCCTTGGAGACTCAGGGGATAAATGTTTCAGATAAATAAATAATGAGACCCTTGCGTTTTATTCCTCCTCAGAAAGTATAATGTACCCATAAATATTGTGTGAAATAGATTTTGCAGTGGTGGTGGACCAATATGTTGGTGTTGAAAAACTCTTCAGTGATCACATGAGCCTATAGCACCACTAAAACCAAAGGATTGGTGGGTTTGTGCTCCTAGCAACTGAAATACCCCTTTTGTACCAATATTGGCATTCATCCATCTTTTATAGCATTCTTCTGGGTGACTTGGGTTATTTCACAAATGTATTCTTTTTTATTTTTTATTTTTATTTTATTTTTGGTGACTGAAGAGGCCTGTTGTAGATCACAATACACATCAGTAACCTCATGAGAGTAAATCTTGACAAATATTCTGCTTCTGGAGACTCAGTATGTTTCTTCTAATGGTGTAGGAACCATCCAGTCAGTTTTGTGCACAAGACTAGAGTTATGGTGCTTTGTGTTCTTGTTTTTGGCAAAAATTGCTCAGATATAATAAGTATGATTAATAACTAATCAATAAATATAAAATAATTTCCCTGACATTTCCACCCTTCTGTTACATTTGCATGCATTCTTATATATAATGAATGACTTTTGAGATTCTTAGCTATTTCCCCTTAGAGCACACATGGACAACCCGCAGACTGCATGCAGCCCTCCATGATTTTCCATGCAGTTCACAAAGATGGGGGAGTGACACCTCCTGGGTGACTTTGTTGGTCATAGGGGAGGGGTTTAATGACACTGTTGCATGAACATAAAAAAGTTCAGGAATTCAAGAGAACTGCAAGAGGTCTAGAGGTCATTTTCACCTTCTGGACCCCTCCCCTGTGGGCTGCACACACACACACACACCAGTGGGTGCTGATATTTATTATTATTATTATTATTATTATTATTAAGAATCCATACTGGCTATGGAACACCAAAAGGGTCAAAACTAGCTTGTTAGCTAATTAGCAAAGATGCTGATTCTGACCCTTTGGGTACTATGTAGCCATCAAGGACACCATTTTTTTCAAATTAAAAAAAAAGTTAAACTGATTTTTGGGTTGGCAAGGGCTACATGTGGTCCATGGGCTATGTGTTGCCCACCCCTGCTTTAAGCCCCCACACGTTCTCTCGAATACTTGAACCTGGCTTTTTTTGTGTTCATGCAACCATGCCATTGATCCCCTCCCCCATGACCAACATTTCTATGGGTTCTGACATGTTTCAGAAATCTCATGCCTGCCATGATAAATGATACCATAGCCTTTTAATTTCTATCTGCAACCCAAACGTATCCAAATTTATGCAATGGTAAGTCCTATAATCCCTGGAGGAGGGAGTTGATTATGGAGATTAAAATATAATTAATTGATAATTGGGGTGGGGGGTTCCAGTATGTGTGCATGAGATTGCAATATAAGCCATTTTTTCCTCTTTTATTGTGGTTGAACATTTGGCAAATCTTTTAAAACATTAAGTTTCTCTCCTAATATTTATTCCAAAATTATAAATTCAGCATAATGTAAGCTGTTTTGTAATATTCTACAAATTTTCTTAAACGCAGATGGGAGACTTGGTGTTTGATTTTGGCATTCTCATTTGCCTTTTTTGACCATATCTAAAAAATGCTGAGTAGGACAAAATATATATATTTTTTTAAAAATTATAAAGACAATCAAGAAAGGTATAACTATCTTCATTCAAAGACTCAGCAGCTTTTCTGTGGTTTTATATTGGTCTACAAAAGCCTTTCATTCTTCCCCAACCTCATAAGGTAAGAGGTAGTTAGTTAGTCATCAATGTGTAACACAGAATATAATGGAATGAGAAAGAATGTGATGCCCAAATGATATTGGTTTATTTCAGAATAATTTAGTCTCCATATTGTTACCTTTTGTTTCGTTTATGCCATATAAACACAGTTTATGGATGACTGTGTGGCCAATTTAAACTCCAGAGCTCACTTCCTATCTCAGAAAATGTATTGTTAATTGCTGACTGATAAAGATTGAGACCCTGGCACCTGCAAATTGCAATAATAGCTATTTTTCATATGCAACTATAGCAGTCGGACAAGTAATGAAATGGCAACATTAACAGTAAAATCCTATTCAATAGGGTTTATGTCATATTTTTTGGGAAGAATGTGTATGACCGCTGAATTGGACATACTTCTCTTTATGTTGTGAATAGTACTTTAAATTGCAGAATTAAATGCTCGGAGCAGAAACCTTGTCAGTTAACAATGTCACTGAATCAAATGCTGTAAAGATGAAGTAGCCCTGCTGTTCTTTCTGTCAAAGCCTTCTGGCTATACTTCACATTTGGTACCTTTATTCGTTCCTCTGTTTCAATTCGGCTAAATGAAATGTTGAAACAACAGCATGTGCTGTGAAACACAGAAAGTAAATATAAGGGCTGAACTTCCGCAGAGAGGTTGAAGGAAATCTTAGAATAAACGACTGATGTTCCAAATATTTCAAATAAAATACTTTCTAATATACATGAAGAAGGATGGGTAGTGAAACTGTAAAATGCATCTTACAAAATGCTGATCCTGACTTAGGTGCGGTGTTATTCATGTTGCATGGTATTTCTTCGCTCTCTCGCTCTCTCTTTTTTACTAATAGCTGATTTTTAACAGATAAGGAACCAAGCCATTAAAAAAGCAAATATGGGCAGCTAAAACACATAGAGAGTAAGATAATTTGGCTGAGGGGGGCAACTTGGCACTGTTTTATTGACTTTGACCCCCTCTAGATGGATTCCGTTTGACGCCTGGTTAGCCGATTATGCACATAATCGCTGAAGCGCTCTTTCGTAAATGCTTGTATGCAGGAGGTAATTGAGCGCACAAGTGGTGGCCTTACCGGTTGTTTTAAATGCACTTTACAAGTAGTTAATGCGGAGAATCGCTTGTTCACATAGTCAAAATGCGCTTTAACGGCTGGAGCAAAATAAAACTCGCTATTTAACGCGCATTCGATAATGCGCATAATCGGAGAGAAAAAGCGCCTCAACTCCCGATTTATGCCCCACTCTTGTAGAGGTAAAAAATTTAATGAGACTTCAAAGAGCTTTAAACGTCTGGTGTAGAGGCAGCCTTTGTGAACATAGGTGATGTAAAAATCTGCAGTAACACATGGTATGATGTGAAAAGACATTCTTGGTTGTCTTGCTCTGTTGATTCAGCCCAGCTTCTACCAAATGGTGGCTGATGTACTTAAGAACATGTTGTTAGTTTGACTGCAATGCTTTCTTCATTTAGTTGTTCATCATTAAAACAATGAAAACACATTTTTAAAAGAAATAGGGGCCCAGATAGGAACCATGGTGAGGAGAGACAGTAGTTAACTTTTGCTCCCACTGGGCCTGTTCAGACAACATGCTAAGCCATGACTAGTAGGCTGACCATATGAAAAGGAGGACAGGGCTCATGTAACTTTAACAGTTGTAGAGAAAAGGGAATTTCAGCCAGTGTCATTTGTATGCAATTAGTTCCTGGTGGTATTCCCTCTTCATCACAACAGTTAAAGTTGCAGGCACTATACTAGAGTGACCCTATACAAAAGGAGGCAGGGCCCCTGCAACTTTAACTGGTGTGATGAAGAGGGGATTTCACCAGGAACTAATTGCATACAAATGACACTGGCTGAAATTCCCTTTTCTCTACAACTGTTAAAGTTACATGAGCCCTGTCCTCCTTTTCATATGGTCAGCCTAACTAACCCTTTTGCAGCAAATGGTTAGTTAGCATGTTTAAACCATGGTTATGTAGCCACCATGGTTAGGAATGCTTCAAGTGACACACTGGCTCAATTCGGACGACACGATAGTCAATGGTGGGGTAATAATCAACTTTACAGTTGTTCAACTAGGGGGCACTCCCCACACAACATAGTAATAAATAATCAACTGTGGTGTGGATTAGGATCAGTGCTGAGTTGACTATAGTAGCATTCGGATGACACAATAGTCAAAACAACTGACGATTGTTTCCCCCGCTCCAGTTGTTTATTGTGTCGTCCGAATTGTGCCACTAAGTAATGGTTCACACAATACACTAAGCCATGTTTAGCTCAAAATGCTTAACCATCATGGTTTAGCGTATTTTCTGAATAGGGCCACTGTTTGGTCCCACACTGAAATGAGAGCCCTCACACCTCCTGTTTACAATAGAAGCAACTTTAAGTGAAGAGTTGCTTCTCAAACTACAGCCTTGATTGCACCTTTGGCCTCATATTAAAAAAAATCATCATCTTCCTGCTCAAAGAAAATTAGCAAGTCAGAAATGAGACCTAGGGCTCATCTACATCAGATGTTTATACCAGGGCCATATGGAGGTCGTCTCTGCGCGTCCAAATGACGTACAGCTGATCCTGGGGTGAACGGAGGATGAGCACTCCATTTTCCAAGGATAGCTGGGACTGTTTTCCTGTTTTTTTCGCTGGTCTTGGGACCATCCTGAGCTCCGGGGGCAGTGTGGCTCCCCCTCCGAGGGTCTTCCCTCTTCCCTACCAGTAGCGGGGCTCAGGAAATGGCCACGGAGCTGTGCAGGGGGAATCCATGGGCATTGGGGGTGAGAGGGAGAGCATTTTCACCATCTTTAGGATGGCACTCTGCATCTTCCAGCGCCATGTTTGTTGGTTTTTTTTAAAAAAAGTCATAACTTTGGGCAGGATCACTCCTGCCCAATTGCGCAAATGTCTCCTCTTTTTTAAAAAATAAAATGGTGCCCCAGAACATCCCTCTTTGCTTCTGGGACAACTCGCTGGCATGTGGCCCCTGAGGGACAATCCCAGAAGTGGAAAACTCCGTGATTGTCCCTCCCCACTCCCCAAAGGGCTGCACGTGTAGATGAGCCCTAAGTTACAGCCTTCTATCTAACCTGTTAATTTTTATGTGCATGGAGCTTTTTAGTGCGGAGGAACAATAAAACAGTTGATTCCAAGAGGTGTAGTGGAGCTAGGCCTCACAAGGACATAGGGCAACCACTTTTATATTAGCGGGGACGCTGACATCATCTACCATCCCCTCAGAATTCCTTGTTCCTTCTGAGCTTAGATGCAATTTTCACAGTAGCTATGAAGAAATGGATTTTTCCAGCAAGAATATATTGTTCCTTGTTGCAATGTAAAATATGGGGGGGGGGGGGGCTGCCAAAGACCCACTGATAGCAGATGGAAACTTCTAGGGCTGGTTTGTAGAAATGGATCAACACAGCTGCCTGCAATTGTGGTCTCTCCTTGGGGGCGTGGCTATGGGGACTGCCATGAATGATGAAGAGCTGCACTTCAAAACGTACCCCTACACCACTGTTAATTCCCATGTGCAGTGTGAAACAGTAGAGTCCAGCAACAAGCACATCATAGTGGCCTGGGGATAATCTTTTTTGTCCCTCAGATTTAAGATGCAATTCCACTTGTGCAACAGGCAGGCACACTGAAGAGAATGCCTAAAATGGCACTAGTGTCATGTGATTTAGTCCTGTATGATTATATTGGCTTCATTGTTGTCATCTGGACACTGGCATAAAGGAGAGAACTGGGCCAGATTTATTGTTTCCAACATACTCCTATGTTTTTCTTCCTTCCAAGGGTTTGAGCTCTTACAGTGCAATCCTAAAACATTATCTCAAATGTAAGTCCTACTCTCTTCAATGGGGCTTGTGCTCAGGTAGGTGTGCATTGGATTACAGTCTCACCTACCTCTTAGCATTAGATGCTTTTCAGATGCAGTGCCCAAGTGGGGGCTACACGTGAATGATTCATCCTCATGGATAGAGCCACTTGTGAGGATCTTTTTCGTGGGATCATCATGGAATCTTCAGGAGCTGGTTTTCCCAATTCTACAGGAAAGACCCGCACAGTCTACCCTGCCCATGTGCTTGCATCATTTACACCCAGATCCCAGCCACAGTTGAGCGTATCATAGAAACATGAATTCCACATAGCTGTGTGGGCTGCACCTGCAGGAAATTGAATGTATGCAGAAGTGGCAATGCTCAAAACCAGAGGCAATCTAAAGATATTGTGTCCTTAAACATAGTGGATTGCACTATATTTTTCTTTGGTTACAAAGTGCTCTTGCAGAAAAAGCTCTAAACAATTACATTTCATTTCGTGAAATAAAAATAGCATTTCGTGTTTGGTTGCTATGAATTCTTTTAAGAGAAGAAACCCTTTATCTACAAGTACATGAATAAACATCTCTGCATCTCAGTTGATTATACTTAAACTTTATTTTCAAAAAGCATTACAAGTAACTCTGGCACATAGAATAATAAAAAAAAATCCCAGCACACTTGTGTGAGCCCACTTAGGTATGTCAAGTGCCTGAAACACACATACAAATCAGAATTATATTTTTTCCAGGTCTTGCATGCACAGATTTAGATTTTCAGCTATTGTCTGATATTTGTATGGCCTGAACACTGTGAACAAACATCAATTGACAGAAAATTGAAATAAATGTTAGCCTGTGTCAGTAATCTCCACATTAAAATGTTACACTAATGACAGTAAGGTGCTCATGTCATGTATAACTAATATGAAGCAATATTATAAATTGGATAGAGTGGTAAAACTTTGACTAGGACGAGCTGGGCTGCTCCTCTGGGGGACTTTAAGCAACTTGCTATCAGCTTCATTGGCCTCATCTGTAGAAAAGAAATTGTAAAGGCCTACATCATCATGTTATTGTGAGAACAAATGAAAGTGTAGAATATTTCAGATACAAAATATGTTGTATAACTTAGATTTTATAACTTTAAATAGGCTAAGACCTCGCCAGCCTTCCAGAATCTGCCTCCATGTCTTGGATTTCATCTCCCATCATCCCCAAGCAGCTTGACCACTGGCTATGCTGGTTAGGGAGGGTGGGAGTTGTAATTCAACACATCTCAAAGGCACCAGGTTGGTGAAGTCCGGTCTAGGCTAATATTTAGTAGAATGTACACCAATATATAAGATCCTCAATACATAATATGTATAGTACACAAAGTGGGAGCATTCAGACATCCAGTCTCCTTGCAAGCTGAGCCTAGCTATAGATCTTCTGTCAGGCTCAGTGATTTTAATACCTCCTTGGCAAAGATGTAGTGTAGATATTCACACAACATAGTTTGCAACAGCATTGGCTCCATCCTGACGGGTGGGGAGGGGGACATATCTGAGAGCAGTCTTTCGGATTCAAAGTGATGCAGTTAGCTGGAATAATAGGTTGGGAAAACCTTGACAGTTCTCTGAATGAGAAGCTGCCACTATGGATTATTATAATAAATGATGAGAAGGTGTTAAAATTAAACATTACCAAGGGTAGTGTCACAGCCACTAGTTAGAGACATGCCCAGGCATGATCAGCAGGAAGAGACATACGTGAACATGCTGTTGTTGATTAATACTAGATATCTGCATCACTTGATGCTAGTGAGATATGGTATTTATTCAGTTCATAAGCTTGATCCAGGCTGAGTATGTTGAACTCAGGTCCTATTAAAATCGATCAGATAAATTAGTCATGACTTAAGTCCCATGGATTTCAATGGGAATGGAGTGCAACTAATTTAGAGCGTCATCACATGGGGGAAATCATATTTCCTTACCGTCACTTCTCCGCCCCCGCTTTTGTCCCTCATTACTTCCTCTTTTCTGCCCAGAGGGGAAAGAGGAAGTAAACAAAGACAATGTGGCCCATTCAGGGGTCGTTTGTATTGCGCCGCTTTTCCCACACACAGCAGGAGATCGTGGCACATTCCTTTTTTTAAAAAAAGTCACATTAAAAGGGTCTATTTTGCAACAGAAAAATGAGTGGAAGGAATGGGAGGCATGTGGGAAGCAGACATCTAAAGGATGCACGCACATCCATAAGCATGCAATAAAACGCTCGTCTGATAAACCTTATTGTCTGGATCCATCACACTGAAAATGGATGAGCCTTTTCACTAAACTATGGCAAGTTCCCTAGCAGGAGCAGAAAAAACAACCACAATTGACTCAACAATCCTCATACCACAATACCATGTCTTCAGGGCAAGTCCCCTCAGCATGTAGATTAACTCCAACATAATTTTCAGAGAGAGGAAGAATATATTCACATGCAGGAGGCTGATGTTATACTCATGTTCTGCTTGTGGGCTCCCAATAGACATCTGGTTGGCCTCTGTGGGAACAGAATGCTGGATTAGATAGGCTTTTGGCCTGATCAGGTATAAATATTCTTGTGTTCTGTTTTGAAGAGGAAGCAAATATTAGGGACTCAAAGCATGTTAAAGGAAGTTGCCAGAAGTAAAAGCGCTACCTTAATAAACAGTGAGCCTTTGAACAAAGGAGAGGATGGTATTATTTGAATTAATACATCATTTCATGTTGGATAATCATGTGGCTTTTAAGGCAGAATAGAAAAAAAGGGGCACAGTGTAGTCATGCTCTGCATTGCCTTATCTCAGATTTCACCTTTAAATTATCTTCTGGGAGATGTCTTGATTTCATATACCCCCACAATTGTTGTTTAAAGTAAAGTGTGCCACATAACTCAATTCAGCTGTAATCTGTGTAAAATTTACTTGAACAGATTGACATAATTTATGTTCCTGTCTTAACCTAGAGTCAAGGAACAGCAGGTATGAGTCACTCACTATTTGACTGTGTGTGGTAATTCCCAACACATAAGAAATAGTGTGTGTGCTTTAGATGTTGCTTTTTGACCTTGTGGAGTTTATGAAATTAAATCTTTTCTAAAATACAGTGAATGTATGAAGACTTCTGAGCCTATTTTATGTAGGCCCAGTTGGTGTTTGACGAGAAGATTGTCTCCCCCTACATACAGAAAAACCCTTGGAAAGCTTCTGAAGGAATCTTCATCCAAGGAGAAGTTAAGAGAAGCAAGGACAGTTGGACTTACTTTAAAGAAAGCTAAAACCACACAAAGCCAGTAGACCCATTTGTTTAAACCTGGGTGTGCTCCAATCACATATAAAATATGCTTAGGCTGGTACGCCAACTCTACCTAGACCTAGACAGGGATAGCCTGACCACCGTGGTCCATGTACTGGTAACACTGAGACTGGATTACTAAAATGCACTCTATGTGTGGCTTAAGGCTGGTTCAGAAGCTGAAACTAGTGCAGAATGCAGCAGCTAGATTACTGACTGTGGTGCCTTACTGCACACATACTAAAGGATCTACACTGGCTGCCAGTCTGCTACCAAGCTAGATTTAAGATGTGGGTATTAGTATACAAAACCCTATACAACTCAGAAGCAGGTTACCTCAAGGAACATCTCCCCCTAAACCAACCTCCCAGCCTGCTGCAATCTTCAAAAGTTGCCCATGCCATAGCCTATGGATTTCTGTTTCCTGAAGACAAGGAGACAGGCCTCCTCTATGCCCAAGCTGTGGGATAAACTCCCCTCTGAGTTACCTCAGGCCTCAATGCTAGTGTGTTTTAGGCATTTATTGATGACGTATCTGTTTGCTTTCTCCCAGTCATGAGCTATCATTGTACCAACCTCTTAATACTGTGTCTGTGTTGTCGTTTGTTTTGTCTTTTATTCTTTTATAAAATGCTTTGTTTGGTTGTTTGGTTGGTTTTATTGGATCATAAAGCCCATTGGGATTTGTTTCAGATGAGAAGCAGTATATAAATATTGCTAATAAATAAATAAAGTTTAATACAGTGATTTTAAGTGCAAAAGCAATGTGTGAGTGAAGGGAGCGCACCCCTTCCCCCTCCTGCAGCTTATCTCTCAGGAGCTGTGTCCCAGGCATTTTTCTTCCAACTGGGATCAGTATCGGGGAGAGGGATGAAGGCGTTCAGGTGACAGACTCTGGGAATGGCTTAGCTCCTTTCACCTGAGCTTCCCTGTTGCTTACAAATTGAGCCCATCAACCCTCTGCATTGTATATGAGTGAGGCAAACCTGGGTTTAAACAAATCAGTCTGAATTGCTGTCACATGGAGTTTGAGCCCAAATTAGGAGTATGAAGGCTCTACGGTGTATTATGCATGAGCCTTTTTCCAGAGTTCCCTCATGCTATGGACATTGCCTGCAGTAATTCTTTATTGAAATTTCATCAGCTTCAGTATTAACATGGTACATCAGTGTTGGACCTAGCACTTGAAAGTTCAAATCATAACTTATGCCATGATTCAGCTGATCTTAAAAAGGCTACAAATATCTCATATACTGCTAAGTCCGAGATTTCCTATGCAAAGTACAAACTAAACGTTCGAACAATCATACATGTAGAGCTATGCGTGATAGTTTTCTTTACCTTTGTGTAAGCATGCATAGCCCCAGTTCAGATCAGGACCATGGCAATCCAGAGGGGGTTAAACCTCTCCCCCAATTATTTTTCCAAAATTCCCCCTGCTGCAGGGGATAAGTTAAAAGAAGAAAAAATGTCTTCATTGGAGTCAATGAATGTTTAGCTTGGCCTACAGTGTTTCAAAGGAGGAGGCAGAGCCCAGTTCATCATAAGGCTTTTAAAACTAGAAAAATAATTAGAGGCTAACCCATGGCAATACCCATTCATTTCAATGGAGCTTGTGTAGATGAACTTCCCAGTAAATTGTGCTCTTGATCTTAAAGGTTCCACAGCACTTGACATTAAGGATGTTTTTATTCGATACAGTAGTCGTGCATATGAGTAACATTTAGCCAGCATTTTCTATTCATGTTTGTGTGAAACTAGGCTGACCATCTGAAAAGGAGGACAGGGCTCATATAACTTTAACAGTTGTAGAGAAAAGGGAATTTCAACCAATGTCATTTGTATGCAATTAGTTCCTGGTGATATTCCCTCTTCATCACAACAGTTAAAGTTGCAGGGGCCCTGCCTTCTTTTGTATATGGTCACTCTAGTATAGTGCCTGCACCTTTAACAGTTGTGATGAAGACGGAATTTCACCAGGAACTAATTGCATACAAATGACACCGGCTGAAATTCCCTTTCCTTTACAACTGTGTAATCCACTCCATGTTGCTGCTAAGTGCTATAACAACTCCTCATTTTCAAAGATCTAGTCCTTAAAGTTGGCAACCTTACTGAAGGGCTGTAGGGAGTGGACCCATGGCAGCACTCTACGATGAGAGCATACGTCAGTTTGACATGTTGGTATTGAAGCCAAAAATGCACATGCACATCATCAACCCACCAGGGTGGGCCGGGCAGGCACAGTGGCTCAAAAAAGGCAATGTGTGAGATGCTTCTGCATCCCTTCAATAATGGAGGCTAGGAGGAGGAAGACAATCCCCATGCACAGATGGCAGGCAGGCTGATGCAGGCAGGCAGTTATTTTTGGCAGAGGTGGGGTCAGAGGCAGAGAGCCAGTTGCATCTGTCCCTGAAAGTGGCATGGACTCTTGGGTGTCACCACAGGAGCAGGGGTAGAAGAAGACCTTTCTTAAAGATCCAGCCTTAGCCAGGCAGGGCCTCTTTGGGGCAGGAGATACCCGGAAGCATGGAAACCTGGAGGATCCCACAAGCAGAACCCCACAGACAGTCAGGAATTACGCACTGCAGAAATTCTTCTGCCTGTCACAGTGGACCCACTCCGCTGAACTGAACCAGCCTTACCCAGGCAGGGCCTCATTGGGCCTGGAGATACCCTGGAAGCACAGAAACCTGCAGGATCCCACTAAAACTAAAAAAAGCATATTATTATTATCCGCACCTATGCGTGGCACAGTGAGTGGACGCATTCCTCTGCAGTAGAACTGCTGCCTTGTCTCAAGATTAGGCCATGCATATCTAAGTACAAATAAAATAATTGGGGGGTAGGGGAATAGCATGGGCGTTACAGTTATTTATTTTTGCCAGCCTGGGCCAGGAGATACCCCAGAAGCGAGGAAACCTGGAGGATCCTAGCAGATATACATGTACTGCTTTGACAATACGAATCCCATCAAAACAATCCTCATGCACCGCCTTGACCTCATCATGCTTGAAAAATGACCCAGTCTGCCTGCCATCCCCGTGCAGGCAGGTTGGCAGTTCTTCATGCCAGAGCTGCACACATTGGCTGGAGCAGAGGCAAATAAAAGTCACGTTCGGGGTAGAGGTGGGCATATTGGATGGAGCTGAGGGAATAGTCATGTTCTGGGTAGAGGTAGGCATTGGCTGGAGCGGAGGGAAATAAAAAGTCACATTCTGGGTAGAGGTAGGCACATTGCCTGGACCAGAGTCACACACACACACACACACACACACACACAAAAAGGAAATGCGTGAGGGGGATGCTTCTGCAGTCCCTCACTAACGGAGTCTTCGAGGAGCAGACCCAGGGACGTAGTGACAAAAATGATAATACAGAAATGTCCCAAGGCTCACTAAAGCAGTCCCTCCAGACTGGAAACATTGGATGGAGCAGTGTCTTTACAAAGAAAAATAATGTGTGAGGGATGCTTTGCTTTGCAGTCCCTCACTAAAGCAGTCCAGACTGGGCACATTCATTGGATGGAGCAGTGGCAAAAAAAAAATAAAGGCAAGGTGTGAGGGATGCTGCTGAAGTCCCTCACCAATGCTGCTAGTACAACGGAATTAGGTGAAGCAAGTCAATGAGTTGCCTGGTTCCACAACATCCCTATTAGTTAACAGGGAATCCGGGTTCGATTCCAGAGGGATAGCCTAAGAAAGAATACATCTTGCAGGAGGAAGTGGCTTGACACTGCAGGCCAGGCTAGCGCCAAGGAAGACGTGTGCTTGATTTCACTGGGGGAGAGACAGCCACCCCAGAACTGCCCCAAGCAACAGCATCTCTCCTAGATCCAGAGCCACTTCGCCCAAGGCGTACCTTAGAGCCGTGTTTCATACCTCTACAAAGTGATTGAAATTAATAATTACAATGTATGCTTTGCCCACACTTTGTGACTTTGTGTGCTGCTTTGACCACACAGATTGTGGAGTGAGTGTTATCCTGTGTAGCAGGCTACAGGACACACCATCACACTCACAGTCAATCAAGCAAACACACACACCCAGAGAGAGAGGGGGAGATATATATATATATATATATATATATATATATATATATATATATAAAATGTTGTTTTTGTTAAGAAAGTTAAACAGGAAAGGGGACAAAACACACTCACTCAGTCACAGTACCCCCACTCATGCTAACCTAACCCTTCAATCAAACCAACCAGAAAATGTATACAGTTATAACTCAAACACACAAGCAACGAACAGCCAAATGAACCTGAGACACAGAAGGGAACAGAAAGATGTAAGACTACAATGAATCTCCAACAATTCGCCACCAAGTAACTATAAGACCCAGGAGCCAGGACAGAGCTCCAACAAAATCCACCCTTCTCCCCTCAACACCTAACTCCCAACAGAGCTGGAACACCAAGTGTGGGGGTTTTGTGCGGGGATATCCGTAACCCTCCTCCAACATTGTGATTGGAGCCTGCTGGAATCCTTGCTGCACAATTGGTCACTGAATCTGTTAGTCTCAACAAGCACACCCCACCTTAGCTTCCTCCATGTGGTAGCAAAAGAGAAAGAGCCTTCTGATAAAACGATAAAAATCCAATAATTATCGTAGGATTTTTATCGTCTCCAATAATTATCATAGGTTTGTCTATCGTATCATTATCGTGAATCGTATGTCCGATAAAGACCATATCGTATTGTTATTGGACATTTTAACGATACAATACACATCCCTAGTTATTACCCAGTTTTGGAAGGACCTAAGAGGAGTTTCAC
Source organism: Anniella stebbinsi (assembly GCA_029215795.1). Lineage (NCBI taxonomy): Eukaryota > Metazoa > Chordata > Lepidosauria > Squamata > Anniellidae > Anniella > Anniella stebbinsi. The sequence goes on from JARDYH010000002.1 coordinate 49,528,648, forward strand.
TGGAAGTCTGGTGGACTCGGGTTTGGAAGATTGCCTTATCAGAAAAAATAACAAACAAGTTACAATTGACAAAAGGAAGTAGGAAATATGATACATTTACTATGGATTGTATCAATTTATTATGTACGTTGGTAATACTCAGATTCATAACACCCTGCCTGTAGCGCATTGGTCTATCTGGTTCATGTGAATAATGTATTTTGTATTTTTTTCTGCCATGATCAAAATTATACAATAAACTTTTCTTTTTTCAGTTTCAACTTTTTTATTTTCATGACATCAACAAGCTAAAAAACACCTTCTGCATAACCAAACAATGACAGTAACCAACACATAACCAATACACACATTAAAAAAAATCCACCGAGTTACAATAATTTTCTGATTTTCTCCCCTGCAAAGGTATTGACCCTATTTTCTCTTGCATATAAACAGTAAACTAGTTTCCCCACTTTCTGTTATTTTAACAATTTCTTCTTATTCGTTGAATCCACAGACAAACAGATCATTTTTTTTTCTTGTCCCTTCACATAGTCTATAAGAGGTTTCCAGTCAGTTAAAAACCCAGATGTTGGCTGAATTCAGATGACACAATAAGCAACTGGGGGAGGGGAAACAATTGTCAGTTGTATTGACTATCGTGTCATCCAAATTCTGCAATAGTCAATTCAGCGCTGATCCTAATCCACACCACAGTTGATTATTTATTACCATGTTGTGTGAGGAGTACCCCCTAGTTGAACAACTATAAAATTGATTATTACCCCACCATTGACTATCGTGTTGTCCAAATTCAGCCATTGACTTTTCTCTCATTAATGAAGTAAGTTTTGCCATCTCCACCAACTCCAATATCTTAAGCATCCATTCATCCGTTGTTGGTAACGTTGGACTTTTCCACTTTTGTGCATACAGTAATCTCGCTGCCGTTATAATATAAAACTTAAGTTCCATAGTTCCTCTTAATCTGGTCATCTATTAGGCCCAGAAGGAAGTGTTCTGGCTTCAATTGTATATTAGTCTTTAATATTTTTTGAAAAATTTTAAAATGTTTTTGCTTTTTTACAAGTCCACCATATATGATAAAATGTCCTTCTTCTTCTTCTTCTTCTTCTTCTTCTTCTTCTTCTTCTTCTTCGTCGTCGTCGTCGTCGTCGTCGTCGTCTTTGTCTTCGTCTTTGTCTTCGTCTTCACATTTCCAACAAGTTCCTGAGGCACCTTTATACATTTTAGCCAATTTTGCAGGAGACATATGCCATCTATACATCATCCTATAAAAATTCTCTTTAAGTCTAGTACTTAATGCAAATTTTAAGCCTTTTGACCACATATTTTCCCATTGATCCATAGGGATGTTATGTCCAAAGTTTTGTGCCCATTTTATCATACAGTCTTTCACTTGTTCATCTTCTGTCTCAAGCTTCAGCAATAACTTATACAGTTTTGAAATAACATGTTCATCATTTGTACATAATGCTCTTTCAAATTCAGATTTTGTTTGTTCGAACCCCCACTTTTTTATCTATTTTAAACCTTTCTGCAATTTGCATGTAAGGAAACCACTGACTTGTGTAACCCTCTTTTATTAACCCTTCTCTTGATTTTAGTTCATAGTCACCTTGTGACAATTGTAACACATCGCTGTACTTCAACCGATCGTACGCACTTTTCAATTCCCTTCTATGATGAGCTTCCTGTGCTAATAGCCACAGTGGTATTTTCTGCCAAAGCCTAGGTTTGTATTTGTTTCGTACTCTCAAGATAGTCCATCTCACATGATGATTATTAAAATCTACATTTACCTTGGCTTTGTCATACCACAAGTATCTATGCCACCCAAATCTCAGTTCATGACATTCTAATTCCAATAATCTTCTATTATTCAACGTCATCCATTCTTTCACCCATAACAAACAGCTGGCAGAGAAATATAACTTCAGGTTTGGGAGTCCCAACCCTCCCCTTTCCTTTGCATCCTGTAATATTTTATATTTAACTCTTGTTTTTTCCCTTCCCATACAAATCTAGATACACCCCTCTGCCACTGCTTGAATAGCGACTCTGAAGATACAATAGGTAATGTCTGAAATAAGATCAACATTCTTGGTAGCACATTCAGCTTAATTGTAGCAATTCTCCCCAGGAGTGACAATTGAACCTTATCCCATCTTAATAGGTCTCTTTTGATTTCATTCCATACTTTAACATAATTATTGTTGAACAACATACAATTCTTATCAGTCAGGGTAATACCCAAATACTTTACCTTCTTTTCAATCTTAAAACCTGTTTTTTTCTATCAACTTTAATTGCTCTTCTAAACTTTTCTTTAAAAAAAAAAGAAGAAGAAAAACGAATGTAGAGGTAGAAACTAGCCTCCTGACTGGTTGGAGTTGGGGAGGGAAAAGTAATTTTAAGAGATAAAAGCCAAGGCAGAGGGGTGGAAAGAAGCAGTATGAGAAAGAGAAACTGAGAACACTAGAGGAAAGAAAGAATCATAGCTGAAAATGAAGAACTGTTCAAAAGAGCTGGATCTATGACAGTAAGATATTGCTTGGAAGGGACCTGGATAAAATAGGAACACAACCTAGTGAGATTAGCTGGATGTGTTTATCCCTGGCTATTTTATTGCCCTATTGCTATTTGGGAGGGGGTGCATAGATCCATTCAGATTTTAAAACTTTTCCCTATTGACATTTTTCTACGTTAAAATACAAAAAAAATGTCATTTGAAACATTGGGGGAACCTACCCCATGTCTAGCAGCCCTCCACAACCTAAAGTAGATACCTGAGACCTGGAGGCTGCCTTCACGGCACCGGATTGGCACCGTTCTGCTGCCAAACCCCATGGTATCTCTGCTGCAGAGTGGCAGTGAATAATCCCCCACTGGGGGAGGCAGCATGGGCTTTATGGCACCATTAGGCTCACTGGACCCTCCCCCCTCCCACAGCTTCTGGCGACCAATGGGAGGTTACCTTCCACTCGGGAACACCCCCATGGCAGCGCTGGAACAAGGACAAACAGCAGAAGAGCCATGCTGACCTTGCTCTGGCAGGAAAACCCAGGGTAAGTTGCCTACTTTTCAGTTGAGGATCTTCGGATCTTTGCCCTGGGGTGGCTCCGAATTGGTGGCTGTTTCATATAGCCAACACAGTGCAGACTCAGGAGCAAAAACCATGTATAGACAGCCCCTCAGTGAGAGTTTTAAGGCCTGGTTGGATGGAGGCAGCCAGACAAAAAGATTTCCACCTGGTGGCAGTAGAAAAGACCACAGGAAGGGAAGAGTAAAACAGAGTGGGGGCACATTATTTTGCCTGTTCCTTTCCACTCACGGAACAGGGTGTTGCCAGTCTGTGACACCATACCGCTCTCTTGAAAGTACTGATCACTTAAAGCATGGGTTACAATACAGTACGAACCGTTTTGAAATTCTAGAATCAGAAAAGCAAGTAATTAAAGTAGTCTAATGCATTTTAACACAGATTTGAAAATCTAGCATGTCAGCTCATTGACAGTCTGGACTCATTATAATGTTTTAAATTTGGTGGTTTGAGTCAGCGAACGTGGTCCACTTGAGCAGCTGTTCAGTGCTGCTAAGTCTTACAGATGCTTTCTGCAGGAGCAGCTCAGCAGCAGTTGCTCTTATCACTATTTGCCCCAGCATTAGCCACCTACTGTAGTCACTCCATTGATGAATTAAGGGGAGAACATTATGATAGCAGAACTAGAATACATTTCTCAATGCTTAAAGATGAAATCACAAACTTAACTTACATATGCAGAACCCTGAGATATTGACTAAGCAGATTAGTGTGGGAAAAGCTTCTTACTCAAAGAACTCTTTGGCGACATATGTTGAAATGCTGCTACAAAACCCCACAGGGGTTAAAACATTCTTAAAGCCTTAATTCATAGAAAACTACCCGTTCCCAATCAAATTGCTCTCCCAAAGAACCCCAATGTAATTTATTCAGTCTTTGAGCAAGAGGGAAAGTTAACTCTTGAATTTTTTATCCAAGAAAGTTCCGCATTACTGTACATTACCCCCTTTCAGTATTGTTGCAGTAGCGATGAGCTACCATTCCCAACTGGACTTGAGAATAGAGTCATGAAAAATGATAGGCTAGTTTCTATGTTTTAAGTATGGGACACTAAAAGCTCTCGCCCTCCCCCTAATAAGTATTGATTCAACAGACCATATTGATTCAAGAGACCTTTTGTTAGCTTTCCCCAACATGGGGCTCATCTTCACCTACCGGCTTTCTGGAATGGGGGGGATCCTGGGCTTTCCCGCTTCCAGGATATTCTTGAGCGTGAACACGCCAGTGCGACATCCCAGAAGTCAGGAGGGACGTTCCAGTGTGGCGTGTTTTTTGTTTGTTTGGGGATTTTTTGAAGCAGGAGCCAGCTGCACAATTGTGCGGCTCCAGTCCTGCGTAAAATGTGAGAAAAGAAAAAGAAAGAAAGACAGACAGACAGACTTGGCACTGAAAAGCACCTGCAGCCATCCCGGGGATGGTGAAACTGCTGCCCCCCACCTCTGATGGACATGGAGCCCCCCTACCACAAGCTACGTGCCCAGTTGCTGAGGCCCTCTATTTGCAGGGAGGAGGGAGACCCGGGAGCCTGCACCACACTACCCGCAGTCCTCAGGGTTGTCCCGGGACTGCAGGAAAAACTGGGGAAACCGCAGTTGCAGTTACCCCAGGGAAAGTCTCTGGTAGTCCCTACTTGACCCCAGGACCAAGTTTCCATCAGTTTCCATCATCCCCAGCCAGCATGGCCATGGACCTGTATCCCAGTTCTGTCAGTAGCTTAGCTAAATTGTAGAACAGTAGACTGACCTTGCTCACTGAAACAGAAATCTTCATCCTCTGAGTCACAACTCACAATCTGACTCATGCCCATCTCAGATTGCAAGCTTTGTTTTTTTCTTTTTGCGTGAACATTCATGTGTATTTTCATGAGCATTTTTCGAATATGCACAATTTTCTGTGGTGTGATTTGCATTACAAGCTTAGAAATGTATACACTTTGCAGATTGCACCTGACTCCACAAATGCTGGTCAAAACTTAGCTGAAACTCATTTGTAATACATCCTTAGTTCAGACAACAGTTTGTCTCCAAAGTAGAACTGGAATTCCATTCAAACAAATCATATGGCTTTAAAAGTTATTGTTGCTCTGATTAATTAGCATCCCATGTCTTTTTGGGAAATGTTGTGGAACAGCAAGGCATTCTGCAGCTTTTGGCACCTAGATTCTGATCCTTTCAGGCTGGACCTTTCCCATTCAAGTCGGATTTGTCATCCAGAGTACCTGTAGTATTGACCAAAAATTTTCATTTAGTGAGCGATAGCAGTAGCACCACACTAATAATATTAGAACTTCCTGTGGATGTTGATACTTGTAATTGTACAGTATTGGTATCAATTCTGTGACTGCAGAATGAGGGCATATTTCTTTAAGAGTTGGCTTTACCCATCCTACTGCATTCAATGACTGCTGCATTTTATTGGGGAACTGTAGCTCAGTAGTAGAGCACATGCTTTGCATGTTGAAGGCCTGGATTGAACCTCTGACAACTCTTGTTAAATGGATCAGGATGAGAAAAACTAGATGAGAGACCCAGCAGAGCAAGTGCCAGCCAGTTTATACAATACTGTGCTAGATGGACAAATAGTCTGACTTGATACAAAGCAGTCTCTTACATTTACTCAGTGGCGGCTGGCGGCTCTGATATCAGTGGGGTGGTGAATCAGAGCTGGTCAGACCTCTCAAGCAGCTATCCAAGGTGCAAAGCAGACAGTGTAACTGAAGGGCACCAAGCTAGGCAGATTTGGCAGAAATCTGTAATTATAGTCTCTGGTGTTTGACATTCCTCTTCTGTGCCAAATAATAAATATCAGTTGTTTTTAAGGTTCAACCAAAAATGGCTGTGGGGCATATTAATATAAGTATCTGCATATCATGACAAGACAGTGTACTATTTTCTGAATGTATTTTTAATATAGCCCCATAGAGAAATGAATTAGCATTTGCTTTAAGAACCAGCAAAATCTGGGGTTGTGGGAGGGGGATGGTGTTACAGATAGTATATTTTCCATTTTGAAAAAAAAGATGTGTTAAAAAAAGGATATATTCAGTTTATATTCAGCCCCCCAACCTCTGCAGATTATGTTAGCCTGCAGCTCATTGAAATTCTAAAAGAAATTGCCTTTCTGGGTATTTCCTGTTAAAATGCTGTAAGATTGCCCATTCTCTTGATATTTTAGTGAACAACGAAATGATGGCAACATGAAGATTCTGCTTCTGGAAAGGCAAAGGATTCTATTTAACTTCTGTCAGGTTGTCCTAAAGGAATTCTTCATGATAATATTTATTTCTTCTGGGAGACATTCTAGATGTGAATAGAAGGGGATTGGGCACTGGGCAATGATGCAGAGGCAGCTGTGAGCACAAGTACCATATTTTATTGCAGTTGCTAAAGTAACAACATTCCACCCCCTCCAGAATAGCCAAGAGGAGACGTATAAAAAGCTAGTTCAACTTACACATGCTGCACCCTTTCATTTCAGCTTTTTTTCAAATTGTTGAAATGAAATCCCTGTTTTGTAAATTCAGATATGTTACTCCTTTATGGATCACGATGGATGGTGTCTGCATGAAAGGGTGAGAAATCAGGCCAAACAGAATGAAGTCCTTGCATAGATTTATCTGTTCATCTGTCTATATTCCTTTGATATACTTTTTTATGTGTTCTGCTTTGTAGAAGTATCAAACTCTGGAAGAGGAGCCATGTTGTATGTAGCAAAACAGTAAAAGCTGGTTCACATATGCATATACTTCACTTGATTTCTCTGTACTTGAATGTGTGAACTTGCTTCATTGAAAATGATTGTGTTAGAGCTACCGTGAACTGATATAAAAGTTTCTATCTATGGATTTAGATGTGTGCTAGACCATACACACATGTAGGCCATCACTTGATGATGTAGGTCATGAAGTGAGTATTGTGCGCATGCAAACTAACTCAGATGGGCTGACTGCCACCAACTCAAAAATACTGGCTACAGCCATTTATTTTAATTCTCCAAAAGTGCATATAGGGGCCCGGTGTAGTGTCCCTCCAGAACAACAATCTGTAGGGATGCCAAAGGAATGCGGGGGAATTTAAAAATCAGGTGCAATTGGCAGCACTTGCCAGCTACACTGGCTACTTTGCTGCTGTGAGTGCAACAGCAGCAAGTGAGGTAAGGTGGCCATCACACCAGGGAGAAAGGGGACTACTAGGAAAGAAGCAAGACATTCAGCAAACTGAGCAACAGCCTTGGGCCAATGGATTCTGATGGTATGGGTGATTATGGTCATCCCATAATCTAATAAAAAATTCTCTCGATTTTGGGATTTAGGTACTCTTTCAGTACTTGGCATACAGTGCCTAAACCATATAAAAATAGTAACAGCAGAATCCTATACATGTCTATTCAAGCATAAGTCCCATTGAGATCAATGGGCCTTACTCCAGGTACTTACTCTCACTTCCTTTGGAGTAAACCCCACTGAATTCAATGGGATGTAAATCTGAGTATGTCTAATACTGCATCATAAGACATCCTTATGTTTAGGATATCTTTCCCCTTTAAAGCAGCGGTGGTATTTCAAGTGGTTTGGGGTCTTCTTCAGACAGTCCCAGAGGGGTGACAAGAGGATGACATTAGGGAACCAGTGATGGTCCATTGTGATTTGTTTGCTAACCACTTTGAGAAGCAAATCACTCACATCCCCACCACAGTTTTGGCAGGGTGGTTTGGCAGAGTTGGTTCGCACAACACAAGGGTGGTTAATAAGCCACAGTTTCTCATCTATTGGCTGGTCATAAATCCACCCTTCTTGGCTAAGGTGCTGGTCTGGCAACCCCAAACATTATTGGACAACACTGATTATCTGGACACGTTTCAATCTAGCTTCAGCTCTGGGTTGCTCATTGAAACTGCTTTTGGCAGCTGATGGATCGTCTATGCCAGGAAAAGGACTGGGAAAATGCAAGCCTGTTAATTCTTCTGTAACCCGAAGTGGTTTTTGGTACCATCCAACATGGCATCTTTCTGGATCATTTGTCTGGGATAGGAATTTGGGGACACTGCACTACAGTGGTTCAACACATATTTGGTATATTGGGGTACTACTAAACTGCATTTTAGTACTTGTTCTTTGTGGTTTTGCCAGGCTGTATTTCATCCCTTAAGCTGTCTAATATCTGCATGAAACTGCTGAATAGATTTGTTCAGGGTTTGGGGTGAGGTGTACGGATCATTCCCAGCTCTATTTCTTATTTTCATCATAGTGATGTGAGGCAGTAGAAGTGCTGAAAAGGAGTTTGGGGCCAGTGATGGAGAATTAATAAAGTGAAGCCCATTCAGATTTTTTTGTCCTCTAGCCCCAAGCGTTCTTTGAGGGGGGTGGGGTTGTGCCACCCAAGTAGTTTTTACAGGTCCAGTATGTTTACCCAAAATGAATGGAGTAGCCATGAAAGAACTCAAAGCTATCATTGGACAGCCGAAAATGTTGGGGCATTGCAAGTGACTCTTGCCTTTCAAAGAGGGGTGTGACTGGAATTCGGAATGGGGCAAAAATGAGCCAAGCTGTTTCCCAGTTTGGGATGGAAATAGACTGGGTTATTTCCAAGGCAATTCAGCGGAGTTTACAAATGGCTGACTCCAGTGAAGACTGGTAGCTCCGCTTTCAGTGGGGCAGTGAATCTGCTCCAGGTTTCAGACACAACTACTCAGAACTCTAAAGGCATTTCTGTCAGTACCAATTAAAAGTTCTGACTGGTTCTGACTGAAACCCGAAGCAGATTCACAGCCCCACTGACATTGGAGTCACCAGCCTCCACTGGTTGATCCATAAAAATATTCCCTCGAAATACTTTTCTTCAACCCAGAACACACATTTTGAGTTCTTCCAAATGCCCTCATATTGGTGTCAAAATTTTGCCTTTATTGTCTCTCCTTTGACACAATAAAACAGAATTTCAAAGCTATGAGAAATAGTTCCTAAGTAAGACATACCCTATTGAAAGTCAGATAGGTACATTTGGCAGTAGTATAACACATATTTAGAATGCAGCCTCAATTTGTACACATAATGAAAAATGCATACTTGGTGTGTACAGGGGGCGGTATGAAACACTTATTGGCTCAGCAAAGTCTCAGGTCAAACAATTAAAAAATGAAGGGGGGAATCTGGACCATATCTAGAGAGGTTACAGTGATCCTGATTTCTTCCTCTACATGAAAGCCAGTTTTGGAGTATACTTATGTTTTTGTAGCATGCACAATTTCTTGAGTCAAGACAAAACTTTTTATAAGACAGGTTCTCTGTGGAGCACATTTAATAGTAGCAGCAGCAGAACTGGAAGCAGTAGTCCTGCTGTTGCTGGTGCAGCTGTTTTGTTAAGATTTTAAATGCACCCCATACCTCTGAGCCCTGTACTGAAGTAAAATATCTACTTAGAGGATGATTAACATGCTGTTTCCTTAAAGTCAACAAATCAAGACTGATTTGCTAACTGCAAAATGTGTGGAGGTTTTTCTTCTCCTTTTCCTGTTCACTGTCATTTACAATATGCTGAATCATGTACTTGTGGGTTTTTCAGTCTGTTTTGTAGGTCCTGTAGTTTTTCCTCACATGCCTGCTAGCTTTTTCCTTTAATTATCCGTACATTGTTGTTTTTGGCCAGGCTGCACTTTCCATCTTGAAATGTTTACCTTCCAAAGAGGCCTTTCTCCTTCTTATCTTCATTGGCTTATTGATATTTCCTATTCCAACAACTGCTTTCCTCCCAAAACACTGTGTAGAAACATTAGCTTCTAGCCAGCCATATCCTCCTCACCTTCACAGCTCACCTCTCTCTCTCTCTCTCTCTCTCTCTCTCTCTCTCTCTCCCTGCCTCCCTCCCTCCCTCATTCTTTTTGAGTAACAAGCTATTTCCTCTCTCATTTCCTCTCTCAAAAGATGTTTTTGGACTTGTTCCCAAAAGTCTTTGGCATTAAATTATGCCCATTCTACTCTTGTGTTTCCAACGGGCAGCCTTCCAGAAGGGTTTCATCAGCCTAGCCATTTTGGCCTATAATCCAGGGCAGTTCTGGCTCTGGAAATCATATTGACTACTTGGTAAAGTTTCATAGAAGCCCTGGACTATGGTGACAGGATTAGCAGGTCTTCTCTCTGCTGGTGACATGCTCCATGGATCTTAGTTTAAATTCATAAGAAGAAGTCTATTTTGGTATATGTTTCTCTTGTTTTTCATTATTACAGATTGAAAAAAACCTCTTACACTGAGGAACAGAAATGCTGAGTCAGTTACATTTACCCAGCTACAACATATTTGCAGTTTACTTTATGGGATATATTATTACTTTCATATCTTTAACAACGTTGAGTATTGTCTGTAACTCAGCTTGAGTGATTAACTTAACTGGCTAAAGGAGTTTAGAATTCTGATTGGTTCTGACTGAAATCCAGAGCAGATTCACTGCCCCACTGACATCAGAGCCTCCAGCCACCACTGGTTAATTTAGCTTTTGAAAATGGACAGCTTGGGAAGAAAACACTTGTGCAATGCAATGTAGTCCCACTGAGTTCAGTGAGGCTTACTCCCACATACATGTGCACAGGATAGCAGACTTACTAGGAAAGCATAAATTAACTCAAGCAAATTTGACTCCACTTTTGTGGCTACATTAAAAAAAATATAAAAAGTAACAAAGTAAGATAGGTCTTTGAACAAAGCAGCAATATTTAGGACTGGGCCTATGGTTAATTTCACTGGCTGTTGGGGCTGATCCCAACCCTAGCAGTGGAACAGCTGCACTCTTTCAGACCACCCAGAACACTGTTCTCAATCACAAGGAGATTCTGTGACACATGGTATCAAGTAGTACATCTTGATACCATCTCCTTTTCTCTACAACTGTTAAAGTTACATGAGCCCTGTCCTCCTTTTCATATGGTCAGCCTAGTATATTCCTATTTATAGGTTTTAGCTGTATATGTTTTAGTTTTGTAAGGCTGCCCTGAGGCCCAGCATTGGGCAAAAGGCAGGATACTACTTCTTCTACTACTACTAATACTACTACTAATAGTAGTAATGTTTCAGATTTCACTTCTGCATCTGATGTTCTTTTGCATTTACTTTTCTTTATAAACCATTCATATCTTAAGACTTCTTGTGTGGCATGTTTTCATTGGTTTAACAAGTTAAAAGGGGTATTCACTGTTTTCATGCTTATGTTATAAAATCTATTTTCAACAGGCCTAGTAACTTCAAGAGTAACAGAGTTGGGGAAAATCCTCAATCTCTTTGCTATCAGAGGCACTGAGTAAGGGACCCCTGAAGATAATTTAGACTGACCCCAACCACAAAACACTATTCCCCCTTCTGAAGAGATCTGGACCACAGACTACTAAAGACAAACAAAGTAGCAGGCCATTATAACAGTTCTCATGTGGCCATTTGCCTTATGAGGCAGGTGCTCTGCGGGCTACCAAATGGAGGGACTAACAGGCCATAAAGTTGCCTGGCTGGGTCTGCCAGAAATCCAGCCTCAACACTCCTGGAAGGTCCATGTTCTATAGCACCTGCTGTCAGATGAACCTGAGGGAATCCCACCCTCCACCCCTGGGTTTAATTTACTGGCTTCCCCTGGCTGGACCTTGCAGGAAACTATAGGGACAGACAGAGCAGGCATTCATAGCACACATAGAATGCTGAGACTGGCAAATCTAAAAGCAAGTGTGTTGCTTTTCAAGAACCAAGGAAATTCAATGGGTCTTACTTTTGAGTAAATATCTAGGGATGGATATGCAGCCTGTGCAAGAACTGAGTAGGGTGACCATATTTGGGAAACCAAAAAAGAGGACACCTAGTGGGGGGGCAGGAAAATGGCTTTGTGGGGCCACCTTAAAGTCCCCAATTGGAGCGGAGGAGAGGAAAACATGTCATTCTCACCCCACCCCACCGCTCCAATCAGGCCCTTTTCTATAATGCCTGGGAATGACACATTTTTCCCTTTTAAGGCCTTGATTGGAGCATTGGGAGAGAATGACACACCTCCAGAAAGCATGTCATTCCCCCCTGCCACGCTAATGGTGGCCTTAAAAGGGAAAGTGTGTAATTCCAGGTCATTATAGACTATTGCATAAAATCCCCCCCTGACACTGAGGATAGAACAAAAAACTGGAGAAATCTGGGGAAATCCTGACAGTTTTTTATTATTTATTATTGCATTTATATCCCACCTTTTTTCCGCCAAGAAACCCAAGGCGGCATACATAATCCTCCTCCTCTCCATTTTATCCTCACAATAGCAACCCTGTGAGATGGGTTGAGCTGAGAGTCTGCAACTGGCCCAAAGTCACCCAATGGGTTTTCATGGCTAAGTGGGGAGTAGAACCCAGATCTCCCAGCTCCCAGTCCAACACTTTAGCCACTAGGCCACACCCTAGTGGTCACCCTAGAATTGAGCCATGCCAAGTTGGAAGGGATGAATCGATCTGCTTCCAACTTGGCATGGCTAAATCCCTACTTCAGAGCTACCATGGTGCCAAGTTTCATCTCTTTATCTTTAATTTCATTTTTTAAACTTGTACTGCTTAAGGTCCTGGACCCCAAAGAGATTTCTGTTTGAACTTTAAAAAATTCCTAAAAATCAAGGCATGAACGGATCTGCTTCATACTTGGCATAGCTATATCCCTACTTAAGAGCTACCATGATGCCAGGTTTCATCTCTTTATCTTTAAAAATGAGGGAGATGCAAGCATTTTGGTTGATTTATTAATGTTAAAAGTGAGTTCAACACATAACACTAGCTTTGATTTTATATTGGATGTCAAGATGGTATAACATCCTGGCTGATGCCGGCTTGGTTGTCAACTGTATAATATCCAGTCATCCGTTACACAAAGCCATGAAATTCATTAAACAAAAAACCTACGGTTTACAAAAACAATGTTAAGGCTCTACAGATTCCAACCAAGCACCAAAAAGCAGGGAAATTGGGAGTTAAGGCTCACAAGCCTTAACTCCACATCCTCCCTAAGGAGGCAGAAAGTGCAAGTGAAATTCTCATTCTCCCAAAGCAGATAAACCATGAGGACAGGGTGGAGAATATGATATGCAGAGGTGACTGTGGGGTGGTGGAAAACTGATCACGAACAACTTAGGGCCACCTACTTCTCTTTTTTTGTTTAGAGCAGCCCTTCCCCAACCTGGTGCCCTCCAAAGGTGTTGGACTACAACTCCCATCATTGCAAAAGGCCTGCTGGAACAAAAAAGGGTTTGTCTGCATCCAAAAACACATCAAGGAGGGAGCCAGTGTAGACTGCAAGGATTAGAAAGAAAATCCATGTGTGTACACTATGCAAAATAAACGACAGCTCAACTGTTTCTAAACCTTATTAGAAAAACAGGGTGACTAGGCCGAAACACGCGTTGTAGGCCCAGAAGCACTTTGAAAGGTTTCAACATTGTACTTAAAACTTAACACCAGCCCAAACTAATTAAATGAAGTGTTTGAAGCTTTCAACTTATAGCAGTATGGACCAAACTCTTAGAAAAGAGGGAAGGAGCACTGTGTGTGAGTGGGGTGGGGGAAATTAAAAGAAAGGTATAGCTACCTATTCCCAAGAGAGATCTGAAGATCAAGTTACCATGGATCCAGAGGAACCACACCCTGCTTCACCAGGGAGCAAAAGAGCAAACTGGCCTTATGAAGATAGCCCAAAATACTCTCAGAGCCAAAGGAATGCATGTTCCAGAAGAGAAAAGAGACACTCTTCTTCTTCTTCTTCTTCTTCTTCTTCTTCTTCTTCTTCTTCTTCTCTCAAAAGGTCTGTGCTAGAGGCAGCGGCCATTTCACTCACCCACCCCACATTCTAAGGCAGGAGGGAGGGGGGAGAGTGTGTCGCATTATGAGGAAAGATGGCCGCCTCATTGACTTGAATGAGAGGTTAAAATAGTCCTTAAAAGTCAACCGAAGGGAATTTTAAAAAAACAAAAAGCTTTCCATCAACTACAGTCAAGGAGGAAGAAGACCCCACCACTGGATTACTTAATAAGACTCTAGAAATTATGCAAATTGTGAGCACAAAAAGTAGCAACCCGGAAGTAAATTTTACAAAAGCAGGAAGACAGGTTTGTATTCCTTTTCTAACTTAAACTGCTCTCCTTCCCTCAATCTTTCACCAATCTTCTTGAAATTTTCAGGTAATGTAAAACAAACATTTCTTTCTGGCACCTGTAAATTTCAGAAAGGTTGATGAAACATTTTCGATTTTATGGCTGTTAGAATGACCCCCCCAATTATCACTTTAACATGGCGGAATGTGTTTTTTACTGACGGTCCTTAACAATGGAGGCACGGCTGTGCTTCCATTAATTATCTGTGGAAACAAACATATTCAAGTATAATTAACATGTGCTCTTGGCTAGTAGCTCAGGGCTCTATTTTTCCCCTTCCTGTCTTTGCTTACATTGCTTATTACATCCATGCACAACATTTGCCCTACATTAGATGGGGGTTTGGGCTCCATCACACCAGCATTTTACCACACTCTCATCCTGCCTGGTTTGCCATTTTGAAATGCAATACTCACGTGATGTTGTGCCTGTCCTGCAGTCACCTCGCCTCTTCCCCTCCATTTTCCGTCTTTTTCTAGGGTGGGAAAAATGAGATTTATTTTCTCCATGCGAAATATGTTGCTGTTGTTGGGGGTGGTCCTGCTGACGAAAGAGGAGGGTGGGGCTGTTCTCCAGCTTTCTGAGTCTGTTCGTCAAATGAAAAGACTTGTATTGAGCCAGTCAAATGGACTTTTGGTGCTCCAACCTCAACCTCAGACGATTAAAAGCTCAGACGATTAAACACTGAACTGGTAAAACCTTACACAACAAAACCAGAGCAAGGGGAGAAGGCAACCATGTCCCTCACCCGACAAGAACCAATGAACTGGAGGGGGAAATAGAAGGGGTGGGGTGGGGCAGGTGCAATAGCAGAAGAGCAAACAACAGCGGCAATTGTGAAAGGAACCAGCGCTTGCCGCACTAATGAAATGGAGATCAAAATCGCAGGTGCATAGCAGGGGGGGAAAGTAGATGCGATGGAACCTCTTGTTGCCATAATAATTGCATGTCCTTGTGCATTTTAACATCTCTTCCCACCCAAGATTCTGGCTACATGAGGTTATTTTAAAAACCATTACTTCTTTTCTGTATTCTTTAAATTATGCTTTAATATGATGCGTTACCCAAAGAATTCACACCTGAACAAACTTTTACTCACAAACTTTTGTTGGAAATGCAATACCAGCTATATTGAGGCATTTGAAAGCTATGAAGGATACTCAGAGCAATAAAATAATATTGGAGAGGACACATCTGTTTTCCTGAATGTGCCTGATACAGATTTTACCATTCCATATCCTGTAAGGCCTTCTTCCTCCCAGAATAATACAGAAACATGTGTAGGAGTGGCTGCACTAAAATTCCCTTCTTATGAAGTTGTTACTCACTGCTAATAATTTTGCTTACACATAGGGCTGTCACCCAGTTAAAGAAAAAGTACTGTATAATCATATATGTGTCTACTCAGAAGTAACTCCTGTTGAGTGTAACTGGGCTTACTCCTAGGAAAATGAGTATAGAACATTTTTAGGATGTTTTTAGGATGTTTTAGGATGTTTTAATGCAGTTTTAATAATGTGTGTCATGTTTTAATCAATTTTATGTATTTTATCATATTGTTGTTCCCCGCCACAATCCAAATGGAGAGCCAGGTAAGAAATAAATTATTATTATTATTATTATTATTATTATTATTATTTGCTTCCCTAGTCAACTAATTATTAGGGATGTGCACGGACCCCCCAGATCAGATCGGGACCCGGATCAGGACCTCCGATGTTGTCCTGGATCGGTTCGGACAAAATCAGAGGTCCCTCAGATCGGATCGGACCCAATCCCAATCCCAATCCGAACATCAGACATCCGATTTTTGGATTGGCTGCCATTTTTGGTGTTTTCTCCATAGGCTTGCATTGGGGGAAAGAAAGCTTTCCCCCAATGCAAGCCTATGGCGAAAACATGGTGGTGGGTGGGTGAGTGGGGGCCTAACTTCCCCCTCCCTGCCCCTCCCCCCACTCATGCTCCTCACCTGCCGGGGCCGTCCGCTGCCATCCGCTGCCGCCTATGGGCAGCAGTGGATGGCAGCAGACGGCCCCTGCAGGTAAGCCCCCTCCCCCCTAATGCTTCTTACTTGCCGGGGCTGTCCACTGCCATCTGCTGCTCCTATCTACTGAGAAACAGGCTTCACTGCCTGCTTCTCAGTAGCGCGCCAGGTGATTATGTCATCACCCGGCGCGCTACTGAGAGGCAGGCCGCGAAGCCTGTTTCTCAGTAGATCAGAGCAGCGGATGGAAGTGGGCGCCCCGGCAGGTAAGTGGGGCCCTCTTCCTCCTCCCCCCTCACACTCCTTACCTGCCGGGGCACCCGCTTCCATTCACTGCTGCGATCTATTGAGAAACAGGCTTCGTGGCCTGCCTCTCAGTAGCGTGCCGGGTGACGTCATCACCCAGCGCACTACTGAGAGGCAGGTCGCGAAGCCTGTTTCTCAGTAGAAGGGGGCAGCGGACGGCCCCAGCAGGTAAGAAGCGTGAGGGGGAGGGGGAGGTCCAATCCTCCAATCTTATCCAAACCAGATTGGGTCCTTTCGGACCCATTCGGATCAGATCGGACGATCCAGAAGCCGGGATCGGAATCGGATAATTTTATCCGATTTCGGTCGGATCAGCTCCGGATCGTGGATCGGACCCGATCCGATGCATACCCCTTACCAATTATATGAGTTTTCATTATGATATGTTTCTTGAATTGTTTTGTTTTTAACATGTTTATTGTAAGTCACTTTATGGGGGCTTGTCCTAAATGGTGGGGTAGCAATAGATAAAATTAAAAATAATTGTGTGTTGGATCCAGGATTTGCCTTCTGTGAGAGGGAAGGACCTTCTGCAAGAGAAAGCACTCCACTCATGGAATATCACTCCACCTAATTTTTGGGGATCCCCCCTCCCCAACACATCACAGCTTACCCCATTCAGTAGATATACTGAATCTCTATTGTAAGCCACTTTTCAATGGCTTGGAAGTGTTGGGGAAATTCACTTCTACCAGCAATCAAATGTATTTTTCATTGAGTAATAAATCTAATCGATTAATCACCTATATATAGGCTGACCAGATAAAATCCAGGTCAGGGCTCATGTAACTTTAACAGTTGTAGAGAAAAGGGAATTTCAGCCAGTGTCATTTGTATGCAATTAGTTCCTGGTGATATTCCCTCTTCATCACAACAGTTAAAGTTGCAGGCACTATACTAGAGTGACCATATACAAAAGAAGGCAGGGCCCCTGCAACTTTAACTGTCGTGATGAAGAGGGAATTTCATCAGGAACTAATTGCATACAAATGACACTGGCTGAAATTCCCTTTTCTCTACAACTGTTAAAGTTACATGAGCCCTGACCTGGAATTTATCTGGTCACCCTACCTATATATAGCAGGCCTAATTCTGAAAAACACAAATGTTTGCAATTGAAGCAGCTGTCCCAGAACTACACTGGCTTTTAATTGTATCTTCAGTAAGAGCCTGCAGATGACAACACCTGAAATAGCATGGGCCTATAATATGGAGAAACAACAGAAAAGAGGAGGAAATTTGCCCACCTTCCTGTGTTTATCTATTTACTGTATTGCATTTCTTCAATGCAGTGCAGTGAATAAAATGTGAGTCTTAGACTGGGGAGACCTGAGTTCAAATTTCCACTCAGCCATGAAGTGGATATCCCCATGCTTGCTGCCTAAGACGAGTAGGTACAAATGTGTTAAAGAAATAGATATTACATCATGTCATCCTTTCCTGACTACTCTAAGTCAGAACAGGAGTCCTACTTGCTAAATTAGGCAGGAAGGAGAATAATCCTCTCAATGCCTTAGATCTGTTAAAGCAATACACATTGACCTGACACAACACACCAAGCCATCGTGGGTTGTCACCCTTATTTGTTTCAGGGTCGTGACATCAGAGCCCGGCACAGTTTCCTCAGCATAGTTTGTTAATCATGCACAAGCCACCCTGAGACCCCTATGGCTTGTTGTTGGGTTGTTCAGGGTGTCTTGCTTTCACAGTGGCTTATTGTGACGTGTGAATCCGGCAGTGTGGATTATCCACAGCTTGTTGGAAAGGTCTACAAAGTCATCTGGAAGAGCAGCGAAAAACCTGGTCACTTCTTCCAGTCTTGCTAGTGCCAGCTCCTGCCTCCATCCTCCCGCACCATCCACCCCTCCTCCAATATATCATTGCCTCTCTTCAGGGAGATTTGCAGAAACATTAACTTTTTTATGTTTGTAGAGATTTACAAGCAAAATTCATAGTAAGTACTGCACTTATTCATAGTAACTCCTGCACTTTAGCAAATCTGCACAAGTTGCCCTGAAACTTAAAAGAAAGTAATGTTAAACTCTACTCTGCTGAGGTTGTGCTGCGAAGGCCCATGGGATACATGTCAGGAGCAAGCAGAAGGACTAAGGAGGAAACAAGCTAGAGCAAGCTGCAGAGTGCCTGATCGTCTGTTGGGATTAATGTGGGTTAGTGAGCAAAACACCAACCCACTGTAACTTATTTTCAGCATGGCTTATTGTGATGTGCGAACCAGCTCACTATCTCCAGGTCAGGAGCTGGCAACTTTTTGCATATTATTCTTACATTTTCTATAGCACAGAAAGAGCACCGATTCCATTTTGTTTGCTGCATTTGTGCCCCAATCGGAGGATCCCAAATGGTCTTCCATCCAGATACTGGCCAGACGAAAACTTGCTCAGCCTCAAAAGTGGAACAACGTTAGGTTAGTGTATTATCATTAGGAGAAAATTGGAATAGGGCTTCTTGAGCAACATATAAGAGAAAGATCCTGAAACCAAACTGCCTTTCCTTTTAGGAAACAGGGTGGATAGTTTAAATTTAGCATCCCATTGCACTGGACTATAGGACTTCCTTCTGAGTAAACACATATATGATCAGGCTGCAAGGTTGCAACTCTGTTTACTTTTGGCTTTGGCATACATGCCATTGCTGACAGTTATTCTGTCAATAAAGCATATTTAAAAATGAGAGAGAGAGAGAGAGAGGCGGGGTGGAGAGGTATGTACATTTTGTGGATTGGAATTCATGTGTCTGAAGGGAAATATAAATTATTATTATTATTATTATTAATAATAATAATAATAATAATAATATTAATTATTTCTTACCCGCCTCTCCCTCTGGATTGAGGCGGGGAACAACAACAATACCAACAATATAAAATGCATAAACTGATTAAAAGCATAAAAAATTAATACATTATTAAAATCAACAAAGTCTTAAAATTCGACTGGGTATGCCTGCCAGAAGAGATCAGTCTTTATAGCTCTCTTAAATTCTGGAAGACTGGTAAAATGACCTTAGCATCAGCTACAGAGCCAGGCATCTAGGTTGCTGCCACCAGGCTCACTTGTACTAAAATCCATGTGTATTTGATGAATTTGAAGTTAGGATCCAGAATCATGACACTGAGATTTCTCTGTTCCTATGCCTAAGTATAGAGAGTTCATGTGTATGAGCTTAGTGCTTAACATCATTTGACATTGTGTAAAAAGACGACAACTTTAAAAGTATCAGGCCATTTGATAACAGCGTAGTCACTGGCACTTGTAGGCTGTCAGGGTTTGAGGCAAAACAGAAGCAGGAAGGGTGTATGCAATGGGTGTGAAAATACTAGGTACTTTGTGAAAAGATGCATTTCACATTAGTCAGCTGTCACAGAAGCAAAACTGGGGCTGGCATGTGTCTGATTTTGAGTTGCAAGGGTCTCCTAGCTTCACCCCACTTTGGTGATTTGGTTCATGCACCATGTGAGTCCACCCCCACCCGCCTCTAGTTGTGTAGAGGGCCTGATGATATCCCAGGCACCCCTTCCATGGTTGTTTTCCTACTTCGTTCTCCATAAAATGGCATAAAATCCCTTTCTTCCACCCAGCTGTTCTTTATCTCACCAAGAGAAGTATTCTTTGCCTTCTATTTTCTAAATCATGTGGCTTTGGGAATTGTTTTTATAATTTCTTTTTTCCCCTTATGTCTAAATATCAAAATGAATATTAGCTGATTCCAGTACATTTAAAGAAATTTAAAGAGGGAGCGTTATTACTTGTTTTAGAATTAGTTATGCTTTTGTAGGACTGGGACAAAGGCATTATGTGAAGTGAACAACAAAATATATATGTATTTAGTAAGCGTATCACAATTTGTGTGTGTGAAAGGAGAAGACTGATGCCCAAGGGGGGAAGAAAATGGGCTGCACAGCTAAGCCATTTAAGGGGGGTTAGTTGGCAGTAAAGATGGTGCTGTATTCTTTTAGTTAAGAAGATTTGTCATTTTATACATGAAAAGTAAAGTGGAATGTGCCAACTGGACATATATTTCATCTTTGTTTTCAATCTGCATAGTGATTACTTGGATTCAGGTACAAATATAATCACCTCAATAACATGCCATGGTTTTTATTCAACATGATACTTAAAACAGCACAGATAGCTTTAAGTTATTTGAGTAGACATTTTTTTCCAAATAAGGAGCAAAATCATTCAATTTCTTCCCAGTCCCTATTTTTTTAATGCAGATGTCTTATGGGTCGTTTGGTATAAAGTATTAACAGGGATCATCATGGAACTGTTTGAGGACTCGGGGTTGGTTTTTAATCACCTGACACATTGAAATAAGAATGACCTCAAGCAACAAATTGTTCTGATTTCAATAAAGACAATGTGGAGGGTGATCATTGTTCAGTACTCTAATGATTGCTTGGAAGGGATGACAGGGCTTGAACAAGGATGCTTAGCTTTCTAGGTGCAATGCTCTTCCTCATGAGACACCCACATACATCAGTGTAGACGTGCTTGTAGCTCTGCTGTGTCTGGTACTACTCCAGAATGTATCCTGCATCCATATTTTGTTATTCTGACCATGTATCAAAAATACTCTGGCCTGAGCAAGAGGTTGGGCAGTGTATTCTGCTCACAGCTCCTGCTGTGACTTCACCAGCTTTTACCTATATTTATGCGGCTTTCTGAATGGTCTACATGCTACATACAGCTCCCTAGACTGCCAAGGTCTCACCTGGAACCTTGGCTCTCATTTCCATCCTGTGGCATATATTCCTAGCTTCTAGCTTCCCATAAGTCTTGTTCTACTTTTTGCAATCTCTCTGAGGTTGACTTCACATTTTTATGTGAAATACAATAGCTGGATGCACAGCAGTGTTCTAAATAATATAGTCTTGGGCAATGATATATCCTTATTACATATTCTGAGAACCCTTGCAGTTAATCATTGTTCAGTTTGGTTATACTTGTCTGCTTATAACCATGTATGATATCTTACGTATATTTGTCACATGTATCTCCTCCGTGTATAAATGTTTTATATTAGATACACACACACATATAATAATGATGTATATAACATAGAGAGAGGAGCCCTGCCAAATCAGAGTTCTCAGAAGCATTCCCCCTGGCATTTGTCTGCATGTTGTGTTGTCATGCTTCTTCTGTAGCTTTTAGAAAGGGAGTTTGTGAATCATAACCAAGAGAAGAGGTTTGTGCTACTTCTGTGAAGACTCCACCCATCATGGAAATTTGTAGGTTATCCTTTTGAAATTACAGAAGAAACACATAAAACTCTGTGCAATGCACTCACGCTTCCACTTTCAGCATGTGTTGGAATGTGCAAAAGCAATCAAGGCCATGCTGTTTATGCTGGCTTCTAATGATTACTCTTGCCACTGCTGGGGATTAGGAAAGAGCATTGGGAAACTGAAAATAATAATTAGTACTATCAACCAATCAAATATTGTATTTGATTGATCATCTGCCTTTTAATGGGTTAATTAATTTTTAAATCAATTTGTGTATTGCCAAAACTTCAATAAAGGTTTTTTTTTTAAGATATCGTTCAAAATGTGACATAACTTACAATTCGCTAGAAAAAATACTACAACTCATTGTTAGAAGGAAAGGCAAATTTTAATACGTTGTTTTTCATCCCCTTATACCACATCAGAACCAAAATAGCCTCAAAAATAAGGAAATGTGCCCTTAACTCACAGCCTTAACAACTGAAATCTGCCCTCACCAATTAAAACTGAGCCCCATTGATTAATTATAACTTTATATTATTTTACCGATTGAAATTTCCAGCCTTAATAATAAAACCACTTTGAATCATTCAAAAGTCAGAATATCCTATCTTCAAAGCATTGTTCATCATTTATATAAAACTTTTCACAAGTACAGTGTTTGTCCTCACACAGCAACCCTGCACTACTTGACTGTTTTCCCCATTTTACAGCTGAGGGACTGAGGCCTATTGCTATTGATTTGCTTGACACTTCCTGTGAGATCATGGTTGATTTGAATCCAGGGCTAGGCCCATGTAGTCCCTACCGAGCAAGCAAAAATCTACAAGCAAAAGCTGCCTTCCAGTTGCACAGTAGATGCATATCCATTTCTATGCAAGACCCATTCAACTGACAGGATGTGTATCTGATGCAGAGGAGGATGTGAATCATCACCGGGGCCATAGACTATTGTGTACCCATAGATAGTAACATACAACGCTGCCCCTCCCCTTCTCCTTCTGAGAAGCCAGCTGATCGGCACTAAATGGACTGACACTGGCAGAAGGGGAGGAAGAGAAAGAGGAGAAAAGACACGGGCAAGAAAACGCCACCGCCCCCACGCTTTTCCTTCTGGGCCAGCCGACCACTGACTGGAAGGTGTCAGGGGGCGGCAATATGTGTTGTGCAGGACAAAGGGAGATATAGCGATAGCAGGGCGAAATGCCATTACAGGGGAAGGAGAGATAGATACTTAACACCCATCTTACCTTCCGGTTGCCCTGCTACCCCGGGGATCTTGGAGAATGAACTAGGCCACCCACAGAACCTCTCCTTGCTCCTATGCAATGCCAGGTCGGTTAAAAACAAAACAAATATCATCTATGACCTCCTTTTAGATGAGGAGGCTGACCTGGCATTCTTCACAGAGACGTGGCTGGGAGATGACAGTGGCTTGACATGGGCCCAGGCCCTCCCAGCTGGGTATTGTGGTAGGGCACAGGTGAGGGAAAGTGGGAGGGGGGGAATAGCTGTGGTCTACAAAGACAATCTTAACCTGACCAGACTTCCTGTCTGGAAATTGAATCACATCTAGTGTGTGTACTCGAGTCTGAAGGCCAGGGATAGACTAGGGATTCTGTTAGTGTACTGGCCACCCTGCTGCCTATCAGATTCCTTGGCCGAGCTCACGGAACTGGTCTCGGAGCTGGTGTTGGATTCGCCCAGGCTTTTGGTCCTGGGCAACTTCAACATCCCATTCGAGGCCAGCTTGTCAGGTGCAGCTCAGGAGTTCATGGCATCCATGACAAATATGGGCCTATCCCAGTTGGTCTCTAGACCTACATATTCAGCAGGTCACACCCTTGATGCTATTTTCAGTTCCGAACAAATGGATCTGTGGGCGGAGGTTACAAATACCTCTGCATTGTCATGGACAGACCATTTTCTGGTCAGGGTTAGTATCACAGCTACCACCCGCCCCTTCCAGGGTGGCAGACCAATTAAGATGGTCTGCCCTCGAAGGCTGATGGATCCCTTTGGACTCCAGAAAGGCTTAGAGGGTTCTATGGCTGGTATTGTCGACGATCCTGTAGAAGCCCTGGTCAATAGATGGAATCAAGACCTAACTAGGTCTATTGACACGATCATCCCCAAATGTCCTCTCCAACCCCCTTCTAATCGGGCACCCTGGTATACTGAAGAACTCATGGAGTTGAAACAGGAAGAGCGATGACTGGAGCGCTGATGGCAGAAAACTCGACTTATATCTGACAAGACATGACAAAGGGAACATCTTCATTCTTATGGGGTGGCAGTACGTGCAGCGAAGAAAGTTTTCTTCTCTGCACGCATTGCGTCTGTGAATTCACGTCCAGCAGAACTGTTCAAGGTGGTGAGGGGACTAACTCAAGCACCTTCCTCCCTGAACCCGACCTTAGAGCCTTCAGCAGTTTGCTGTGATGTCTTTAATGATCATTTCACAGATAAAATCTCTCGGATAAGAGCCGACTTAGATACCGTCGTTATAGCAGAGGCTGACAATGGAGTATCCAGCAACTCCATGAGTAGAATTACACTGGATCAGTTTCAGTTGGTGAATACCGAGGACATGGACAAGCTGCTTGGACGAGTGAGGAAGACAACTTGCCCTCTCGATCCCTGTCCCTCTTGGCTGGTCACCCAGGGAGGAGATGTAATTAGACCACAATTACAATATATTATTAATGCATCTCTCAGGGAGGGGAGTTTTCCATCCTGTTTAAAAGAAACAGTGGTACAGCCACTTCTAAAAAAGCCCTCCCTGGACCCCCTGGATTTTAATAAATATAGACCAGTATCAAATCTTCCGTTCTTAAACAAGGTGATCGAGAGGGCAGTTGCTCTTCAACTCCAAGCAGTCTTGGATGATACAGATTTTCTAGACCCATTTCAAACCGGCTTCAGGGCAGGATACGGAGTTGAGACTGCTATGGTCGCCTTAGTGGATGATCTACGCTTGAGTATTGACAGGGGGAGTGTGTCCCTGCTGGTACTTCTGGACCTCCCAGCGGCTTTTGATACCATCGACCATGGTATCCTTCTGGAATGCCTGAGGGGACTGGCAATCGGGGGCACTGTGCTTCAGTGGTTCTGGTCCTACCTCTCGGGCAGGTTCCAGATGGTGATGCTTGGGGATAGTTGCTCCTCAAAGAAGAAGCTGTTGTGTGACGTACCTCAAGGCGTCATCCTATCCCCAATGCTGTTTAACATCTACATGAAACTGCTGGGAGAGATCATCCAGAGGCATGGGGCTGGGTGTCAAATTTCTCTATGCCTTTGACAACAGTATCAGCTAAGGATAATGTGTCTCCTCTGAATGAATGGCTGGAGGCAGTAATGGGATGGATGAGGAAAAACAAACTGAAGCTGAATCCAGATAAGACGGAGGTGCTTACTGTCAAAGACCCCAACCTGGGTTTGGAGGTGTGTCAACCAGTTCTGGATGGGGTTACACTCCCCCTGAAATGCTGTGTTTGCAGCTTGGGGGTGCTCCTGGATCCATCACTCCAAATGACAGCTCAGATAGATGCAATGGCCAGGAGTGCCTACTATCAGCTTTGGCTGATATGCCAGCTGCGCCCCTTCCTAGAGTTGGAAGACCTAAAAACAGTAGTGCATGCGCTGGTAACTTCAAGGCTAGACTTCTGCAATGCTCTGTACATAGTGCTACCTCTGTGCCTAGTCTGGAAACTTCAACTAGTTCAAAATATGGCAGCCAGGTTGGTCACTGGTACACCTAGAGGTGACCATATTACATCAGCTTTAATATTGCTCCACTGGCTGCCAATTAGTTCCCAGGCGAAGTACAAAGTGTTGGTCATTACCTTTAAAGCCTTACATGGTTTGGGTCCAGGCTACCTGCAGGATCGCCTTCTCCCATACAATCCGCCCCGCATGCTCAGGTCCTCTGAGAAGAACTTATTACAGTCAGCCAAGACTAGGCTGACATCTGTTACCCAGAGGACCTTCTCTTCTGCCGCCCCCAGACTGTGGAACGACCTGCCAGAGGAGATCCGCCAACTTACCAGTCTTTTCGAATTTAGGAGAGCGATAAAGACTGTTCTCTTCTGGCAGGCCTACCCAGTCGAATTTTAAGACTTTGTTGATTTTAATAAGGTATTAACTTTATATGCTTTTAACAGGCTGCCCATATGAAAAGGAGGACAGGGCTCATGTAACTTTAACAGTTGTAGAGAAAAGGGAATTTCAGCCAGTGTCATTTGTATGCAATTAGTTCCTGATGAAATTCCCTCTTCATCACGACAGTTAAAGTTGCAGGGGCCCTGCCTTCTTTTGTATATGGTCACTCTAGTATAGTGCCTGCAACTTTAACTGTTGTGATGAAGAGGGAATATCACCAGGAACTAATTGCATACAAATGACATCTGCTGAAATTCCCTTTTCTCTACAACTGTTAAAGTTACATGAGCCCTGTCCTCCTTTTCATATGGGCAGCCTACTTTTAATCAGTTTTATGCACTTTATATGTATTTTGTATTGTTTTTACTGATGTTGTTCCCCACCTCGATCCGGAGGGAGAGGCGGGTAAAAAATAAATAAATATATTATTATTATTATTATTATTATTATTATTATAACTAGAACTTGGATCTGGGCAATTTTATGTTCATCCACCATTGTCTGTACTTTTGCAATTTGAAATTTTAAAGAAAAAAGAGGGTGAGAGCTCCAGAATCATTATTCTCACAAAATAAGTCTATAAAAACAAGGTTTGATTATGTCAAGAAGAGGCATGAAAGGAGGAGTCTAAATGCAACATCTAGTCCCTTGGGGTCTAGAAAGTAGATGAGATAAACCCTCAGCCAATCTATCATTCACGACAGCATAGTGTACACCCATATGTTATAAGATGGGGGTGTCATTCATGGATAAATATATATCCAGTTGTCTCTTGCCATTTTGGAATGTGGGTGGTTCTATAGCTCAGCCCTCATCCTGTTCAATACTTGATTGAAATAAACTGTAAGGAAGATACATTTTGAGGACTTCAGACCGTTTGGGGGAAAGTACATCTGTTTTATATGACAAACACAATCTGTCTCATTCCAACCTGCATTTCTGGGTCACTTGAGACATTTAAACTGCACTTATAATTAACAGCTATTTTTAAACAGTGAAAAAATAGAGCACTGGTAAGGTACAAAAGCATTAAAATTGCCCCAGTTTTGCTTTTCAATAGAACACACTACTGCAATATGCTTCAAGATCAAAGGAAGCTCAGTAGAAAGAGACAGGCCGATCAGTGGGGATAAATAGTTCCCATTATGATGGTGTAAGAAAAGGGTTCTTTCAATTGAAACAATTTAATAACCACATTCATTACATTGGTGTCCACTTGGTTTTTATCTGAGCAATTTTTTGCATAACTGGGGAGCAAGTTCAGTTGAGCTTATTCTCTAGAAATTAAGATGTGCAGGGTTTGACGTTTGGAAATTAAGCACTAATAGCCTGCAACACAGTTGTCTTGAGATTTTTCCCCTGGATATAGTTAGATCTGCCGACCACTAATTATGTCAAATGCAAATGTATTCTCCAGAATATATCAAAATGTTCATTCGCTTATTTCAAAGCAGTTAAGGTTACACTAGGA
Organism: Anniella stebbinsi; assembly: GCA_029215795.1. NCBI lineage: Eukaryota > Metazoa > Chordata > Lepidosauria > Squamata > Anniellidae > Anniella > Anniella stebbinsi. The sequence continues at coordinate 49,556,069 of JARDYH010000002.1, forward strand.
GGGTGTCTGATTTTTTTAGCAACTTTATAAAATTACATTACAAAAGCAGGAGTTATGAAACAACAGTACCACTTGTAGACTTCTCTACCAGGGGGCTCAGGAAGGGAAGAGCCAGAACTGATTTTTAACAGGCCTGCTCAGCAAAACAACCAGACAGTGTCACCAGGGTGACATTTCCAGCAACAATTTTTTAAAGAACAAGAGAGTCATTGATAGATTTCTTTCTTCTTCCAGTGCTGACTTCAGCTGTGGATACCTATGTATTAGAAAAGAGTTGAACTCTCTGCCAGCCAGCTTGGCTCAGAATGATTAAGTTTGTAAATTCTCAGCTGCACAGCAGAGCAATGTACAAAGTGAACTGCAGTTTTTCGTGAAAGGCTGTAAAAAAGAGTAAATGTACACAAATGTTTTTGAGGAAGTACTGAATCAGAGTTTTGCTCATGACCCATCCAGTCTTCCCTACCAATTCATTCCTGCTATCCTTAGCAGCCAATAAAACATCCCCAGAAACATTTTTTTGAGGGGGGGGGGGACATTTCCCAGTGAATAATGAACGCTCTCTTGTTTTCCCCACACACACACATACTATTGCCAAACCAGCCAAAAGTAAAGAACTATTGGAGCACATGGCATGATCAAAATAGCACCACATCTTGTCTCCCCACCCCTTTCTTTTTATAAGACAGTGTAAAAATGTGATGTTAACCTTGCTTTAGTGAAAGCTTTTCAATGGATGCCTTTTCCAGAAGCAAGACTGTTTCTCTGCTGTCCTTATTTCCCCTGGATTAGATTTGCCATGTAAAAAAACATAAGTGCGTTTGACACAGAAAAGGAAAGATTTTAATGGATAATAGATAGGATAAAGCCATAGAAATCAATTTTTTTAAAAAAAAAATGAACAATCCAAGTTGTAGATTTTTTGGGGGTAAACATATATAACACATTTATACAGTTTTATATCTCAAAAATGGTTAATATATATTCACTTATATGTGCGTGTGTGTGTGTGTGTGTGTGTGTGTACATATATTATGTACAGACACATAATCAAGATGATTTTTGTGTTTAGACACAGTCCTAGACTAATTAAAATAAAGTATGCCAGCTTTATTTATTTTTTTAGTACATTGTTTCCAGCCCTGGAGCTCAAATAACAGTGCAACAGCAGCATGAAATGTGGTTATAATAGCCTGAGACCACATTTCCTGAAACTAAAACATAAGAGATAATAGTGTGAAGGTACAAATTAAATGCAAATAAAACAGATTCTCCATTGTTGCTAATCCCTGGATTGGATTTCAGCGAGGAAATTAGCTGTAATGTTTAATCTCTTTGTGTAGTAACCATTGACATATTATTAGTTATATGCTTTTTTTTAGAGTTTAAGCAGATTTTTGCTGTTGTTGACAGTTTGGGAAAGCCACCTGTCAACCTTTAAGGAAATGGTTAGAGTAAATGAGTTCAGGGCCAGAAGATTAAATTTATGAGCTAGATTTGGAAGTATTCACAGACTTCTATAAATAAGAAGAAAAATGCCCTCCTCACTATCTAGCCATATTTGTTCAACACTGACTGATCCCACACACACTTTTTTAAACAATCTAGATGAGAGCTACCCCAAGACATTGTGTCACCTGTAGCAAAACATTCAAATGGTGCTTCCCTATCACCCATAGTGTGCACCCTTTGTGATCACACTGGCCCTTATGACATTTGTTTACACAGCATTCCCTCTCCATCACTACACACACACACACACACACAATCAAATTTAAAAACCCCAAACGTATCGTTTTAGAAAACAGCATATATCCAAGCCCACTTTATATAACTTAGTTTAAAAATCTCTTATAACAGATGACTGACGCAGTATGTCCTTCAATGATGCCGTATTGCTTGCTGCACTTTACCCTGTGGTAGAGCTGGCCTTGCTGTAGAAAAGCATTTCCTCCGTACTCAGAGTTATGCCAAAATTGCAGGTCAATTATAGACACTCCAGATTAGCATAAGTTACAGTGGCACAAATAGTGACTTTTCTGCTATTCTCAATCGTTATCCTGTGTTTAGAAAGCATTCCAGAAAACTCCTACATGCCCTCCTTCACTTCCATCAATGGCCACCAAAGCTTTGCATGGTGTCTGTAGTGTTCTCTAAATGAGCCATTTATAGGACGCTCATTTCTGGCCACTCACGGAAGTTTCCTGGTCAACTTGACGAGGCTGTGCTCAAACAGGAGGTCTCCAGTAGCTTTCCCCACCCCCACCCCCGTATTCCATTTTAAAATAATACAACCAGATAAACTGGAATAAACACTTAATGGCATGAAATCAGCATCGTGTAAAGCTGGCATTACGCTATGAACCTACTGAGGAAGGGAGGAAGGACTTTGAACAGAGGGAAAAGAGGGTATAATGTCTCCCTGCAACAAAGGGAAGCAAATCCGATCCCCATGTGTCTACACAGAAGTAAGCTTTATTGCATTCAGTGACAAGGCAGTAAAATTACAGCAAAATTTTACTTCTACTCAGAAGTAAGTCCTGGCTTTCCTGTAGGCTGTGAGGAAACAGACAACAAGACCCCCCCCCCTTTGCACACATGCCAAGGAAGGAAGGAGGCACTCCCTCGATTCAACTGTGTCTGCCTTTTAAAGGAGCCCCAGGAAACAGCAGCAGGACCTTCCCTCACCCCTCTCTTCCCATGTAATCCAATTCATATAAATTCGTATCAATCCCATCAAATAAAGAGGAAGCACAACAGTGCAGGATAAACAATGGGATTTCCCTTAATATAGAAAAGATCTGCAACTTATAGCCAAAAGCTTCACAGAATGCTACAGAATTAGGTCCCTGCCCCTACTGAAGTGGCATGGTGCTAACATTTGATAGTCCTATCTTGTACTAGAACCTATGTGTTCTGTAAATGGAGCATCAGACAAGCTACCTAAGACTTCAGTTACCACATGTGTTCTAGACCGTTGCCCATTCTGGCTACCAAAATCTGTCAGGGCTAGGCTGCTATTATGGACTTCAAAGTAATCAGTGCTTCTCTAAGAGAATGGATAGTTCCTGCCATCCTTAAGGAGATGGTGGTGAGACTATCATTTGGGGGTGGGGGGACAAGTCTTGAGCCTGTGATCAAAGACAATTACTACCCAGTGTCCAATCTTCCATATATATTGTAAGGTGTTAGAACATTGAATCCAGGTAGTCTTGAAGGAATCTGATTACTTGGATCCATTCCAGTCGGATTTCAGGAGTGGGACAGAAGAAGCCTTGGTCACACTTGTGGATGGCTTATGCTAGGGAATGGGTGCAACCTTTCAGTGACTTTCAGTAGCATCAGACATTATATCCTTCTGGTTATCTGGCTGGGATGGACTTGAGGGGTACAGAACTGCAGTATTTCTTCCTCAGAGGCAGTGTGGTTAGACTGGGATTTAGCAGAGCCAGGTTCTGTTCACCACTTGGCCGTGAAGCTCACTGGGTGACTTTGGGCCAGTCACTGACTCTCAGCCTCACCTACCTCACAGGGTTGTTACGAGGATAGAGTACTGCAGAGTTTCATCCTGTTCCACATGCTCTTTAAAATCTACATGAAACCTCAGGGGAAGTCACCTGAGGGTTCACCCTTAAAGGAAGCCTAAACTTTAAGAAATAAATAAATAGGACTGTCACCAGTATGATAATGAAAAGGAACTCTATCTGTTTTCCACCTACAAATTCAGGGAGGTTGTGGAACTCATTAACAGGTATCTCAAGATGGTTTTGAGATGGATGAGGGCAAACAAGCTGAAACATAATCCAGACAAGATTGAGGTGCTGTAAGGAGGGGAACCAGCTGATCTGGGCAGAATAATACAACTGGTTCTGGATGGAGTTACACTCCCTTGAAGGACCAAGTTTGCATCTGGGGTTTCTTCTGGATTGGCACTGCCTATGGAAACACATATATTGGTGGTGGCCAGAAGTGCCTTTTACCAGTGTAGATTTGTAGGCTATCTATGACCCTATCTAGAAAAGTGGACCTACCTCAGTCATGAATGCTTTAGTTACATCCAGGCTAGAATACTGTAATGCACTCTACATGGAACTTCCTTTGCAAATGACCCAGGCAGGATCTACACTGCTGTTTTAAAGCACTTTAAAGCACTTTAAAACAGTAGTGACAACTGTTTTGTAGTGTGTCCTGGGGCCCAATAGTTGTCAGTACTGTCATAAACCGCTTTAAAGCACTTTATAACAGTAGTGACAACTGCTGGGGCCCAGGACACACTCCAAAACAGTTGTCACTACTGTTATAAAGCGCTTTAAAGCGCTTTAAAATAGCAGTGTAGATCCGCCCCCAGAATACTGGTTACATTGGTTACTAGTGCATTTTTGGACCAAATTCAAAGTGCTGATTTTAGCATTTAAAGCCCTAAACAGATTGGGTTCATGTTATTTGAGGGATTGCCTGTGCCCCTGCTCTAGAGCAAAATCATAGTTAAGATTAATTATATAATAAAGGAGAAAAGTGTGCTTGGTTTGATGTAACATCAAACCATGGTCTGGCATTATATGAAAAAAGCTGTCAAGAAACCTGGGCTTATGTGCTCCCTCCTAAAATCATGTCCCCTGCCATTTCCTGGGAACTCAAAACAACCCCATGAATTTGGCCAAAACTGTTGTTTCTGCTGAGTTCAACTGTAAGATTTAGCCCCTGCTCTATTGTTGTTGTTGTTTTTGTTGCTGCTGCTGCTGCTGCTATTATTGCTACTGCCAGGATCAAGTAGGGCCTACACTGCATCATGGAGTTGCATCATTCCATCTCTGTTCCAGATGAAGAATACCTCACCTCCTTAGGATGGGCATCCACTCATCTCAGGCTTCTGCTTTGATAGCCATGTTCATAGAAGCAGACCACCACCAGCCTATCTATACATCCAAAAATTACAGAGGCTAATGCAATCCAGAGCCTACATGCCCTGAAAGGAAGACTTTTTTAAAAAAGAAAAAAGAAAAAAAACAGAGTTTCACCAATTCCAAAGCAAGAGATTTTTATTTATTTTTAGAAAAGAAAGAAATTGAGCTCACCAACCCTAAAGGAGCTTTTTTAAGAAGGAAAGGAAAGGGCCTAACCCCTGAAGACAGTTTTTTTTAAAAGCTATAAAAATGAAATCGGCAATTCAATCAGAGATTAAAATACCCCTCCCCGCAAATAGCCCAAAGAAATTTAAAAATCTACTTTCAGGTGCAATTTGCAGGTTATAAAATCAAGCAGTAGAAATTAGAAAGTAAACCACCAAGGCTCTGCTCCTCTTTCTCTGCTGTTGTGTTCAAGTTGGGAGAAAAAATTATCACCATTTACTTCCTCTGCTGACTCCGCTCTGCTCTGGCTATGCACATTTGAAACTGACATGTGTGTTCCCCTTCCTACCCACTTCTTCAAAGAATCCCTTTGGTGCAAGATTGGCCCCTGATTGGCTGGAGAGACGGAGTACAGCTATATATGGCACCCAGGCAGTGCAAAGCACCCCACCGAACTGCCTGGATGCCTTCTTCGGTCAGTGCTGTGTTGTGCCTGCCCTGGTGGAGGAGGAGATGAGGATGACACAAAAGCCTGCAGATCGAGCAGGAATCATGCAAACTTACTTGGACAGGTGATCAGGACTGGCACAGAGAGGGGGAATTGTGTGTGGTGCAATTGGCAACCAAAATGAGGCAAAATTTGTTTGTTTGCTTGTTTCATTTCTGGGGAGTCAGTTCAGGCTGCTGAGAGTCTGAGGCAACGGCAAGATTCCATCCTCTGCCCTGATGGACGCACCGCATCTGAGGATGGTCCATGCCAGTACCCAGCTGGCAACCAATCCTTGTACTTGTGAGGCAGAATAGTAGGTTTAGTTGCATGATAGCTTCAGTTCCATAGAATTCATGTTCTATTCCAGTGAATAGACGAATCTGCAACTAACAGCAATCCAGCTCCAAGGAAGAGGTGAAGGTAGAACTAACCGCAGCATAGGATGCCATACCATATACATATTCCTCCAAAAACTGCAGTTTCCTGGCATTTTGGAGCTTGCGTAAACATGGAAATGATTAATTGAATATAGGATGCTGCTGGTGTAAGAGCTATTCCATTAATACACTGGTGTTTATTTAATGGACCCATGTGTCTCCTCCATTGACTATCATACGTAGGAGCTGAGGTAATAAGAATTCAGATATATGTCATAATTACTTATATACTGTCTTAAAATTATTAAGTACTCTATCAAAAGATACTTGCTAAAGCAGCAAAAAGTCAAAAAAATGTCAAAAAGGAGGAGGAGGAGGAGGAGGAGGAGGAGGAGGAAAGAATGCCATGAAGATAATGGTATACTCTTAAGTTTAAGATAGCACTCAGTCAATGGGACTTGCTTCTGAGCAGACGTATATACAATTGTGCTGATAGGAGAAGAACTAATTTATATTACATATTCTAAAGACGTTGAATATTATATCTTTAAATGCAATTCAGCATCCTTTTGTCCATCTGATATACATTTTGTATATGGCTTTGAAATAATTCATGCCACAAGTGTGACTTTTATCCCCATTAGGTAATTTAATATGTAAGATCAACTTACTGTTATGCATCACTGTGCCCCTATTATGGACTGCTACCATTAAGGTAGTTTTGGGTCACTGGGCACCATGGTTAATTTGTGAGATCTATTTGTTGTTAATTTCAATATCCAGAAATTACTGCCTGTTTAATTGGTACAGTTTCTCATATATAGAGATACTCACACACACATACATACACAGATACAGACAGATCTTGTTTATTCATTTAGTTAACCTACAAAGAGTTTGAACTGATTACACAATAGAATATTTTACAGGTGCAAGTGTGTAACAGAGTTGTTTAAGGGTATGGGAAATGAAGTAGGAGAGGAGCACACATTTGCATAAGCCTCATTGTGGTTTAACCTGTTTTGAGTTGAGGACAGCATAAAAGGCTGGCCTTTTTCCGTTTTACATAGATGATGCTGCAAACTGAGCTCTCCCTTCTGCTATAACCTTGGTAATAATATGTGTTCAGTTAATCTGCAGAGTGTAGAGTCATCCCCTCGAAAAGTAATTCACTTCTTTTTTAAAAAAAATGGGTGGAAAATAAATATGGTGCCGTAAAATTGTTGAGTAGAGGAATCTATCTGGACATTTCACAAAACATTTCATTATGCTGATAATTCCCAGAAGTGCTCTCGAGAGTGCTCTAAGCTGAGGATTACTGCACTGGATCTGATAGACTTTTTTGTAGCCCCTTTAAAAGGCAGTGAACCGTTTTTCTATTTTATTTAAATAATGCCCCTTAAAATGGATTTTTAGAGGTATAATAACTCCTTAAGAGTCAGTTATGCTAAACAGTTTCTCTTGATAGAAATGTTGTAAAACTCGTTAACTGCACAATTTCAGATGCCGGCTTGGTGAACACTAACTGACATTTGAATGGCCGGAGTTTGTAAAATAAATTGAAATAGTTGTTGTATCACACAGCTAGCTGTGCACAAGCTGTAGGCCACAAGGGGCTTGAACCTGACAGAAAATTACTTCAAGATGAATGAAAAGTGCTTGTTTCTCTTTATTAGTTTTTGGAGAACAATGAAAATGTTGAATTGTTTACAGAAGGACTGATTAAAAATGGTCAGTGGGGCCATGTTCCTACTGCTCACTGTTCGCCTCCCCAACCCCAACCCCCTTTCTCTCCACCACATGCATCTTCTTACAACCATTATGGTCACACATCTGTGTGTGAAATCTGCTCATTTTGACATTCCACTGCTGCTGTGAGCTGCTGAGGCCTTTGTTAGGTAAAGGACTGTTGTCAAGCCTAACAAGCTGGTCATGCAATTTGCTGGACACAGCAGTAGAGAATAACCTACGATGAATTGCTTTAGCCTCTAACAATGCTCAGTTCAATATTAGAATACAGCAGTATTCTTGGGCTTTGTGTCGTCCTGATCTTTACAATATTTTGAAATATCCTCTGCAAAAAAAAATTTAAAAACGTATTTTTCTTAAGAAGTGTGTGCCTACTGCCCAGAAAGAATATCATGGTAATCAAGTCTATATGGTTGTTATTTCTAACATATGTATTTTTTTAAAATGGTAAAAAGTGGAAAAGGTACAAAGAGTAAAGAGTGAGAGAGACTTTGGTAACTGAAAATTGTGTGTGTGTGTGTGTGTGTGTGTGTGTGTGTTCCACTCCAGGCACAGTGGGATGCTTCAAAGTGCTATCCAATATTCTGTCAAATTGTTTGGTCCAATTTCAGGGCAATTCAAGTCAAGACCCCTTTAGCACAGCTTTGCCTGTAATTTCTTTTACTAACACATATGGTATTGTTCAACGAATTATAAAAGTTCGGGAGTAATTAATATTCCCATGGGGTAAAAGAAGAGTGCAATCCCTTTGAAGCTTCAAAAACATTTCTCATGAATCTTTTAAAAAGAGAGACGGAAATAACTTGTATTTACATGGTTCTTTTAAAAAAAAAAGCCTCCACTGCCTTTCCTCCCCCTTTTTTGCTCCAAATCCCTTCCCCCTCCTCCTTTAAACACACACACCAAGAGAAATCACCCATTAACATGCAAGAGTATGAATGCTATTTGTGGCATTCTGTCACTATACATTGTGTACCGCCCCAATGTGAAAGCAGGATTTTCTCTCTTTTTTTTCTATCTGCAGAACATGCATTCCAGGCCTATTATGTGTATAAACAATAGCATATGTAATTACCTTTCCAGGGTGGCAATTACTCTTCAGATTCAATGGCTAGAGTTAAAGTAAAAATTCTCCGTTCCCATTGCTCACAAAGCTGCCAACCTTTATGGATCAAATCTTGGTCATCCACAGCAGAAGACAAACCCTATCAATCCAGTTTTTGAATTATCAGTGTGGTTCAGAGGGGGGTACGGTCCACAGTCCACATTGCTTTTGGAGACTTTGTTTCAAATGTGTTCATTGCAAGCCTACCCATCAGTTGCTCAGTCTATACAATCCTCCTCATGGAAGGAAGAAAAAAAAACTTTTGCCAGGGAGAATTTCCTCAGCAATTCTGAAGGTATGAAAATACCATGCCTGTCATGTCAAGCTGGTGGCTGGTGTAAAATGCTGACTTGCTTGACTTCCTTCAAGTTATGATGAGTTTTGTGGAGTAGGGGAAAGGAAATTGCATTTCTCCTCCACCTTTTCCCACCTCCCCACCCATCCACCTCCAAGCCTGCTTTTTTCCATATTGTTCCATATGACCTGCATAACAGCACTGCTGAAGCATTTCCATTCAGGCTCCAGCTTTCATCAATTAATCAGTGAAATTAATCAACTAAGCCTTTAATGACATCTTTAAAAATTGTCCCTTATTTAATCAGTAGAATATCTATTCCAGAATTCAAGACATTTGTGAAGGTTGGGGAGCCTGTATAAAACTACAATCCATACCCACTTACTCAAGAGTAAGTCCCATTGAACTTAATGAGAGGTTCTTCTGAGTAAACATTTATAACATTGTGTTGCCAGTCACTGAGATGAGCTACTCTGCCAAATTTGATGCTGGGGAACCTTTTAAGATTACTCTGGTTTCTACTGAAAGCTACTAGACACTTTGAAATTCTACTCAATCTTTCTTTAGGAGCCTCACAAAAGCACCTCCTTTGAGATTTTGCAGTAATCACTTAAAAGCCAGGGAGCTAATTGATTAAAATAATATATTAAGTTGACAACCTGAACTTCCATTAATTTTAGGTTTTTAAAAAAATCCAATCCTGTACATTTAATAAAATCAAAAACACAAAAGTAAGTCTTTTAAAGTATAAGTAATGTGTGTGTGTACATATAATGTAGTATAATATCTATAACTATTTATATGTTGTTTAGTTGTTTATATATTACATAATAACATGTAGTATAAGTACATGCAATATATATGTTAAATTTAAAAGGATGACAGTGACTTCAGATATGACATTGATACAAAGGGAACAGAAAGGATGCTCATGCCCTTTTTTCTTCTGCATCCCTCTCTCATCCAAAGTAGGGATGGAGGATGAATTTGTTTAGTTTGCATTTTATTCAGAATTGTCGTAATTCGTACTTCCAAAACACCAGAACGCAAAGATCCTTCATTATCCGAATATTGTGATGCAGTTCTTCAGACAAAATATCATACCAAAATGCAAATATTAGGGGAAATTGCATACAAAACTGTATACACTGGGAAAAACACTATACACAAAAAGACATATATTGGAGGGATTACTTGAATACCATGTATATATTAATGGAAAAAGTGTACAAATCTCTAGGTGGAGTAGGGTGACCAGATAAAATCCAGGTCAGGGCTTCTGAAACTTTAACAGTTGTAGAGAAAAGGGAAGTTCAGCCAGTGTCATTTGTATGCAATTAGTTCCTGGTGAAATTCCCTCTTCATCACAACAGCTAAAGTTGCAGGGGCCCTGCCTTCTTTTGTATATGGTCACTCTAGTATAGTGCCTACAACTTTAACTGTTGTGATGAAGAGGGACTATCACCAGGAACTAATTGCATACAAATGACACTGGCTGAAATTCCCTTTTCTCTACAACTGTTAAAGTTACGTGAGCCCTGACCTGGATTTTATCTGGTCAGCCTAAGGTGGAGTTTTTATAAAAGCATTCATAAACTGATTTGGAAATAAGGGAAAAAAATAAAAATGTTACAGAAAGCAAAATGGACAGGTCCATCCATCCCTAATCCAAAGTAGAACATCCACATCTCACACCTCCACCTCAAAGGGAAGTGCAAGTTTCCAATGCAGAAAAGATTTGCTCATCTCCTGGAGAAATTGGAGAGGCTACTGCAAGGTGTTGTAGGTGGGGCTGCCTTTGAAAAGCATCCTGAAACTACAATTGGTAGAAAATCTGATGGGCCTGACTGCTATGAACACATCATGCCAAGATTGGGGGGATCCTTAATGTCTGCCAGCTCATTTCCAGGCTGGCCTTGGTCTTTAAAGCTCTGAATTAGGGGTGGGCAACTTGTGATCATCCAGATGTTTTGGCCTATGATTCCCCTCACCCCTCACCATTGGCTATGCTAGCTAGGGCTGATGGGAGTTGTAAGCCAAAATATCTGTCAGGCCTCTAGTTGCCCAGCCCTGCCCTAAATAGTCTGCAGCCAGAGCAATTGAAGGACCATCTTTTCCCACATAAACCTGCCTATCAGTTAAGAACGTCTTCAGAGGCCCTTCGCTGGTTGTCTCTGCCTTTCCAAAGTTAGGTGGATGACCCAGATTGGATCAGGCCCCCTGCACCTACCCCAGAGTAAAAAATTTAAAAAGATGCAACTACTAAAATTGAAGGCTAAGATTCTCCAATTTTGTTTGAATTGTTCTTATTACTTTAAAACTTTTCTACTGCTTTTAGCTTGTTAATGATTTAATGCATTTTAGCTCTGTATATTTATTGTTTTACAATGCTCTGATTTTATCTGTATGCTGTCCGGAGATCCTAGTGATATAGGGTGGGATACAAATGTTTAAATAAATAAATATGGATTAAAGTAATGTCTATTGTGACATTACTTTCAAATACATGATTGAAAATATAAATCTCAGTAATTCCATGTGCTTTTCAACAACTTCATACAAAGACAGTACTGGTTTGGCATGTGAGAGTTGCATATTCCAATCCACACTCATTCATGAAGATTGTCAGATGCCCTTAAACAAGTCACTGTCTCTCAGGGGTTACAGATTAATGGTTTACATTCAAAACATGCCAACAAATTTTAAGTCACTACCCATTTCTATTCCACTGCATGCACCTACAGCAGGAAGCTATGAGTTTCATCACACCAGTGATTTAGTGCACTCTCGCCATGCCTGGTGTGCAAATTTGCAGCACGGTACTCACATGATGCCGTGCCTGTTCTGCTGACACCCTGCCTCTTCCCCAGCCTTTTCCATCTTTTCCTAGAACTCCTAAAGTCTGAATTATTTTCCCTAAGCGTGTTTAATGCACCCTTAAGCCTCCATGGAGTGCTGCACTCTCACATTTTCCTTTGTTGAGGGAGCGTGCTGTGACGGGAGTCTTGCTGTTGGCTTGAATGGATTGCATCAGATCCTGGCAGGGAAAAGCGATCTCTCCCAGGAGCCTGCTCCAAGCCTCAATATAAAACCCAAACCTTGCATCCCAGGCTCGAAAGTGTTTTTTTTAAAAAATTGTACAATGCCCGAATCTCTGCAGAGACATGATTGTACTCCCTCAATGCCCTCAAAGAGCCAGACTAAAGGGTCATTGCATTTTTGTCTGGCAGAAAGGCAGACTGGTTGAAGTGCTCATCTGACAGGACCTGCTTGTATATGTCTTGTTTAAGGGGGGGAAGGAGCAATCAGTGAACTGGAGGGAGAAAGAGATGGGGCGGGGTGGAGTGGAGTGGAGTGGAGTGGAGTGGAGTGGAAGAGCAAACAAGCGAAAGAGCAGCATATTCAGATGAAAGGGACCATAAGCTTGACACGCTTATGCATCAGAGGTAAAAAACACAGAGGCAAAAATGAGGTGTGATGGAGCTCCCAGATTGACTTTTTCTTCCAGTTATCTGCATCTGCTTCAAACATTGTTATCCACTATGCGCCATGTATGTGCATGTGTATATAGCGTACACTCTTTACATATATCATTTGAGGCAACCCTCCATCTAATCTATTTTGCCTAGTTCTTGTAAAGAAAAATTAATTAAGTAATCATAGTAAAGTACTTCATAGATTGAAAAACCCTACATTTAAGCTAAATAATTATAACTCCCACATTTCCCATCTAGGTACATATATAAAAGAATTATTGCAATACAACCACATTTTTATATCATCTCCAGTTGTGAGATTTTTACCTCATACTCCACCACAGCAAACTAAGGGTTGCAATTGAGATTAATTGAAACTCAACATATCAACTTAAGGTGATGTACCAATGAGGGTCAACTAACATTTTCTCTAGCTATGCATGCTAGACTCTTTACCTCCATGTAAGCAACACAGCTCCAATTCTGATCAGGACTGTGGTACTCCTGGAGGGGGATGTCTGTTGTTTCTTTTTTTGCAAAATTCAACCCACCTCCATAGGGGTGGGTTAAAAAAAAGAGAGAGAACATGCTCCATTGCCTTCAATGAAGCCTTCCCCACTTTTTTAAACCTCTCCTACAGGGGGTAGATTTTGCACACACACACACACACACACACGAAAACCTAATCTGAACACATGCTTACACATGCTTACACAGAGTTAAAGAGATATAGCATGCATAGATCCACAGTGCATGCTAGAGACAACATTAAGGGCATCATCAGACGGGGTGGAGAATCCCGGAGAAGAAAGAGGAAGTAAACAAAGACCATGGGGCCCATTCAGGGACCATTTTAGTGTGCCGCTTTTCCTGCACACAGCAGGAAACGGCTGCAGATTCCATTTTCCAAAAAGTCAGATTAAACAGGGTCCATTTTTTAATGGAAAAAAGGTAAGAAGGAGTGAGAGGCTTGGGTGGACAGCATCATCTAAAGGATGCATGAATAGGAAGAAACTATCATTCTTTTCAGTTGAAAATCACAAATATACTTTGCATAGATGCCTATAAATATTTTTATTCAATTTATTTATTTACCCTCCTTTCTACCAAGAAAAATGGCACTCAAGTTGGCACTCAAGATGCTTATATTTAAAGTGAAATAATTAATGCAGCAATGACAGCATTAAAAGTAAAGCACTAAATTGCAAATGAAAAACTATAGACAGCTTTGTGAATCTGTTTTCTCATAACAGAATAAATTTGACACCATGAAGGTGTAACAGGTATTTTAATTGCATCTTTCAGTGTATTCTATCAATTTGGAGACATAAGGTGTATCTCTTGGTGGTTAAAATAGCCCATGCTTATGTCACTAAGTTATTCAGTCAGTAACCCGATTACGATAATATAGTGATGAATTGTATTAATCCTATAATTGCTATCTCTGTAGCAGCAGTACTCAGAAGGCAAATTTCAGAGAAATTACAGGGAGCTGCTATAGTATGGTATAATGGTTAGAGTGTTGACCTGGGTTCAAATTCCCGCACTCAGAAAGTTTACTGGCTGCAGAGCTGGATTATCCATTAGGCACAATAAGGAGAGTGCCTACAGCCTACAAAATTCCCAGGGGCCTACAAAAAAGCTTGAGGTCTACAAAAAGATTAAATTCAATTAAAGCAAAGTATTGTTTGATTTAGCAGTTTACTGATACAGGTATAATACATCTTAAGTAAATGTAAAATTAACATTAACTGTGTGGCTCCTTTTGTTCACAAAATCACAGATTACATCTTCAGATTTCATTTTTTGAGAAAGCTCAGTTCTGTTGAGAGCAATGCAAGTGAAGATAGTCACTTTTGTCCTGTCACTGATCTAAGACAGTTCTTTGAAAAAGAGAACTCCCATTCACAACTTGTTCCAAAAAAAGGTAAAATACATTCTAAAGCAAAGTTGACATTTAGAAAACTTGTCACCAATTTATCCATTATTTGTGCCAGAGGCTTCCTTTATGCATACATACATGAGAGCAATAGTAATTAATCTGTGAATGCATGGATTGATGTCTGTTAGTGCCTTGCTCTAGATGCCACTTCGTCACTGGACATAGACATATCCACAAGAAATGTAAACCTTTGTTTGAATGTGGCATTTGTTGCTTGCCACTTGCCCATCTCAATGATAAGTTTATCCATTATAGGATGGATGGAAGGACTACGTGCGGAAGTTATTACCGGCACTAAAAGTAAAGTCTGTATTATCCATGCCAGCTTCATTAAAAAACGCATCAACCCTCCCCCCCAAAAAAACAGGTTCTCAGTCGCTTGAATTGTGTAGTCTTGTATTTGGATGGTGTGATTTCTTTTGCAGCAGCATTCTCATCGACTAACAGCTAAGGAAGACTTTCAGAGCTTTGCCAAATTTTGGTAATGCCGGGTGTAGCAATATGTCCTGTTCTAACTGGCCAGTGTTCTAAACCTTTTGAAAATTGATGGGTGGGGGAGGAAAGTTCTCTGGCATTTTTCCCCTTTCTGAAGACTAGGGATAGGACCTCTCTGGGCCACCATAGCAACATTCTGATAAACACTGTAATGTAAGAACAATTGGTGACAACAGCACAGGTCAAGAGAAGGAAAGAGAAGTCCCGGTATGTTTAAATGAAAATATATGAATGTGGGGAAATATCTGGGGACTATAATATTATTATTATTATTATTATTATTATTATTATTATTATTATTATTTTCAAGGTTAGACTCTTTCCAGGGCTATACCCCACTAGCCCAAGGTAACACACCCACTACCCCAGGGGATAGATCTATGATTATGGAACATATACAATGTAAATATTTATCTATAGATCTATCCATGATCATGAGAGTACCTATGGCCTTCAAAGACTTTAATCTGGCCCAGACTGGATGGCCTTGGGCCAACCACTGTCTCTCAGTCTAACATACCTCACAAGGTTATTTTAAGGCTAGAGTGGTGGGGGACATCAGGGATGGCACAAGATGGCAGGAAGAGGAACCACTACCCACAGTCACAGACACCCTGGTGGCCACCTGATACCATCCTCCTCCTATCACTCCCCCCGTTCCAGCCAACTATATACTCTTCCCCCTTTTCCTTCCTCCTCCCCATCACCCCCTCAATGCTTTGCTGTGAGGAGTCCTTCCTCATAGGAAGGCATCTACAGGGAGGTAGTCTTAGAGACTTCTTGTGCTGCCACAGTGCAGGCAATCTCCAAGGCCACCTCTCTGCCAATTCCTCACTATGCGTAAGGATCCCTCACAACGAGGCATTTTGGCTGGCCAGGCTCTCTGGAGAGCCAGACCCAGCTGTTTTTCAGGAAAGCTGTTTTTCAGGAAAGTAGGGCTTCCTAGAGAGCTCACCAACCCCATGCCTGACTCTCTGAGAACTCCTCAGAAAGCTAGGCATCAGATAGGTGGTGCTTCAGAGAGCTGTGCCAAGCACTCTATGAGAGCAGTTGGTACAGCTCTATGGAGTGCCAGACAGGCCTATGCCTTGCTTAAGGCATCAAATCAGCATTATAGGGAACCACACCAGTGTTCTGTCTTGGAAAACATGCTGACACAGCTCTCTGGAGCAGCCACCCACTCTTTGCCTTACTCTGAGGTGCTAAGAGTAAGACATAGGTTGGGGAACAGCAGCCACTCTGGAGAACTGTGCCAGTTACTCTCCTACTGCAGACATAGGAAAGTGGACACTGGGGCTTTCTCCAAAGTGGCCACCTGCACCCTAGGGTCATGTGGCTCTCCTGGCAGTAGTGGTGCAGAATTGTGTAGCCCTCCTGGCAGTGTGGGAGATGCAATCTGCCACCCTTCTGGATACACCTGAATAGGGGGGATTCACCTCACCTCATGGGTGGACTGGCCATGGCAACAATGTACGTTGCCTTAAGCTCTTTGAAGAACAGTGGCATAAAAATGCAATTAATTACAATTATATTTTGAGAGTTTGTACAAATGTTTGGCACAGTAGCATTCAACTGACATCACCAGAGGCATCCCAGGGAAAGACAGTTACTTTTTCTTTCTGAAAAGCTCCAGCACAGTACCTCGGAAACTGGTCAAGTGCATTGCATACTCCCATCAATACCATCAGTAGAGACCACAATGACATGAAGCACCCTGTGTTTCTAAACAGCAGTTGGAAGTGAAGCTCTTTCAATCCGCTATCAGATTATCCATAACCTGGTCCCATTAACTCAGAAGTCACTTTGGCTTTTTTAAAATAAGTATTCTGGACTTAATACGGATGTTTTAATGCCTTCAGTATAGGAGGAGGCTTTGTTTGGCCTCTGTAAATGTTATTTCACTGAAGGGTGTTCTTCCTGCTTCCAGAAAAATAGGCTGAGTGAAAGTTTCCACAAGTCTGAACATTCTCTTATTGGGAAGCAACCATTTGTTTCCTGATGTGAGTGCCGTCATCCTACCTTGGGTTGAAGTCATTCAATCTGGTCTTCTCAGATTATGAGTTTTGACAAACCCCATAAACCTGTCATTATGGGGAAGATAGGTTATAGTCATTGTTCAGAATATTACGGAAGTCTTTATTGTTTACTGTGCGTGGGATACACTAGCACAAGGCAAGGCAGAGGAGATGAAAGTAAGGTTAGTTAAACAATTAATTAACCATTCAGTGCTTGATAAGATTGATAGCATCTGACCATGAGTTCAAAAGTAATGTGTAAAAATTCATTTACAGGTCCTGTTTTGTTCTTGGTTTTGATGTGTGTGTGTGTTTTTAATAATTTGTAATACTGACATTTGGAGAGATACAAGCTTTCCATACAGTAGTTAAAAATAACAACAACAACTACAACAACAACAAACAACAACAACAACCAGAAGTCACAAAATGGCTTCAGGAATTGTACACTACTAAGGATTTTGACCTCAATAAATACTCCTGTTTACCTTCACCTATAGCTTGTAGGAACTTTATAGCTTTGCACTAAATTTGTAAAGTCAGCATTAGGTGCATGAAATCCATCATGTGCTTTTCTTGTTAGAATTACATCCGCTTTATGGAAAACTCAGAGGGCAAAGACAGAGCATCAGTGTGTTCCTCGTGCTTACATTGCATGCCGTCTGAGTTCGCATTACTTTTATGTTGCTGTGGAAATGTTCAAAAATATTTACGTGGCCAAAAAGCCATAATAAATAAATAGCTATAAATTGACTTTTTAATCTAATGGCAGATCATCCATTTTGGTTGTGGTTGTTCTTAAGGGTAAACTAAATTTACAACCTCTACTATCCCTTAGCTTTTCAGCCATTGGTATTCATAATGCATGTATTCAATTCATACTGTGAAGTACCACCAATTGAAAAGCACTGCCTTAAACTGATGGTAGGCAACTTTTTAAAAAATAATAGTATGTCTTCTTGTGATTTACACTATATTTTACCTCTTTCCAAAATAATACAGATCTAAGTTTTCCAGGACCAGCTAGGCCTCCTCCACACGAGACGTTTAATGAGCCTTGAAGGCTCATTAAAAAATTTACCTCCACAAGCACGGAGCGCAAAACGGGCGTACAGGCGCGTTATCTCCCCGATAATGCGCATTTTCGAACGCGCGTTAAATAGCGACTTTTATTTTGCTCCGGCCGTTAAAGCGCATTTTCGCGGTGTGAACAAGCGATTACGCGCATTAACTGCTTGTAAAGCGCTTTTTGGACATGAATTAATGCGCTTCGCCGCCTCTCGCCGCCTCCGGTGCAGAGGGATTAGGAGTAAAAGCGCCTCCGCGATAATGCGCATAATCGCGGAACCGGGCGCAAAAGCGCATCCTTGTGGAGGGGGCTCTAAATACTCAAGTAGAAAAGTCTCACTTTACTTAAAGACCACCAAGTTTAGGGTGCAAAAGATTTTGAAAGAAACAGCCACAAGGGACATTCTCTTCTTTAAATCACAGAAACGTAGAGTCAAAAGGGCCAAATAGCCAACTAGCATAGTGATTTGCCTTAAAGTGGGGCTCTTTTGTCAAACCACACCCTAATCAGTCCACATACCTGAGAGCACCATGTTCCACAAGCAAAGAGCAGGGCAACTAAAAGAAAGAACATGTAGTACAAATTCCTCCAGATGGTGAAAATAAGCAAGACATGTACTCATAGTATTTTGCAGAAAGGAGGAATAACAAGATCAGCAGCCAATCTGATCAGAAAGGTGGTGCTCCATCATGTCCTCAGAAATGGCAGAAATGGCAAACATTGTGTGAGCAGAACTCATCCACCTAATTCCCCCAATGGAAATTTTAGGGAGCGGGCTGCAGCTCATTTATGTTTTGTGCACCAAGACATTGGCTCTTGGCTAATCATGGAAACTGTGATGGAATAAAGTCAGCCTCTGTGCTCTATACATAGTATGTATGCTCCAGACAATTTAGGTTCTTGTACATCAGAAGTCAGAATTGTGAATTACATACAAAAATAGAGCAAGACCCTAGAGGAGCGCTGAAATGGTGGATGACCTGAAGACTGATCAACATAAGAGGAGCAGTGGTGCCCTCAACCGAGTAGACCAGGGTTGGACAACTGGTGGCCCTCCAGATGATTTGGCTTACAACTCCTATCATCCTTCAGTATTGGCTATGCTGACTAGGGTTGATGAGACTTGTAGGTCAAAACATCTTGAGGGCTATAAGTTTGCCACTCCTGGTATAAAGCCTCCAAGAGCCCCTCAAAGAAGTCCCCATATAGAGTCTATTCTAAGTTATCAGATGATGAGATAATCAGTTTTAACAAGCTCAGTCATCCCTTCAGAGGGAATCTCTGGAATACACCTCTTTCTATAGTTCATCACCATTCCTTGCTGCCCTTCCTCATCTATGCTACTCCCATAAGGACATATATTCCCCAGAGGACTGAGAAATTTACAAAAAAGGACACAAGCAATAGTATTTGAGCACACGCCTCCCCCCACTCCTTATTAGCCTGCCTGGTCACTTAGAGTGAAACTGCTCGTTATGTTAATTGCATACACACTGAAGATAAACTTTTGTTTTCTCTAGACTAAGTGTATGCAGCCTCAATATGGATTGGGACCACCATGCACTAGGAGTGAAAAATTAAACCATCACTACCACCATTCCTCCCCCCCCCCCCCAAACCCCACCACCACTGCCACCACCATTGCGGAGGACTAGAAAAGAAAAAAAGTCTCAGTTGACACCAAACCATTCGATGAGGCATTTCTGGTGGCTCTGCATCGACTTGAGGTCTTGGGGTAGAGCTTTTTACTGTACTGGCTCCCTCTCTGCAGACCAGTTGATGTCAGGCAAACATAAGTGTTTAAAATAAATGAATAAATATTCCTTGTGATTCCTGCCACTCTTTCACTTCAGAATGCAACTTTATTGAAGGGGACATCAGAGAAGTATACAGAAGACTTATCCATTCATATCTTTCTTTTTGCCTGTGGCCTTTCATATGGTTACATAGCTGCCATTTCAGTATCAGCTATGTTTGGCAGGACATTCTTGCACAGAAACCTCACTGATTTCCCCCTTTCCTGCTTGCCTAGGTCAAAGGGAATGTAATGCTCTTCAACTACATCTCCCTTACCATTGCTCCCCACCTCTATGACAAGCTTCAAGGTGAGTCACTGTGTGGAACTGGGATCTATCTCTGGGTTAATTCCCTGACCTTCCTCAGGAGGTAAGCAAGGAAATAAGAAGAGGGACACTAGCATAAACGGGGGTAGGGGATGACTCCAGGAGAGACCAGGCAAAGGGAGGTAAAGAACCACAGGCCAGGAAAAAAGCCAAAGCTACCAAAACAGTTTTTGGTAAACCAAAAGGGTTAGATCCACATTTCCTGTGAACGGAACTCCACTCATGGTACACTCCTCCAAAGAAAGGGAAGGCATTTTTTTGTCAATCCTTCCCCCTGCTAAGGCTGGACAGATATGCCAAATAGGGCATAGGTAAAGCTCACACCATTAAGGTGGAGTTCATAGGCCCAACCATAGGAGTCTGCTTTGAAGCAAAGGGGATTTTGCGCTCTAGGCCTTTATCTAAGCAGAGTTGTGAGGGAACAAAGACGAGCAGTGGGTATTGTACTGAACCCCCATGAATTTTTCCCGCTGGAGCTGATAAAAGGGCTCCTTATGCCACTATTCTGGCAGCTCATTGAATGTTACATTGAGAACCAGTATTGAGAACCATGTTTGTTCATAAGCTGCCTTCTTGTTGTTGTTGTTGTTGTTGTTGTTGTTGTTGTTGTTGTTGTTTTAAAATATCAATTAGGGTAAAATAATAATAATAATAATAATAATAATAATAATAATACATACACACATACATAGATTACAAGTTGAAAATACCAGCTCAGCTGCGAATCCCACTGGATGATCTTGTGCCATTCACTATCTCTCAGCCTAACCTACTTCAGAGGGTTGTTGTGAGGGATGAGGGGGAGACAGTGTATTCTGCACAGTGGAGGTTGGTGGCTCTGATCTCAGTGGGGTGGTGAATCCTTTTAATGTTTAAGTTTGAACTGTAAAGGAGCTGTCCAAGGTGTAAAGCACCTTGGACAGGTCTGTTAGTGTTCTGACTGGTTCTGACTGAAACCCAGAGCAGATTCACCGGTCCACTGACTTCAGAGCCACCAGCCTTCACTGATTCTGCTCCAGGATTCTTGGATAAAGTATAGGATACAAGTATAATAAATAAGAGTCTGATATGTCATGGAATCCACGGATTAATTCAGCAAAAACTAAATATTGCATGTGCAACATTGGATCATAATTGGGCAGAAGAGGATGTGATTCCGTGAAGATAAAAAGTGGTAGAAGACAAGCTATCATAATATTGATCTTAATCCATTTGTTGGTCAGTCCGTTAGTTAAAGTAACAGTCTCTAATGAATAAACAATTGAGCATAAGTTGACAGCCTTTTGAAATGAAAACTCCAGCCTCGTTTATCCATTAGAGCTGCCGCTGGAGCTAGGCAGCTTTCTTGGAGTTAATGTTGGAAGTTCCCACTTAGATTCTGTTTCACTGCTGCTATAAAAGTTGAGCTGCACTTTGCTCTGTGTAGAGGCTTGCAGGGAGCGGTTCCATTGCTAATTATCATGCAAATCAGCCTCCACTGCTAGCTCCAAAGAGGCTCCCGGCTTTGCTTCCCCATTGATCCTTTCATTGTCACAGGGATAAGGCTAACCCATCTTTTCTGACACCAGAAGCTACAAAGATAGGTTCCCGTGACAGTGATTGGTAGGAGGAAATGAATCTTTCATGTATGGTAGAAATATGGCTTGATTTAAGAAAAGAAAATAACCATATGTAATTGGGCTTCTGTCACTGTAAATGTTAATGGTAATCGTAATACTGAGGCTTCTGGAACATTAAATTACAGCTTTCAGTGGCTTCCCACTGAATCTCTCTATTATTCTTCATAACTACTTTCCCAAAGTATGTGCACCATGACAGTGATATCACTATTCACATCTAAATTCAAAATTGACTGCAAGACTGGGAGGTGAGCCCTTGCATGAATTCTACATTGCCCTATCACCGAACATCAGAGGGATAAAAGAGAAGGATGTCATACCTAGAGCTATAACCACCTGTTTCTCAAAGGGGCTCTAGGCCCTGGAAGTCAAAATCCTTGTTGTCTCATGTCAAAAACTCAAGAATGTCTCCATGCATTTTGGCACTGTGCTAACCTATAGAATTTACTACTGCAAGGTGTGGTGACAGCCAGTAGCTGAGATGTGGAGAATAAGGCTACCATTGGCTATCAGTCATGATGGCTCTGTCTGACCTCGAGGTTCCAGTGAAGCATGTCTATGAATACCTGCTGCCTTCACATCCTGCTTGTGGGCTTCCCAGAGGCCCCTGCAGGAAACTAGATAAGCTTTTGTCCAATCATGCAGTGCTCTTAAGTTCTTATGGCATCAAACTCACCAGCCTCCTGCAAGATCATCATTCCACAATGGAACTTCCCTGTCCTTTCCTCCAATCTTCAGACCCTTCTGTGTCCATCAAATCTGCTCCAAGAAAATTAACAGGCATCTAGTCTAGTCCAGAACTGGGTTTTGATCACCATAAAAGGAATAATAGCCATGGTGGACAAAGCACTAGGGTGATAGGCAGTGTGACCCAACTGGAATATACCATATGAAATATACTTCATGTTTTAGATCTTTTAAAGGTATGTGTAAAACATTTTACACTCATAAACGTGTAATGTGTCTATGTCACATATCTCATACAACTACATGCAACAGAGAGTTCAGCAGTAGCTTCCTACCACAAAATTGCCCGTGTAACGTGTGTTACATGGCCCTGCAGCAAATGCCTCTGAGGTGCAGGGTGAGAGCCATTTTACCTCAAAACAAACTCTAAAACATTTCCCAGACTTGTCCATTTCAGGTTGCAGGCTTATGTGCATGTGTGGGTAGATGGATGGGGTGGGAATGTGCATGTTTGAATGTTCCACCCTTTAAAATAATGCACACAGAAAAGTAGGGAAAAGACTCCCTGACCTGTTGGTTTTCTATATGCATGTTCATACATCCCCATTGTCCTCCTGCATATCTAAGAAATGCAATACAATTGTCTATAATATTAATCGTATATCACAAAACAGACCTCACTAATTCTAATTGCTTTAACATTTGGGAGATCCCTGATGTGCAGATGTTACCTAGCCCTCAATATATCCAATATCTTCAAACCTTCAGAATTCTTTGAAATTATCATTTATTTCTTCCATCCACCAGATGTTGGATGGCAAATGTTTGCTCATGCAATAGAAGGAACGTCCCCTCCTCTCTTCCTCCCCATATCCCCCAACCACTATATCTGCTACTACTGTTGTTGGAAACAATCCATGGAATGATGCTACATAATCCTGATCAACTGAAGAAACCCAACAGCCAATTTTATACAGCAATAGGTGTACAGGAATGCGAGAGAGCATGCCCATTTGAGCATCATTCAATATGTGTGTTCCAACGTCTGAATTCTTACAGAAAAGAAAGGGTGTCCTATGGAATCATGCAGTAGGCATGTTATCAAAAGAAAAAGTTCCAAACAAAATTAGTTGCACTTCCCATTTAAATCAGTGGGATTTAATCATGACTAATTTGTCCCACTGATTTCAAAGGGAACTACATGCAATTAACATCGCAATCCTGAGTTCAATGGGACTTACTCCCAGGTCAGTGGATATAGGATTCCAGTCTTTGTCTGGATCCAACCCATGGTTCTGAACAGAGCATTCATATTCTTTAACTCAGCCCCGAGTTCAATGGCTTTAAAATGTTTCAATCCATTCCTGAGTTTGAATGCTGCCTTTTATAAATACCTTCAATGCAGGATGACAGCATTGTTCCATGGAGCAAATATGATTGTTTTCAACAATCATTTCCTTGAAAACCATGACAGGTGTGTACAGTGAAAAACTTTCACACAAGTGCAAATAAGTAACAGGTCGTGCCACTCTCCACATTCAGAATGGGAGGGCTTATGTCCTCTCAAATTTGCCACTACCGATTGCTATTATCCTTGGGTCCTCCAAATAGGTGAATCTCCTAAACATTAAAACCCAGAGAGGGCCCAGCAATTCAATCAAGACAGCAGAAACAAGCCATCACTGATGAGTCAGTATCAGTGATCTGATTGGAAGAAGAACAGTATATATATATATATATATATATATATACCTTTTCTGGTATGGGTTTGGTAGATATATCATAGATATCCATCCCTTGCACTGCTGTTTTGACCTTGCCCATGACCATTATTTGTAGCACTATCATATCTAAAATCTTAGGGGAGTATCAAACAGTGTCATTCCACTAACACAAATGTTGTTACCCTTGTGGAAGCTAGGTTCTTAGCTATGTGCAACAAGAGAATTCAACATAATACGCAGCCGCTTGTGCAACTGAAAGGTTTGGTAGACCTCCCCTAGCACTATTCGAAATTGCAGAATGATACCATTGCATACTACCCTTAAATCTTTTATAGACATATATTTTACTTCTTGTCCTGCTATAGAAGCCTTGTAGTGAAAACAAACTATAATAGTAACCCATAACACTGGCAGAAATGAGCTGATGGTGTAATATTACAAAGCCATGAACTAACCATTTTTCTCTTTCATTTATTAAATCAGATTGTACAGTATTCAGTGAAAGCAGAAAACACTGAATTATATTTAGATAATCGTTCCATAAATACTGTGTGTTTTCACAGCAGTCACAAAGTCTGGAATTTATGTGCTAATTACAGACCCCAAATCATCTCTACCCAGATTTGCAATTAAAACTGAAATATTTTCATATAATACAATGTTAGGGTTCATTTTATGTTTCCAAAACAATCGTTACACTTTTGCTGTCCTTGGGACTGTTGTTTTTACAGATGGGAGTGGTTAAGATTTAGTGGCAGTGTAACAGGAACCAAATATTCTTACATGGATATTCGCATGTGGTAGACATCAGTAGAAACCAATGATAATTACAAGACACACAGATTATGAAAATCCTCATATGCTGTTGTCTTCTTAATGTAATATTGTGGGATTTGTTTGTTTTTAATCCACATACTTTTAGAAGTATGGTCTGACAGCAAAGAACAGCTAGAATGCAAATTTAGGGAGAATGTTGAATAATTCAGTAGCTTGTTATGTGATTAGATCTGATTGGTTCCCTACTAAGATATTGCCCATAAAAATGATTTCCCATGGTAACATTGGTCTCAGGATAGGAATAGGATGGGGGGTTTATGATGTCCCTTAAATGGGAGAACAAGGCTTACTTGAGCTAATAATATCATGGTTGCACAGAATGATTGATGGTCTTTAAAAACGCCCAGATTGGTTTCATCTTTCTTCAGATTTTATCACTGACTTGTTCTTAGTCATGTGCAATCACTAAGGCCAAGAGAGGTAACAAGTGCTTGATGTATGATACTTGTGCCACTTTTGTCAGAACTGTATTTATTTTTAAACTGTGCATATATATATATATATATATATATATATAGTTTCACAGAAGATGAAAATATGAATCTGGACACGGAAGGAGGTGGATCAAGGAGTAGGCAAAGATCTTGTTCTGCCTCCCAAAACGGATCAAGATTAACAGCCCTTTCTCTTTCCAGACTGATTGTTTTCATTACAGATTAAGGCTGCAAACCTACACCTACTTACCTGGGAAAAAGCCTTATTGAACTAAATGGGACTTGCTTCCAAGACATGCATAGAATAAATGAATTAAGAAGTGTATGAAGTGAACACTTTCCTGCAAAATCTGTATTCTTAATTCTGTTTGTACATCTTTGAGCCAGATACTCATACCTCTTTAAAAGAGCTTATCAATTTCAATTCTTTCCTATCTTCACAACCTGTGAAGAACACCCAAGTTCCTTTGTGTTAAAAAAACTAAATAAATAAGGAACTATACCAACAATAGGAGTGTTACATTTATCCAGCTGAGCCATGTAACTGAGATATTTTGCAACTCCTCAGATACTACACATCAAGGCAGATGTCTTAATCACTTTCTGGAAATGTTGTTATCAGCATCACATTCATGTTAGATTGCGTATGAACGAATCACAAAATGTTGGGCAGGGGCCTAACTTAAAATGGAGAGAAAGTGTGAGAAAGAGTCCTAAAGCGCCCACAAAATACCTTTGTGCAGTGTGAATAACTTTCATTTTGAGATCCTTCTGTCACCCGTCTTTGCTCTACTAAGAAAACAAATCACCAAGCCAACAGAATATCAGATATCTAGGACTTGATTTCATCCCGTGTTGATCTTGCGTGTGTATGTTTGGGGGGGGGCATGTGTCTGTATCTCTGTGTGGTGTACCCCATCTCCACACACATGCAAAATCCTGCACTGTACATGTGTACATATGAGCAAAGTGTGTGTCCAAATTAATTGACACACAGGTCCCCTACCTCACGTTGAGTTTATCTCATGTAGAGCTGAATGGTTTTCTGTTTTGACAATTTAAACACTGTCTCAAGATTGTTTAACAAAATCAAGAGCAGTTCCTGGCAATTAATTTCTGCAGTCAATAGTATTCACAAACTGGGCAACTCCCCTTGGAACTGGGAGACACAACAGAAAAAGCCTACGCAAGTGAAAGAGCAAGACAATTCATTAGACAATTCTGCAGCAGCTCAAAGTGGCGGGTGGGGGGATGTCAGCCCCTGCTCCTATGCTTCAATACTAATGAGAGTCATTGCATATTCATAACCCTAAATACAGTCAGCTTCTTATAAAAACTTTTGTCATTGAAGCTTCATGGCAAGAGCAAAGCATTGCACTCTTCGTGTCGTGGCACTTCCGCCAAGAGAGCGCAGGAGCAAGATTGATTGTTTTGCAACGCAGCTTGACAGGGAACTAAGAGATACTGCCCCAAGGGTCCCAAAACTAAGCTTAGTTTGATTACAAGGCTCCAAGTAATCAAAGAAACAAAAGAAGGGGGGAAAGTGGATTTTTTAAAAGAAAAGATAAAGGAAGGCTCTAAAGATATAGCTTTCCTTATTGAGTGTTCAGAGTAATTATCTGCTAGCAGTTTAAAACAGTTCATATCAATTTTTATCACAGACGAAGAAGAGCAGTGATCTCCAGCAAACTTGTTCCCATGTTGTAGGAACACTGCAGCATGTCTTAATAGATAGAAATCTCTAAAACCACATGAAGCTTGCCATCAATATCAATAGCGAAGATTAGGGAACTCAACCTGTCAGATATTAAAATCGTTTCTGCCAAGTGCTAGGCTGCCCAGAATTCTCTCATAGCAGGTTGATTATCCTTTGTTGTCAATGTCTTCTTTTTGTGAGGTGCATCTTTATTATGATTATTTATTTATTTGCTTGCCCGTCTTCCAATAAAATCCTGAGGGTACACACACACACGCACACACACACACACACAAACAGAACACTGCTGGCCTCTGACCCCACAATACCTGTCTGCTGGGGCAGCTATAAGCATCCTTGTAGTCAAAGAAGGAAAGTGTCTCTTTCCGC
This sequence comes from Anniella stebbinsi, assembly GCA_029215795.1. Classification (NCBI taxonomy): domain Eukaryota; kingdom Metazoa; phylum Chordata; class Lepidosauria; order Squamata; family Anniellidae; genus Anniella; species Anniella stebbinsi. Next base: position 49,583,658 of record JARDYH010000002.1, read on the forward strand.
ACCCACTTTGAAAAAAGGCCTTCAGCATTTTCTCACTCATAATGATGTCTTCAGCTGGAATGCCAGCACATTTCCACATCTCCTTGACAGGCGAACAGACTAGATGATATACATAAAATTAAAATAGAATGGAATGTTAAAAGAAAGGTTTGCAGCTCTGCTTACATGCAGGCTTGTTGTAATTTTGTAAAAAGCCATTTCCAAATGGATCCACTAAAATATGCCAAAGCTCTCCATTGCTCAATAAAATGTCATGAAATATTAGTGGGGGACAGATATCTGAACTGTTAAAGATCTTAGTCGTGTTTATTCAGAAATTAATAATAATAATAATAATAATAATAATAATACAATAATCTTGTAGTTATGCTTGATTGAGGTAACTGATTATCTGCAGATATGATAAGTGTGGAGACTTTAAATTATCAGCCAAATCAGTCTGATTGCAGTAAAACATGAAAACATTGACTTTTGTCTAGTTAGAGAAATTTATTTTCCCCTGAATGACAATCCTTTAAGTAGAAACCAGGCAATCTGCCAGCTCTCCATGTCATACCCTGAAATTTGCAAAAGCAGGCCATATTTTCAAATGTTTGTCTGGGCTCAGTGAGTGGTACTCAGGACTTCTGCGGTTTCGTAACAAACATCTCTCTGCAGAAGCAGCTTCAGGCTTCCTTAAGCTATGCAAAGAACAGTATTTGCACATTTAGAATAAATGAAATTATATTTTGATTTGCAAGGACCTTCTACATGAAGCCAAGTCCCTCACTTATACAAGATACTTAGAACACAGCTTCGTGAGGAAATTCGACTAATATGTTTAACGAGAATGAAGTTCTTTCCTGCCACAGAAGAAGCATAAAATGCTGCAGCCGTCACCCAGAGATGTGTGAGCCCTAAAAAGGGCTGCCCACCACTGCCATTTTCCCCTACCCATTAAAAAATACATTCACGACTTGTGATGAACCTTATAATCTCTTCTACAGTACATGCACACACAGGCTGAATTCGGACGACACAATAAGCAACGGGGGGGGTGGACAATCGTCAGTTGTATTGACTATCGTATCGTCCGAATGCTGCCATAGTCAACTCAGCGCTGATCCTAATCCACACCACAGTTGATTATTTATTACCATGTTGTGTGGGGAGTACCCCCTAGATGAACAACTGTAAAGTTGATTATTACCCCACCATTGACTATTGTGTTGTCCGAATTCAGCCTCTTACTGCAAAATTGAGGATGGTATCCAACTACTGTTCCCCCCTCTGGCAATGGAAAGCATCCATCAACAGAATGGGGAGGGGCAATTTTGGCAATTCCCCCTCCTCCCTGTAACCTACAATGGGGGGGGGGGTCATAGAGGGCTGCAGGAGGAGGGGAATCATTGAAAATCTCCCTTCCCAGTTCTGCTGCAGATACCACCCAGTTAGATCCTACCAAGAGGTGTGTGTTTTTTCTTATTTTTGTGCCCCTAGTCTGATAAATGTACATTGAAATATATATTTACTTGCAGATTTCCCCCTAACATGTGGCCTGCCATATGTTTTGGCCTACAATTTCCATGATCCCTCAACATTGGTTATGCTGGCTAGGAGTCATATGCCAAAATATCTGGAGGACCACAAGTTGCCCACCGCTGCCCTAGCTGGATCATGATGAAGATGCATAGTTATTTTCCTCCAAAGTAATGATCTGGTTAACCCTAAGGTAGAAGAGTTTGCTTCAACAAAAAAATCACACAACATCAATTTTAGCAGCAAGGCTATACATCACAGGTGTTATCTTCTTTATTAAAATAACTTTTTAAACACCAACAGAATGAGTATTATTCAAAGCTTTGTTTCTTACTAGCAAATTCAGGGGAGGGGGCATATTGTCTAATTACATGAATTAATTTATATATCTATATGAATTAATTTATGATTAAAAGCTATCTACCTAAGATAAAAGGAATCCAATATGAGTTGTTATGAAGAAAGCAAGCAAAAACATTAGTTTCTTCAGTTTGCTACCATATTCAATTGCCAGATTTTTCTCTGAATTTCACAAGGGATTAATGAAACTATTAATGAAAGCAGTCTGAAACACGATAAATCTCTGGACAAGTAATATCAGTCTGACTTAAAACCACAAGAGAGGAAACCCAAAGGAAGGTCAAAAAGCCAGCATGGAATGTCGCCTTCATCTCCTGTTGTTGTGTCTAGTCTCCTAAAACATACTGGAGTTTTGTGGGTGGTTTTAAATGACCCTGTTCTTGAAAAATGGAAAACATCTTGTTCACTAAAATGTATATGTCAGTGTTTTGATCTTCTTATTGGCTAATCGTGCACGAAAATATAAAAATACAAATTAAACTTGATTGAAAAAAATATAATAAATATTATATATTTATTAGTGTTAGGATTATTTGGAGGATAACAAGGAATATGTTTGCAGTTAACAACAGTGTCACATCTATACATGCCAGATTTGTGTCAGTTTCTCCACTCCTTATATTTATTCATATCTAGAAACCTTCGGGCAGTATCCATTGGTGTCATTCCATTCCACCACGTATGTGTGTGTGTGTGTGTGTGTGTGTGTGTGTGTGTGTGCGTGCAAGTGCTTGCATCTTATGCTTCTGCAACTGGTTGCATGTAACTTTTGTTGGATTCTCCTCTTGCACATAGTTCAGAACCTAGTTTCCACTAGCTCAACATAGAATGACAGAATAGTAGAGTTGGAAGGGGCCTATAAAGTCATCAAGTCCAACCCCCTGCTGAATGCAGGAATCCACCTTAAAGCATACCTGAAAGATGGTTGTCCAGCTTTCAGGTACATCATTTGCACTAGCAGAATAACACAGCTGGATGTTGTCCTTAGTTGCCTTATTCCAATCCATTATCTAATTAACCAAAATACTTGGACTTCAGCAGATTTACAACCAAATCCTCAGTACTATTGCCCCTAGCTTTGAGGCACATGCTCAAAGACATATATAGAGCTTCACATGCATGTGTTGCCCTGTCTGTTTTCAGTGAGGAAGCAAATGCTTAAATGTACATTAGGACTGAAATTCATTATGTAGTGCTGCACCATAGTAAATATGTCCCATGAACTTTTTGATGGTGCAGAAAGATGTACTAAGCAGTAAATAACATGGCATACAAGATCAGCTTTATGATTTTTTCCCTTTTCATAGCCATTTATTACTCTAGAAGGGCCAAATGAAGACCTCTGGGCATTTCAAGCTGGACTTCCAGACTCTTCTCAGCCAACATCCCCTCCCTTGGCCATGCCCATCTCCCAGACCACATCCCCTCTATGACCTTGATATTGATATTATTTGCTCCATCTTACTCTGTTCCCCAGTTACAAAGCTGATTGGAGGGAAGAAGAATGCCTGGAAACAAATTCCACATATATGCAGTGCATATATAAATGTAGTGTATGGAACAACATGTACTGGACAATGGTAAAAGTCAAATCCATATCTCCACCCACTTTTGACTCTAGCTCTACTCACTGCTAGAACCCTACCAGGTTTCAGCCAAGGTAACATGGTCCTTGACAGGAAAAATGTCCCCCATTCCCTGCTCTAGAAATGACATGTGTATATGTACATCCTTTAACATATCGAAAAGCACTTGTTTAAAACTTTTCAATTATTAAAACATGGTAGCATGTCATGGGAGTGTGTTTCTCAACATGGGAACTACTACCCAATAGGCCTCAGTCTCATCAAAAGATACATACGTCTGTGGCAGCAGGGTGGGTCACACATCCAGGGGGTCCTTTTCCCTTTTCCAGGGTACAGCTTGAAGCTTGACGAAAGCCTGAGAAATCACTACAACCAGAGACACAGAAAATGGTTAGTCACAAAAAATGAACGTGTATCCCACAGGCAATGATACCTTTATAATGCTGCTCCTGAGCCTTTGAAAAAAAAATGACTGTCAGTTCAAAGCCTCAGAAAGAGTATAAGTTTCAGCTCACTCCTATGAGCCAATGTGCTCAGACTTGACTCCAGCAGGCATCCAGAACCTCAGGGCCAAATCTGGCCCACCAGTGTTCTCCAGATGCCCACGCCCCCTTCTCCAATCCATCAACCATTTGGTGGTTTCCCATCTTTTGTGTGTTGTTTCCCCCATACTCAAATGTTGAAATGCTTCTCCTAAGGTTTAGTTACTGGCAGTAAGAGCTTTAAACTCTGTCCCATTTGGCCCTGCCACCACTGGAATCTGGGCTTTGAGATGGAATTCAGCCCTCAGCAGAAAGAGGAATAATGCCGCTGTTCTGCCAGTTCCAGCAGGGTGCTGCCTCTGTGGCCCTGTTATGTAGCATCCTGTGGTCTTTTTTAAAGCGTGCGAAATTCGGAGGTGATGCAAAGCTGTGCCAGTCACAACTGACAGTAAGAGAACAGCCACTACCTCAGACTCAAGGGCACATGTCTTTCCCCACCCTCTACAAGCAGTCAGTCCTCATGGTCTAAAACAAAACTGCCTTCAGAGAGCCTATCTACACTACTGCTTTAAAATGGTTTATAACAGTTTTAAACAGTTATTAACCAGTTTAAAACTGTTATAAACCGTTTTAAAGCAGTAGTGTAGATAGGCTCAGAGAGGATGTCTTGGAGGAATACTTTGCTTTCTTTCCGAGTTTTGCTGTGATTGGTTCTCCCAAGCCAATTAGGACACTGCTATTTGGGGGGTGTTATTGAACAATGCCCTCACCCAATTCTTTTGCTCCATTTCTGTGCTGTGCCTCATTTCTCCAACCAGACCCAATTAACCGCTGCCCACATAAGAAGCAAACAAATGAGCAATCACATGAGTTTGGGAAAATTGGGTAAATTTGGAATAAACTGAGTGGCTGGGGATGAGGGATGCATTGCAAATGAAGTAGGTGAGGGGCGATGAAATGGAAAGCCAGATGTAGGAAGGGGAAGGAGTGAAATTGGATTAAATTTGCATAGGTAGTAGCCCCTTCTGAGGAAATGATGTGCCCAAATTTCACACAAAAGGGTGAAGCAGGTTTTTGTTTTTTTTTGGAGTGGCAAAAATGACATACCAAATAGAGGTGGCCCTAGGGGGAATAAACTGCAGCATTTCAGGAGGAAGGGTGCAGAGATTGTTATGAATGAAAAATAGTTTTTAAAAATTGTATTGTGCTTATTGGACAGCATCAAAGTCACAGAAACTTGAAGCACTTTATCCTTGATGGAGTGGATTACACCTTATTGAGGAAAATATGTGAAAATGTACAGTGCGCAGATGATTTACATTGTACAGTGAAGGGAATCCTTTACCATTTGGGGTATTTTTAGAAGGGATTCACTTCCCTGTTTTTGTGTGAAATTTGCTGTGTACTTTGTTGAAAGTGTGTCTCTACCACATACATACATACATACACATAGTGTTAGAGGAGTGCCTACTTGCTGGTAATGTATAAATAACAACATATCCATGAGAATCCATGTTTTGAGTCCATATTTTCGTACTGTGGTGGTGCTGGAAAGTGCAGGATTCACGATTTTTACAGTCCTGTCCATATATGATTTTATGGTGGTATGGAGGATATCCCTAGTTTTTTTAAAAAATATATAAATTTAAGAGGTGCCATGTGTTTATATGAGATGGGGCTTTGAGCCTGTGTTTTGGGACTGCTGCTATTCTGGGATGCTTTGCACTGCAATGCTTCAGTGTTCTTGGTATCATTACAAGGGAGGAGGATAGGGACAAAGCCATAATTAATTGGCTGTCCCAACATTATCTCTGGCCTTACCTACTATTGGCTGCTCTGCCCCACCTGTCCCAATGCACACCAGCCACCACTGCTTCATACTCTACTTGTGAGTATCCTGGGAGCATCAGGCTGGCCACTATCAGAAACAGGAAGGTGGTCTGATCCAGAAGAGCTCTTCTTATGTCATTCTGTGTCTTAAACAAATGCAGTGGAAGCTGGTTGCTCCTATTTCAGTGGGGTGGTGAATCTGCTCTGGGTTTCAGTCAGAACCATTCAGAACTCTAAAGCAGCTATCCAAGGTTCTGGGTTCAGGACCTTGGATAGCTCCCTTAGAGTTCTGACTGAAACCTAGAGCGGATTCACCACCCTATTGAAATAAGATCCACTAGTCATCACTGAATAATTGTGAGTCTTCTTTTGCTGAAATTTCATTTCAATCTACATATTCCAGATCCAGAATTTCTTCAGAAATTTCTTCTTCTGCCCATTCCAGATAGCTAAAAACTCTTCCCAATGTAAATAAGAAAGGAGAATGGGCAGTCAGTCAGCATCCATTCTAGATGAGTTCAACTGAATGACTGGTTCTTCTAAAAATAGCAAGCAAACCCTATGTGGATTTTTCTCTCTCTTTTTTCAGAAAGATCCACATGGGAAAATCCAAGAGTAAAAGTTAATGGTGAAGTCCTCTAATTCAATGACATGATATAACCATTTCTTTTTTATAAGAAGACATTTCAAAATGACATATGACATTTCAAAAACTAAGTATTGTTGTGGCACATAAACAGCCTGTGGTAATGAGTAGAAAAAAATATTTCTCACAAGCCTCTAACACAGCATTCCCTAATCTGGTGCTTTTCCAGATGTTTTGAATTTCAACTTTGATTAGTCCCAGCTGGCATGGCCAATAGTCAACAATGCTGGAACTTGCGGTCCAAAACATCTAGCAGTCACCAGGTTAGGGAAGGTTGGGCAAATAAATTCTATATAAAAAAACTTGAATACTAACTAAATTAAATTCATTTACGTTCTAATATGTAATGCATTGTATCATCTAAGAAGCTATCTAAGAAGCTGTGGATGTGTTGAACCGGTGCTTGGCTGCAATAATGGACTGGATGAGAGCTAATAAACTGAAACCCAATCCAGACAAGACTGAGATGCTGTTAGTGGGGGGTTCTTCTGACCGGATGGAGGGTATTCAACCTATTCTGGATGGGGTTGCACTACCCCTGAAGGAGCAGATTCATAGCTTCAGGATTCTCCTAGAACCATCTCTGTCACTTGAGGCTCAGGTGACCTTGGTGGCACGGAGTGCCTTCTACCAACTTCGGCTGGTGGCCCAGCTACGCCCCTATCTGGACAGGGATAAACTGGCTTCAGTTGTCTATGCTCTGGTAACCTCCAAGTTATATTACTGCAATGCACTCTACGTGGGGCTGCCTTTGAAGACAGTTCAGAAGCTGCAGCTTGTGCAAAATGCAGCAGCCAGATTGGTAACAGGGACCAGAAGGTTCGAACATATAAGACTGATTCAAGGTGCTAGCTTTAACCTATAAAGCCTTACATGGTTTGGGACCACAATACCTGATGGAACGCCTTTCCCGACATGAACCTACCCATACTCTATGCTCAACATCAAAAGTCCTCCTCTGGGTGCCGACTCCAAGGGAAGCTTGGAGGATGGCAACAAGGGAGAGGGCCTTTTCTGTGGTGGCCCCCCCAATTATGGAATGATTTCCCCAATGAGGCCTGCCTAGCACCAACACTGTTATCTTTTCAGCGCCTGGTCAAAACTTTTCTTTTCTCCCAGGCATTTTAACAGCTTAAGTTGAGGTTTTAACTGACTTTGTGGCCAGGCTTAACAGTTTAAAATGTCAGCTGTTTTATGTTTATGGTTTTAAATTTTGTATATTGTCTTTTTAGTGTTCAATGTTTTAATTTTTGTAAACCACCCAGAGAGCTTCGGCTATTGGGCAGTCTATAAGTGTAATAAATAATAATAATAATAATAATAATAATAATAATAATTTGGCTAAGACAGCATGAACATGTGCGAATGTTATCTGTTTTGCAATCAGGTCATCTCCTTTAAATTAAATTGCCTTTTTTATTTTAGGAAGGTGGGACTTTATTCATTTATTCATACTTAGCAATTAATTTTAAAAAATTCAACACAGCTTACAATAATCCAGGTAAAACAACAAAAACAAATGACAACATTTAAATACACTTCCTAAAATACAAGACATAAAACCACAATGGAAAATAGCAGTTAAAACACTAAGAGTGCAATTCTATACATGTCTACTCAAAAGTAAGTTCCATTGCCTTCAATAGGGATATTTCCAGATCAGTGGATTTAACACCACAGCCTAAGAATAAAAATTAACTTGAGCCGTGGCATCAAATTTAGTAAACATGAAAAGCTTGAGAGAGAGAGAGAGAGAAAGTCTTGGTCTGATGCCTAAAACAAACTGGGGTGAGGGGCAATTTACACAAGCAATATGGTGCTAAGGGAGGGCAGTTTGAGGTCCTTTGCAACACATGACGTTGTTGCCAATCTTGAAAAGCCACATTTTCTGAAAGTCCTTTTAATACCTATTGTTTTACTTAAAGTGTCTCCCAGGAGGTTCTGCTGCAGTGAGATCTGTCCCCATTAAATCCAGGGTGTGTCTCTGTTATGTGGCTGTGACCCAGCAGTGATGTGGTCAGTGAGTGGGGCTGTGCCCCTTCCCCGCCCCCCATTCCATCTGCCATTATTTCATCCCATCGGTACCAAGTAGTTTAAATATTGCAATAGTACTTTCTTATGGGGAAACTGGGCCAAAATAAATCAAGCCAAATTCTTCATGTCATATATTGTAGTGCTGAGCATTCTTCCCCATAAAGGTTGCATATATAAGAGGCACAAATGTCCAACAACTGAATAGTAGAAAGGGGGGAAATCAGTTTTGCTTTTTTACTTTTTCACTTACTTGGTATTAACTTAATGGTATGTGACTCTCCTATCAGTGCAGTGCAATGAAAATGAAATGGTGCCCAATGTGCACCGACACCATAAAAATCTCAATGACAACAGCAACAACAAAAATTCTACTTCCTCTTCCTTTTCCTATGCCCCTTTGTCCTTACTTAAGAATATGTGAATTGGCACTCAGCACACCACAATAAAAATAAAATGAGTGGCCAATATGCCCAGAAAGAACATAACAAATCAAAGGCAAATAAAATCTTGTTCTTTTGCATCATGTAAAGGAGGTGCATTTCTGATCACAGACTCTCACTTGCCTTATCCGATGCAAAAGCAACTAAAAAGAAATATTCATCACCAATTATTTGAAAACTACTATTCAAGCATTAAAAATCAGGTTTATAAAGGGTGCCTTATATAGTATGCTCATACTGTGTTTATACCTTTGACAAAATGAATGTTTTGGTTAAATCTTTATGTCTGAAATTGCTCATAAAGATAAAAATATACTATCATTTCATAGGATAATAGGCAAGCAGACATCTGCATGCAACATTTCCCTCATTAGAAACTATCATGTTAGCATATTTTATGACTTTGCCACAAAATACAATGTGCTGATTTGTAACCTTCTTAAAATTTACGTTTTGTGCACAAGTGAAATCCTCAGACTGTGCATAGAATATAGTTTCGTTGCATTACAATGAATCGTACAAATCTTGGGAATTAATTATATGCAGACCATTATGTGATCCAAGAGTCTAATATGTGTTACACCAGCTTTTCTCACACTCCAGTTGCATTGCAAGGGATTGGATCCAGGTTCTGTCTTCCACGAGCGGAAGGGACCTTCCACAAGAAGATGGTCTCCTCTCTCTGATGGGCTCCTCCTCTTCTTACTACCTCAGATCCCTGGACAAAACCAGCAAGCTAGCAAATAGCATCATGTGATGCAACAGCTCATAGTCCTTCCACATTTTGAACAAGCACCATGAATTGAAGTGAAGAGCAAGAATGTACAATGCTCCATGAGGTACTATTGTTTGTTTGTTTGTTTGTTTGAAGATATTTCTAGGCTGCCTTTAAAGGTGGAACCTTCCAAAGGAGCCATATGTAATAAAAGAAACCATGCAAAAACAATAAAAACCATTAAAACAGCAATTAGAAATAAAGCCTGTGACCCAAAAACACAATCAAGGAAAGACCAACGAGAACAAGAGGGTTTTCCGTGCTTTCCTGAAGGCCTACAAAGAAAGAGCTTGACAAAGCCCTGATGGCAGCTCATTCTAGAGAGGTGGGACCACTCCCCCAAAGCCCCTCTTCCTTAACCAGCCTTGACAGACAAATGAGAAGGACTTCTGTTGATGACCTCCAAGTGTGGGCAGACTGGTACAGCTGAAGTTTCTGAACCATCTTTAAAGGCAGATCTACATAAACCACATTACAGTAGTCCAGCTTAGATGTCACCACAGCATGAATAACTTGAAGCACAATAAGCCCTGTCCAAATAGAGTTGCAGCTAGTCTACTAGCATCCTTACCACTGTCCTTTCAGGAGCATTCCCACACTTGATCCTTTAAGGAAAGTACAATCGCATCTATCACAGCATGCATTCCTCTATTTAAATTGGTTGATTTCCCTATCTGCACTGCTTTTGTCTTGTCTGGATTAAGTCTCAGCTTGTTGTTTTTTTCATCCATCCCACAACTGCCTCCAGATACTGGTTCAAGAGTTCCTCAGCCTCCCTAGGATCATTAGATGGAAACAAGAAATAGAGCTGAGGTTCATTGGCATGTTGATGACATTTCAGCTTATACCTCTGAATGATTTCCCCCCCCCAATGATTTCATGTAAATAATTAGTGTCCCACTCTTGCAACCATGGTTTGAAGCAGTTGTCCCCAAGCACCACCTTCTGAGACCAAATATACAGGAAGAAATAGAAGCACCATAACACTATGTCCCCTATGTCCAAACCAGATAAACTATCACCCATGGTGTCCTGAAAGATACCATGGTTGATAGTATTGAAAGCCATTAAGAGATCCAGGAGAATCAATAGAGTTGCACAACCCCATCCATTCCTTGGCATAAGTAACCTACTAGGGTGACAAAGGCAATTTCCATCCCAAAACCAGGCCTGAACCCAGATTGCAATAGATCCAAATAATCAGCATCATCCAATGCTAAGTGGAGTTGAGAAGCCATTACATGCTCTAACACCTTGCTCAAGAATGGTAAATTTAACACTGGAGAGTAATTATTAGAAACCATTGTATCCAAACTAGGTTTCTTCAATAGTGGCCTCACCACTGTTTCCTTTAAACAAGTGGGGGCACTCCTTCAGTCATGGAACATTATTAATGTCTGACATCCAAATACCCAGCTTGGCCCTGGCTGATTTCACAAACCAGGATGCACAAGGGTCCAGAGAAGAAGTATGGGCCTCAGTACTCCAACCACATCCTCAGGTTATACGTGCTGAAATATAATTGTGAAATATTGGTTGCAACCCTATGCATACCTTCATGGGAGAAAGCTCATTGGATGCAGTGAAGCTTACTTCCATGTAATCATGCATTGGAGCAGGCTACAACTATCAATATTTCCTGTAAAACACTGTAAATGCTAATAGGGTAATTAAAACCCAGGTAATCGATAGCAAAATTGGAATGGAATTAAGACTAGGCAATACAAGGGTTGACCACGAGTGTAGCTAGCCTAGCACTGTAAAATGCAACATCTGTATTTGCAGTACTGACATACTATAAATCATAATGTTAGAAGAAGGGTTACTGATCAGCATGAAGGTATTCCCATTAAAGCTACATATGTTGCAGGAATGCTGTCAAACCACTCACAAAATGCATGGCAACATACCAGATTGTTAGGCCAGAGACATCTTAAAAACTTGTTTCTCAACTGGCCAATCTGTATTAAGAGCTGGTTCAGAAAGTACTTTTCTGCTTTACTGCCTGTGATTCACAGAAGGAATAAATCCCTCAAGCCACCAATTCTTTCATCTGGGTTTGGTCAAACTGTTACACTATTAAGCTCCAGGTGCCAAAATATGAATATATAACTGAGAAATTCCTTTTTCCCCCTGTGAAACTTTAAAACCAGCAACAAAGGAGTTTAATCAGGAAGTTACTTTCTTTTGAAAGAGAATTCCAGCACAGCTTTCTGCAGCTCTGCTGTTTGGATAGAAATGATTGGAAATCATAGCTCCAGTCATTTAAATAATCTGTTAAAAAGCTATTAGGTTTCCCTAATGCCTAGTCATTTTTAAATGGCTCTCAGTTTGATTCATGAACAATACATGAACAGTACATGATTCATATGACCAATCACTTAGCAAAAATGCAATTTTTATTAAGAGCCTCTTCAAGAAACTGATACCATATTGGGTAAAATCCATTGTATCTTGAAGCATTTCAACACAATTTTTCAAATGGTTATGCCTTGAGGGTCAACTTTTCATGAACCAAAGTTGGCAGCAAAGTTAGGATTGGTGTAGAAGATCAAGGAGCCGAAAGGAGCTGGAAGATACTGCATAGAAAATTGTAAAATTGTGCTCCAATTCAAGTGCAATTGGAGTTTTGTAATGACTTTATCAGTGCATGTCAGATTTTACTGTAATCAGAGCTCATTGCACAGTCATTAGGGGTGTGTACACATGTAAATGGAAGTGGGTGCGTAGTTATGAATTTAGAATAAGTGAGAATAAATGCATTTGATGCTTATATAGAGATCGTGTGTTCTCATTTAATCAATAGGATAAACAGAAGCTGTTAGGCTGCCCATATAATCATATCAATTATATCAATAGATAGATGATAGATAGATAGATAGATAGATAGATAGATAGATAGATAGATAGATAGATAGACATGTAAGTGTGAAATTAGCTTTATTTGGCTTCAGGAATTCAGGGAGTACAAAACAACTGACAGTAAACATACATAAAAGAAAAAGCTGTAATACCCATAGTACAAATCTCATCTCCTCAATGAGCTCATTGAATGACCTTAGGAAACTCATATATTTCATCTACCATCCAACACTTTTAATTTGGGAATAAAGTTGTTGTAAGGATAACTAAGGTAATGTATGTAAATCTCTGAGCACTGGGAAAAATACTACATAAATTTTAACTTATTTCTTCGGGGTGAGTTGTCACTACTTGTTACATCAGAGTCAACTATGGTGGCATCTTGAAGTGCACAGTACATTCATATTCTTGCACTTACATTTGTTTGTGGAGCACCTTTACAGTGGCATCTCTCATATTCCTGGGCACCAGGCAGCAACTGCAGCTTTGCTGTTCTCTCAAATCTCATTCAACAGGAGCTACTTTTTCATATTACTTCTAGTTTTCTAGCAACTTCTAACACATATTCAGCTGAGATGGAAAACTGGTTCTGAGTGAAAGTGTGCTTTAGCTTTTTATCTTTGGTGTCTAGTTCAACCCAGGGTGCCACTACATGAGCGATTTAAAGCTCTTTCAAAGCGCATTACCGATTTTACCTCCACATGAATGGAGCGCAAATCGGGGGTTGATGCGCTTTTTCTGTCCAATTATGCGCATTATCGAATGCGCGTTAAATAGCAAGTTTTAATTTACCGCGGGAGTTAAAGAGCCTTATGACCATGTAAACAAGTGATGCTGCTCATGTAAAGAACTTTAAAGTGTGTTTCATACAACCGGTAATGTGCTTCACCTCCTGCCATGTATAGGGATTAGGCGTAAAAGTGATTGGGAGAAGATGCGCATAATTGGCCAACCGCGCGTCAAAACAAATTCTTGTAGAGGGGACCTCACATGATCACAGCCAGAATATTTCTTACACCCATTCTGCTCTGATCAACATCTAGTATGTGAAGTCTTAATGTACCTTCAACATTACCTGGAGAAAATGTAGATTCGGGGCGGGGGGAATCATCTTTTTTTTGCCTGCTTCCCCAATGCCCTTCATACTGAGATTCTCCTTCACTTAATGCACATTATGTTCTTTGTGGTGCACATTTATCCACAATCACCTTGTTTAGTTCCTCATAAAAAGTTTCCTTATTCATATTTACTACTTATTTTGCTTTCTGAAACAATTTTTGTACCTCATTGGAGCGATAAGGATGCCCCCAACTTTCCGCCTCTTGCCTCTGCTGTCCTTTGCAATAATCCAGAGCTCTGCCTGTGTGTTTATCCTGGAAAGATCTCTGAGTGGCACTGAGGTCCTATATGCAGTCCTGGAGACTTGAGGAGACTGCAGCAACTAAATAAAATCACTAGTAATGTGGCAATGATAGGGTTAAATTAGAAGTCATTATTATTATGGGATAATAAAAGGAGAGCTCCCCTCAGCCCATTCTTTATAGGTTACTGTCAGTTTCCCAGTCAGTGTATGTTTCAGTAAAGTAGTCTCCTGTTGGGGGATTACAGAAAAATGAGTTAAGTCTCTGTATTCTTAGAAAGTAAGAGACATAAAAATAACTCTATCTCTTGCTTTTCAGTGATCATAGTTTCCTCTAGGTACCTGGGTGTGTTGTGTTTGCCCAAGAACGTAATTCCCTCCTCAATTTGTGTTTGTTCCCAACCAGACTGATTTCTCTGTGGCAAGTTGGCTTCTTACCTACCCTGGAACCTTTAAAAACATTGCAGTGACTGAAGACAAAAAGTCTGGTCTCCACATGCAGCAGGATCCTGAGGTAATAACATGGACTATCAAAAACATGGGAATACCATTTCTGAATTCTCATCCACATGAGGGGGGGACCCTGCATGTTAAAAACTAACACATCTAGTTCTGGTCCACTCCCTGTTGACTAGACTAGAAGGATTTGAGTTAGACCACAATAGGATTAATGATTGAATGAAATACTTCATTTTAAAATGTAATCAATAAGTACTATTAAAAATATTGCAGTGCATCTCCAAACATGTTGGGAATAAATCCCTCTAAGGACAGTGGGACTTGCTGTCATGTGAATGTATTTGGAATCGCAGTGTTAGGGTGCAATCCTGTGGTCGCCCTCCCGCCCCCCAGGAGAACATCCCAGAGACCATATGTTTTGGTTCTCGTTGTCCAAGATAAGAGATAGAACCACCCTCAGAAAAGGAGAATAAACCTTGTAGCATTTCTCCATGAGGCTATGGAAAGGTATGCACTCAGTCCTTCTCACAAAATATTACAAAAAGCCAGTGCTACACCAAAATCCTTGGTCATTGGTAAAAATGCATCCTCCTCAGCAACTTGTTCCAGTATGCTTTTGGACTTCTATATTATGAATACTCCAAAGGATGATTCATAGTCCATAATATTAAGCATTTAACCATACCTACGTAAGACATGGATATTATTATGGACTCCTTGGTAAATGATATTGGTATTATTGTTCAGTTAATTGGTCCCATAATACATTAAACAATACATACAATAACTTACAAGGTAATCCTCTTTGGAATCCATAGTTCAGTTAATAAGTGTTTCTCTCCCTAATCTCTCTAATCCTTAGTTGATATAAGTCAGTGAAACAGTAAAACTAAGCTTTATTTGATAAAACCAAGTGTGAATTTCTTGTTCATTCTTTCTGTATTTTTAGTTATTGTTTAGCAAAGTCTGGCCAGCCCATTCATGTCAATGGGGGACACTTAAGCAGGTGCTTAACTTGAAATCAATGTGTTTTGCTGGATCATGTTCATCTTTGGTCCATTGCTATATTTCAGGGGTTGGCAACACATGCCTCATTTTGAGATTGCCCAGGGGACTGCAGCCCATTCGGGAGATTCCAGGGGGCAAAAATAATCCGTGGACTCCAAGTTCCCACCACTGCTTTCTTTGGTGTCATCCCATTATAACAGTTTGGTGAAGCATCTACTAGTAGTGAGATATTCTGCTTTGAAGTATGGATATTGAGGCACTTGACGCAGCCATGTAAGCCTTGCTGGAATGAAGCAAGCCTGAGTCTGGTCAATGCTTGGATGGGAAACCAATTGAGGACCCCACATACACTGCCTTGAGTTCCATGCTAGAAGAAAGATCACACTATCCACAGTAGTTGTGTCATAGCCCTTTATCAGTGTCGACTCAAGAGCAAAGCAAAACCTTTGTCCACTGGGAATTCTTTATTTTCCTTTTAATAAGGTAGCTCAGAAGGATAGAGGGTCTGAGCAATAGCTTTAGCCTCTCTGGCTATCTGAAACGATGAAATGTTAATGTAAAACCTTGAGTCTGAAATAACAGCTAGAAGAAGCAGTTAATTAAGTGAAGACAAAATGAAAGCCTGGATAAGAAAAATTCAGAGGAAATTGTTTTGCAAAAAGTGCAAAGTGTCATGACAGCATAGGAGTGCAAGGCTAGCTGCACTTGCCCACATATCGTATAGAGTGCCCGTCCACAACCTGGTGCCCTCCAAATGTTTTGGATTTCAGCTCTCATCAGCCCCAGCCAGCATGGAAATGATCAGGAATACTGGAAATTGTAGCCCAAAACATCTGGAGGGCACCAGGCTGGGGAAGGCTGGTATAGAGAGATGAACCATCCCATGATTTGTTTAAAGATTAAATTGTGTTGCAGGACAACTAGATGCATTCCAGCCAAACTTAAATTTGGAAGGCTCTTTGATAAATAAATTAAAAATGCTTAATATGGGCTGGATCACTTCTACTGAATTTGTACCAGCGAACTCATCTGCAGTGCAGAATGCAGAAGATAGTGACAACACAAGAACTGGACAAAGGTATGTGTGGATGGATTCATGTGTATATGTCTGAGAGCCGTTTCCTCTTCTTTAGCACCTGCCAGTGCTTTCCTGCCTGAGAAACCTTGCAATACTGACATCTGCATGCAAAGCCCCCGGTTTCAAAGGGGCTGTGTCACTTTGTTACCGTTTTCAATCTACGTAACAGTGCAAGTTAACACTTTTGCAGGCAATCATTTTCCAAAATAATACTTTTTCTTTCTGGGTTGGAGTTCATTTTCCTGCTTGGATAATTTTGTGTGACTTGGAGCTGTTTGAACATAAAACATGTTTGACTAGACCCATTTATTTGACCAGACATATTGGTTCAGATGAGCTCACGGGAGCCAGGTTGCATAAGCAACCCCCACTCAGGGATTGTCATGTCATGCGAACACAACGAATGTGAGTTATGTGAGGATTGTTTAACCCTGACATCACTTAAAGTTACTGGGTTCATATGACACACCAACCCCCAAGCAGGGGGTTGGTGTGACCGCACATGCCCCACATGCATTGCAGTCTCACCATAGGTTAAAGAACCCATGGTAGGCTGTCGTGTCATGCAAACAGGCCCATTAATTATTCATATAATCACACACAGGGGAGTTTGCTAGGAAGATAAACAATTTGGGGCATAAAATTTGCTCGTGCTAATTTAATCTATATATGCAAATTTAGAAATATTAGGATTTATTTAAATTTCACAGAAGGCAAAGCCCGCTAATTAATTTCTCATTCAAATTGCCTCAAATAAAGTCTTTAACTTTCACTCTATCCCAGGTCATCCTAAATCAAAAGTTCCTCTTCAATTACAATCAATCTGCAATCTCTCATTCCTTTCCCACTTCTCTCTTTCCCTCTTGTAGAAAAATTACCCCTACCCCATGCAATTAAGTGTAAAATAAAAGTTTCGGCTGGTACCAATGGAAGTTTTTTTCTAAGCTTAATTACCATGTGAAAGGGGAGATTCTGGGTGCCCACAGAATGCAGGGAGGGGACGGTTAACCTCGAAGCTTCCCCCCTCACCGCATGCCAATTTTTAAAAAAAATTAATAAGCTTAGTTCCCATGCAGGAGTGTTCAGCATGGAGGGAGGAGAAGGTTAACCCTCACTTCCCCAGATGCAATACCCCTTGGGAATTGCCCCCTGCATGGCAATTAAGCAAAGAAAAAAATCTATTGATATCAATGGATACTCCGAGGAACTCAGGAATAGATCCAGGGCCTGTGGAAATAGATTTGGAAATAGGGCCCCATAAGCCCAGGCTTGGCAATGCCACTGTACCTGTATGTCATAGATTCCATAGAGTCAAAACATCTCCAAAGTGGTATAAATCTGTCTATATGAAATAGTCTTTGTTTAGAGCCTTTTCTCTTTTCCCATCACACACACACACACGTTATAATGGAAGCTCCTATTTGTGCTTGATGAACAATCCCAGCATTATCACTTTTATGTTGTCCATATGGGTGTCTATTAATAGATAAGAGACTACATTTGTATTGTATGTCTTAGAGACATTTAAAATCTTGATAAGGAAAGGCTGATTTTATTGGCCCCACAGTTAAAGGAAAGCAGACCCTAATTAAAAGAATTCTGTTCTGAATTAACTAGTTTGACATGTGCTAATTGACAGTTCCTGTGAAATGGTTCTAATTAAAGTCAATATGTCTTTTTCAATTAAAAGGAAATTAAGAATATACTAATATACATTAACAACTTAATCTGCCTTCAATATCCCATATATCAGCTGCCTTAATGTTATTGGAGAGCCATC
This sequence comes from Anniella stebbinsi, assembly GCA_029215795.1. Taxonomy (NCBI): domain Eukaryota; kingdom Metazoa; phylum Chordata; class Lepidosauria; order Squamata; family Anniellidae; genus Anniella; species Anniella stebbinsi. Next base: position 49,601,876 of record JARDYH010000002.1, read on the forward strand.
TGACATACATCTTCTACTGTTTGGATGTGAAGTCTTATTGCTCCAAAAGAACACCCGCTATGGTCTCTATTCCTTTAAACAAGGAATAAACCAGAATTTTTTAAATTTGTGCATGCAAGGATGCTTAAAAGTAAACCTACCTTCTTTGATCATTGAGGTTGAGATAAGGAGGTACTCTTATTAAGCTGCAAATGTGGGATACAACAGCTGACCTCAATCTGACACCTTCCAGATATGTTGGATTACAAATCCCATCATTCCCAGACAACCTGGCTGGTGGCCTCCTGGCTTGTGACAGTGGGAGCTGTAGAGCAGCACATCTGCAAGATGCCAAGTAGAGGAGAGCGTTCTTACAAAATCCTGAATTATCCCATTAGGACAAAAACTCTTAATACCATTCCTAGTCGTGATTGCACACTGGCAGAAAGAAGAGAGGCTGCCTTGTTTTCAAGATTTGGCCCAGTATAAACAAACTAGTAAGAGATAACTTATTTTTCATTCTATTACGTTTATCAGTTTGATGGGGGATTTTCTCAACAACAACAGCAATAAAAAAAAAAGAAATACTTTCCATTTTATATAAAAATGAAAAATATGACTGCCTAGTCAGTACTGCTGGAAGTTGTCTTACTGTGAAGTAAGAATATGGAAATGCTATTTATAAACAATGAGATTAATTCAAATTTATATTGCCAACCTTTAATACCACCAGTTCTGCTGAGTGGGCAAGGAATACTAACAACCTGCAATACCGATGGTGTTATATATTTTTGCATCTACAATGTATGGTAAGTTATAGAAAATTAAAGTGATTTCCCTATATAAATATGGCTTGTCCTCAAAATATGGACCAACATCTTGAAATTTGTTTCTGTCTCTTTTGAAAAAATGGTGCAATGTTCGTTTTGAAAAGCTATTCCTCTTATAAATAGTATACAGTTCAAATGAGCATAGGAACTTGCCTTATAGCAAGCCAAAGGATGAAATCCGTGGCCTACTCCATGCAAAGCAGGTGCTCTCCCATGGATTTATGGCCCCTCTCTTTTATTATAGGAGCCCTGGAAAAAATAAGAATGAAGAGAAACCATGCCATATATTCGATGAGCCTATCTACACACGCAGGATAAAACACTTCGAAAACGTTTTGAAAACTGTATATGGAGTGTGTCCTGGGCCCCAACAGTTCTCAAAACTGTTATAAACCGTTTTAAACTGTTTTAAAGCAGTAGTGTAGATAGGTTCTATATATTTAACCTGGGACCCAAATAAATCCTGAGCCTAAGTTGGATTTAAACCTGTTTTCCTTGAATAGCCTCCCTGTGCTGCATGGCAAACAGCATTTTGAGTTTATGCTGTTCAAAAAACAAATATCAAAAATTCAGCTGGGCTAGAAAGTAGGAGCATTTGAACCAAAGCAGAGCCGTGCAGGATTAGACCAAACACCTATCTGGCCCAGCATTCTGTTCACGCAATGACACCTAGTTGCCTATGGAAAGCCCACAAGCAGAATAGCCTCTTCCCATTTGTATTCTCCAGCAACTGGTATGCAGAGGCTAAGTGCCTCCAATAGTGGAGATAATTATATAGCCATTCTGTTCTAGTAGCCATTGGTAGCTTTATCCCCCATGAATTTGTCTAATTCCCCTTTAAAACTATCCAAGTTGGTGGCCAACACTACGGCTGCCTCTACAAGAGGCATTTAAAGCTCTTTCAAGGCGCATTAAAAAAATTACCTCTACAAGAACGGAGCGCAAATCAGGCATAGAGGCCTGTTTTCTCTCTGATTATGCGCATTATCCAATGCGCGTTAAATAGCGAGTTTTATTTTGCTCTGGCCATTAAAGCGCATTTTGACTATGTGAACAAGCAATTCTCCGCATTAACTACTTGTAAAGCGCATTTGAAACAACCAGTAAGGTTACCCGTTGAGTGCTCAATTACCTCCTGCATACAAGCATTAACAATAAAGCGCTTCCGAGAAGATGCGCATAATCGGTTAACCACGCATCAAATGGAATCCATCTAGAGGGGGTCTACATCTTGTGGTAGCAAATTCCATGGTTAAACTATGTGATGTGAAGAAATGCTTCCTTTTATGTGTCCTGAATCTCCCACCATTCAGCTTCATTGGATGATCATTATGCCATTTGTCCATCTAGCACAGCATTTACACTCTGCAACAGGGGTGAACAACCTGAGGCTCAGGGGCCAAATCCAGCCCACCTAGGATCCCAATCTGGTCCTGACCCTCTGACATGCCCCTTCCCTTAGTCCCACTCCCTTGCACCCAGCCACTAATAGTTTTATTGTTTCTTGGCTTTTGTGCAGTTTTTTCCCATTTCTAAATGATTGAAATTGATTGGTTGTGGCTTTCCAAGAATTCAGGGAGGAGTCCTTCCCAGCCTTAATTGGAGATGCCAGGAGTTGAACTTAGGGCCTTCTACATACAAAGCATGTGCTCTACCACATTGCTAGGGCTCTTCCCTATTGATGAGAATTATTTGGTAATGATGACTCCTGTTAGAAAGGCAGTTTAACAGAGAGAGAGAGAGAGAAAAAAGGCAGAACAGAATGAGCATTTACCAGTCCCCACATGCACACAAGGCTAAAAAAAAAAAAGAGACCAATGAAGAAAAGGTAACATGGTTTACTCACAATATTCTTGCACACACAAAAAAGAAGGTACAGCCTATAGTTTCAAACAGAGTTTATTCAGTCCATTTCTTTGTGTTCTATAACACAGGCAGGAGCAAGGGAGCAAAGACATATGCTGTCAACAATGGAGGAGGTCAGAGAGATGGGGAAGGGAGATAAGGGAGGGAGCAGGAAAACACATTGTAGGCTATAGAGTACCTAAGGCTAGCTGTGCCCAGAATTACTATGAACTGACTGCAACACTGCCCACTTCCTGCACCTTGCAGATGAGGTTGCAATACTCCCAAGACCTATAACGTTATGGGTAGAGTAACTTCAGAAAGCAAGCTCTAACTAAGGTAATAATGAATTATAACCTGGACTTACACATTGCATCCTACCACAAATGTTGAAGGTAATAGTCCAAAGGCATTTCCTCAGCATTCCAATCCCATTTTATATTACATGCCACAATGTAGCAAGGAACCTCCATTGAACACATAAAAAATAAAGTTGGTAATAAAATATGTAACACTGCTGATCAAGAGTAATTTCGATTTTCTTATTTCACTGCCAACACACAAATAGGAATCACTATAATAAAACAACCTCTTACCAAGCCTATCTTTGAGTTTTGGGGGTTTCTCTATAATAGATACCAAAACAAAGGAAAGAGCCCCTGATTAATCAGAGATGTTTGCCTTGGAAGTAGTGATGGCATAAGTTACACTTGAAGCAACACACACACACACACACACACACACACACACAAATGTAGAATACTGCAGGACAAAAGCAGTCATTTGGTCTTCCCTTCTTAGCATGGAGCTTGGTCTAGTTTTACTAAACCTGTGGCTCCCAGTCTCAAAGCTGGAATCAAACAGGCCTGGTAAGTTTGGGGCTGTCCTTGATATAAGTGGCAGTGGCCTGTTTTTAACATAACCCTAAACCATAGTTTTACAGAACATGAATGAACAGAAACCTTTTGCCCACATATGCAGTCCTTTCCCTCCTCCCTTTGTAACATGCAGCAATTAAATCCAGAAATCCCCAAATAACAATTGTTTCCAATTTCATCCAAACCAGGAAACTATGGTTACCAGATTCAGAACAAGCCAGGATTTAAAACCAACTTCAGTTCATGATTTAAGATCCTGGCTTGTTCTGAACATGGTAACCATAGTTTCCTGCTTTTGACAAATGGAAGACTACTGTTAGTTTGGCCAAAACTGGGTTGTTCTTTGGATTTTATTTTTCTTTTGCCCCTTAGGTATTTGTGTGTTTTTGTCCTTTTAACATTTTTTGTACATCTACAAGCCTCTGGGTTCCTAGTCATTTATCAGTGGCCCTGTTGGGGTTGCAATTCCTCCCATCTGAATTCACTTTTAGAAGGCGTGATATTACCTACAAAGTCAAGGTCCAGATATATTAGGGCAAGAGTGGGCAGAAGGTAGATTGGGATCTACTGGTATATCTTCGGGTGATATGTAATAGATTGGCAAGGACTCCTGACTCCCAATTATTAAACAATAGCAACTAGAACATGACTGCCCCCTCCCCACTAAACTATACTGCTAAAATGAAGAAAGCTTGTTGTGCTCAGAAGAGAATTTTTGTATGGAAGGATTATGACCTATATTCAGTTCTGATACCCAAAACAAATTCCGGGACTCAGAATTCTTTAATTCCAAGTGTATGTCTTTCACGCTGGGCTCCAGTTGGTGGATTTCAGGATTCTAGTAAAACCAAAAACCAAACTAGAACTTTCAAGTCTGAAATCTGCTCACTTCTGCCTTAGGGTATATCCTTATTGAACTGTTTACCAATCATGCCCCAAATGGGACCATTGGAGTGCAGGCGCAGTTGACAAAATTGATGCCAATACAGGATTCTCCCACAGCACATGGTGCCTGCTTCTATGGGCAATGTTTCTCACACTCCCACTACAAGTAATTGAAGATCAAAGTGGCACCATGTAAAACAAGGACACAAACATACTAGTGGGTGGTGGAATGACCCTCCCTTAGGCAGCACAACTTCATTGAAATGAAAGATGTTCTTGTTAAACATCCTGAAATTCTATCTACAGAGAGCTGGAACAAGGATACAAGCTTTCTGGCATGCTGGTCATCTCAAAATGGCGCAAAGGTGAGCATTTCCTCTTACACATGCACATGGGAATGTGCGAGGCTTGAATTTCTAGTTCTTAACTTATTTTTCTGGCTTTAATTTCAACTTCGGCAGACGGTTGGGGATGTTGTGTGGCTTGTAGTCTTTGGATGGTGTTGATCCACACATAATCGCTCATGTGGATGCACCAGGGAAGAGCATTCAAGTCTTTATGCAATTTCCAGATTTCCGCTATCTTTGCCTTTATACAAATAATTAACCAAGCATTCTTTCTGTTTATATCCTGAATCGCAAAAGCAGGATTGTTTGTGTGGGGAAGAAACTGCTGTGTTGGCAAGCAAGGCAAGCACATCCTATAAACTCTGGAGTCCAAGGGAAATTTATCTTGGCAGCAGGTCTGTTCAAGTAATCAGCATGTGGGACATGGTACACCATGGCCGAAGCAGGACCCCCTGTTACTAATGCCTGTTTTTGCTCAAATATCTGTCCCACATCTCGCCTTCTCTCCTCCCCCAACCCCATCCCCATAGTCATATTTGCCTTGCCTTGAGTACTGTGAAATAACTATACATCCTCTCTTAATATATACATTCTGGGAACTGATTTCACTGCTAAACCAGAACAGATAAACATATTTTCAATATTTATTTGTTCAGGAGATAGAAAACAAAGTAATATGGGGTGGTTTTAATATCTTATTGGCTTTGCTATGCAGAGCTCTTGGCCTTCAGCAGCTTTCCTTTACTCACCAGGACCCATGATTCCCCCCCTGCCCCCCTTTTGTTTTTTAATTGAATATTTCATACCTTGGGTCAGCTGATTCTGACCCCTGTTTGTTTTCCACATTCCAACATGCGTCGCAGCATCAATTTTTAATTATTCTGGTGGTTATGACGAACATGAAACTTCATTCAAGTTGTTCCCTTCCTTGCCTGGGAAAAGAAAGCAGAACTCCTTGCAGTATCTATGGCTGTATCAGTCTGAAGAAAGATAAACAAACAAAAAAGAACAGCCATTACCAGGCAGTCTTGGCAGCTTAGAAGAAGAAGAAGAAGAAGAAGAAGAAGAAGAAGAAGAAGAAGAAGAAGAAGAGCTCCAAGTTCTTATTGCCAGTTTTCCAGAACCTTCTACAGCTTTCTAAACTAGGATGACCATCTGAAAAAGAGGACAGGGCTCATGTAACTTTAACAGTTGTAGAGAAAAGGGAATTTCAGCCGGTGTCATTTGTATGCAGTTAGTTCCTGATGAAATTCCCTCTTCATCACAACAGTTAAAGTTGCAGGGGCCCTGCCTTCTTTTGTATATGGTCACTCCAGTATAGTGCCTGCAACTTTAACTGGTGTGATGAAGAGGGAATTTCACCAGGGACTAATTGCATACAAATGACACTGGCTGAAATTCTCTTTGCTCTACAACTCTTAAAGTTACATGAGCCCTGTCCTCCTTTTCAGATGGTCAGCCTATCTAAACTATATGTAAAAAGAAAAAGAAAAAGAGGCTCAGTCATGTACCAGAGCCTTGCTAAGCCATCTGGGATTCTATAAATGAACCATCAAAAACCCTAAAGCCAAACCCTCCCCACTGGTGAAAATGCCGGGGTGCCAAGATTTAGCATTGTCCAAAGACCCAGTCTTTTGGATGCTTTCAGTGTTACATTGTGAGAAGGTTTTCATATAATGAGCACATTCAAACCACAAGAAACCACCAACATGAGAGGTGCAGAACCCTCAGCCCATAGACCTAATCCAGCCTGCCGGACTCCTCAACCTCGCCTGTGGAGCCTCCTGAAGGTGGAGCACTTGACCGCCAAGCCCAGCTCCCTGGATGAATGCCACAGGAGGAAGCCCCACTGTTATATCTGATCAAAGATAACAATGGGATTTTCTTGTGCACCGCTCTCCCTCTATTGTTACCCCCTCCCAAGCCTCTGGAATGGCAAAAGACTATGGATTTAAATAAATTTACTTAAATAAATAAATTGGTTTCCCCTGCAAATGACTTTCATGTGAGAAATGGACATCACAGTTCAATCACCACAGATAGAGTTTAATTTACGTTGAGCACAATACTTGTCAGTGGAAGCCATTTACACACTCAACTCCAAGTCATTGCATGCTGAAATTCACTCCATATGATGTTCGTATTATTATTATTATTAATAATAATAATAATAATAATAATCTGCCATTCCTCCCAAGGGAGCCCAGGGCAGTACCCAGCACAATGAAACTACATCAAGGATTTAATTATTTGCATGATACACTATTATACGAATAATAAAAACCTCCAACCATATAATAGAAACAGCAACATAAGACAATACACACAGTCACAAATCATAAGGTTCCAGTACCAGATAACATTCCAAAACCTCAAGTGGACAGACATGTTTTTAATTATCAACAAGCCTATCTACACTACTGCTGCTTTAAAATGGTTTATAACAGTTTTCAATTGATTAATAACGGTTATTAACCGGTTTAAAACTGTTAAACTGTTTTAAAGCAGCAGTAGTGTAGATAGGCTCAGTCACACTTCCCCAGGGAGGAAATCCCAGTATCAGGGTACCACTACAGAGAAGGCCCTGTCTTGAATCACCATACTGTGAGCCATGCCCTCTACTGGGATCACAAGCAAGCCCTCCCTGCCCTATCTTATATCATGGGTCAGTTGGTATTGGGGAGGTGCCGTTTTTAGTATTTGGGTCCTAAGAAGGTATGAATCAACTCTTTCTTTTTGGACTTTCAAAATGTGCAGGCTGCAGTTATCAATGACATAAATACTTCTGTGTGACCTCATCTTCATACAATGAGATAATTAATTGGCCGGGAAAGGAAGCCTTTAATGAAGGACAAGAGTATGAACTATTGCCTCACTCTGCCAAAGCTGGTAAAATAGGCAGAACTTTGGTATAAATAATTGCTCCTGTATGGAAGTGAAGGCTTCACAATTCGAGTTTGGGAGTCTGAATTATATATATATATATATATATATATATATATATATATATATATATATATATTGCAGATCTAAAATACAATGATGTAATTTTACTGAGAAGCATCTGATAGGCAAAAAAATAGGTAACCTTTATGCAGGATTTTCACATACCTTCAAAAATGTTTTTCAGCATAATGGCTGTATAGAAAGAGATACAGATATATCATACGGCATATATGCTTTTCTATCTCTGTGTGTAGAGAAATGAATGTACAATAAATGGGACCAATTTTCAGAGAATAAATCTCTAAAAGGAAAAAAATACATTGAACTGTGTCCTACCATCTTTTCAAACCTTGATATATGACAATATTTGAATTAGTGCATTTATTATACCTTTTCCCTTTTCCCTTTTTATTTTCTTTCTTTCCTTCAAGTAAATATATTCAGTAGAATATGTACAATTCAATTGAATTGTACATATTCTACAGATGAAAAAGTCTGTTCCACGATTAAGAGGTCAGTGAGCATGTCTAAACCATGGTTATATAGCCACCACTGTTAGGAATCGTTCTCACAACAGGCTACATCATGGTTCACACGACACACTAAGCCATAACGTTCAGCTCAAAATGCTTAACCGCAGTGGGTTAGCGTGGCATCTGAACAGAGTCAATCTTTGACTTTGCAGGGATGCAGGTTTGGAAAGACATAATAGATGAAGTGTCCCTCTAAACCAGCCTGGTGCCCTCCAGATGTGTTGGATTACATTTTACGTCATCCCCAGACGGAATGGCCATTGTCTTTACCATATGTTTCTTCAAACATCATAAGGAACTTCAGTGACTATGGAGTTAAAAACATTGTTCTTGCTGTTTTGAAGACCATATTGCTAGAACAGGGCCTGTCATGCAGCAGGTGAAGCAAGATGGGGAGGTGAAGACAGAAATAAGTGTCTAGGTGATGCAGCAAGGGCTTTTTGAAGTGTTAGCCCTAACAGTGGGGGTGGGGGGGAAGGGTGCCATTTGGGCTCCGCTCCCATCAGTAAAATGTCTTGAGCTGGCACTGCGTATATATACACAAATTTATGTGTATGTATTAGACTCAAGGGGTTGTACCCAATGTTAATGAGTCTTAAATCCCATTCATTGCAATGGGTCTATTCTAAGTAGGACTAATTAATGGAGGCACAGCCATGCCTCCATTGTTAAGGGCCGTCAGTAAAAAACACATTCCGCCATGTTAAAGTGATAATTGGGGGGGGGGGTCATTCTAACAGCCATAAAATCGAAAATGTTTCATCAACCTTTCTGAAATTTACAGGTGCCAGAAAGAAATGTTTGTTTTACATTACCTGAAAATTTCAAGAAGGTTGGTGAAAGATTGAGGGAAGGAGAGCAGTTTAAGTTAGAAAAGGAATACAAACCTGTCTCCCTGCTTTTGTAAAATTTACTTCCGGGTTGAGACTTTTTGTGCTCTCAATTTGCATACTTTTTAGAGCCTTATTAACTAATCCAGTGGTGGGGTCTTCTTCCTCCTTGACTGTAGTTGATGGAAAGCTTTTCGTTTTTTTTAAAATTCCCTTCGGTTGACTTTTAAGGACTATTTTAACCTCTCATTCAAGTCAATGAGGCGGCCATCTTCCCTCATAACGCGACACTGACACACGCTCAGTAGCGTCGCTCTCCCCCCTCCCTCCTGCCTTAGAATGTGGGGTGGGTGAGTGAAATGGCCGCTGCCTCTATAGCACAGACCTTTTGAGTGAAGAAGAGTTTCTCTTTCCTCTTCTGGAGCATGCATTCCTTTGACTCTGAGAGTATTTTGGGCTATCTTCATAAGGCCAGTTTGCTCTTTTGCTCCCTGGTGAAGCAGGGTGTGGTTCCTCTGGATCCATGACAACCTGATCTTCAGATCTCTCCTGGGAATAGGTGGCTATACCTTTCTTTCTATCCCCCCCACCCCATACACGCACAGTGCTCCTTCCCTCTTTTCTAAGAGTTTGGTCCATACTGCTATAAGTTGAAAGCTTCAAACACTTCATTTAATTAGTTTGGGCCGGTGTTAAGTTTTAAGTACAATGTTGAAACCTTTCAAAGTGCTTCTTGGCCTACAACATTGGTTTCAGCCTAGTCACCCTGTTTTTGTAATAAGGTTTAGAAACAGTTGAGGTGTCGTTTATTTTGCATAGTGTACACACATGGATTTTCTTTCTAATCCTTGCAGTCTACACTGGCTCCCTCCTTGATGTGTTTTTGGATGCAGACAAACCCTTTTTTGTTCCAGCAGGCCTTTGGCAAATAACCTGGACCTCTGTCTATACCTTTGACTTTTAAATTGTTATGTATTTAAAATGTTTTAAATGCTTTAATGTTGAAAAGTATTTAATTATATTTTTAACTTTTGTATATTTAGGCTGACCATATGAAAAGGAGGACAGGGCACATGTAACTTTAACAGTTGTAGAGAAAAGGGAATTTCAGCCAGTGTCATTTGTATGCAATTAGTCCCTGGTGAAATTCCCTCTTCATCACAACAGTTAGAGTTGCAGGCACTATACTAGAGTGACCATATACAAAAGAAGGCAGGGCCCCTGCAACTTTAACTGGTGTGATGAAGAGGGAATTTCACCAGGAACTAATTGCATACAAATAACACTGGCTGAAATCCCCTTTTCTCTACAACTGTTAAAGTTACATGAGCCCTGTCCTCCTTTTCATATGGTATATAGTATACTCCTATTTATAGGTTTTATCTGTATATGTTTTAGTTTTGTAAGGCTGCCCTGAGGCCCAGCATTGGGCAAAAGGCAGGATACTACTAATACTACTACTAGTAGTAGTAGTAGTAGTAATGTTTTAGATTTCACTTCTGCATCTGATGTTCTTTTGCATTTACTTTTCTTTATAAACCATTCATATCTTAAGACTTCTTGTGTGGCATGTTTTCATTGGTTTAACAAGTTAAAAGGGGTATTCACTGTTTTCATGCTTATGTTATAAAATCTATTTTCAACAGGCCTAGTAACTTCAAGAGTAACAGAGTTGGGGGAAATCCTCAATCTCTTTGCTAACAGAGGAACTGAGTAAGGGACCCCTGGAGATAATTTAGACTGACCCCAACCACAAAACACTATTCCCCCTTCTGAAGAGATCTGGACCACAGACTACTAAAGACAAACAAAGTAGCAGGCCATAATAACAGTTCTCATGTGGCCATTTGCCTTATGAGGCAGGTGCTCTGCGGGCTACCAAATGGAGGGACTAACAAGCCATAAAGTTACCTGGCTGGGTTTGCCAGAAATCCAGCCTCAACACTCCTGGAAGGCCCATGTTCTATAGCACCTGCTATCAGATGAACTTGAGGGAATCCCTCCCTCCACCCCTGGGTTTAATTTACTGGCTTCCCCTGGCTGGACCTTGCAGGAAACTATAGGGACAGACAGAGCAGGCATTCATAGCACACAAAGAATTCTAAGACTGGCAAATCTAAAGGCAAGCGTGTTGCTTTTCAAGAACCAAGGAAATTCAATGGGTCTTACTTTTGAGTAAATATCTAGGGATGGAAATGCAGCCTGTGCAAGAACTGAGTAGGGTGACCATATTTGGGAAACCAAAAAAGAGGACACCTAGTGGGTGGCAGGAAAATGGCTTTCTGGGGCCACCTTAAAGTCCCCAATTGGAGCGGAGGAGGGGAAAGCATGTCATTCTCACTCCCACCCCACTGCTCCAATCAGGCCTTTTTCTATAATGTCTGGGAATGACACATTTTTCCCTTTTAAGGCCTTGATTGGAGCAGTGGGAGAGAATGACACACCTCCAGAAAGCATGTCATTCCCCCCTGCCATGCTAGTGGTGGCCTTAAAAGGGAAAGTGTGTAATTCCAGGTCATTATAGACTATTGCATAAAATCCCCCCTGACACCGAGGATATAACAAAAAACAGGAGAAATCTGGGGAAATCATTACAGTTTTTTTTAATTTATTATTGCATTTATATCACTCCTTTTTTTCTGCCAAGAAACCCAAGGTGGCATACATAATCCTCCTCCTCTCCATTTTATCCTCACAACAGCAACCCTGTGAGGTGGGTTGGGCTGAGAGTCTGCAACTGGCCCAAAGTCACCCAATGGGTTTCCATGGCTAAGTGGGGAGTAGAACCCAGATCTCCCAGCTCCCAGTCCAACACTTTAGCCACTACGCCACACCCTAATGGTCACCCTAGAATTGAGCCATGCCAAGTTGGAAGCAGATCGGTTTGTGCCTTAATTTTTAGGATAGTTTTTTTAAAAGTTTGACTTCAATTTTTTTTCTAAAATTCAAGGCATGAACCAATCTGGTTTCAACTTGGCATGGCTAAAGCCTTACTTAAGAGGTACCATGGTGCCAAGTTTCATCTCTTCATCTTTACTTTCTTTTTTTTAATGTACTGCTCAAGGCCCTAGACCCCATAGAGGAGTATTGGGTTTGAAGTTAAAAAAAAATCCTAAAACTCAAGGCATAAACAGATCTGCTTCCAACTTGGCATAGCTCAATCCCTACTTAAGAGCTACCATGCTGTCAAGTCTCATCCCTTTATCTTTAAAAATGATGGAATTGTAAGCATTTTAGTTAATTTAAAAAATTAAATTGAAGTTTTAAACATTTCTAAAAATCAAGGATGAACGGAACTGCTTCCAACTTGGCATGGCTAAATCCCTACTTCAGAGCTACCATGGTGCCAAGTTTCATCTCTTTATCTTTAATTTCATTTTTTAAACTTGTACTGCTTAAGGTCCTGGACCCCAAAGAGATTTCTGTTTGAACTTTAAAACATTCCTAAAAATCAAGGCATGAACGGATCTGCTTCATACTTGGCATAGCTATATCCCTACTTAAGAACTACCATGATGCCAGGTTTCATCTCTTTATCTTTAAAAATGAGGGAGATGCAAGCATTTTGGTTGATTTATTAATGTTAAAAGTGAGTTCAACACATAACACTAGCTTTGATTTTATATTGGATGTCAAGATGATATAACATCCTGGCTGACGCCAGCTTGGTTGTCAACTGTATAATATCCAGTCATCCATTACACAAAGCCATGAAATTCATTAAACAAAAAACCTACAGTTTACAAAAACAGTGTTAAGGCTCCACAGTTTCCAACCAAGCACCAAAAAGCAGGGAAATTGGGAGTTAAGGCTCCCAAGCCTTAATGCCACATCCTCCCTAAGGAGGCAGAAAGTGCAAGTGAAATTCTCATTCTCCCAAAGCAGATAAACCATGAGGACAGGGTGGAGAATATGATATGCAGAGGTGACTGTGGGGTTGTGGAAAACTGATCACGAACAACTTAGGGCCACCTACTTCTCTTTTTTTGTTTAGAGCAGCCCTTCCCCAACCTGGTGCCCTCCAAAGGTGTTGGACTACAACTCCCATCATTGCAAGTCAGTATGTCCCATGGTCAGGAATGCTGGGACTTGTCATCTCAAACACCTGGAGGGCAGCAGGATGGGGAATGCTGTTCCATACCCTTACCAAATACAGGGTCTGCCCAATACTTTTCTCTCACACACATCTCGCATATAGCAGCATACTTGATAACAAAAGGGGCACTATTCATTACAGATCTAGAACCAGAGCATGTGCCAGGCACTTCCAACTTTTGGTCAATATCCTACCTTTCAAAGAACCAATGTTTTTTTTCTTTAAATGTATTTATAAAAAATATACTGTTCACTCCCCACAATCCCTGCACAATACATCATCTCATCAAAGCAACAGCGGAGCAGAAGAGGTTTAGTTTGGCTGTCTTGAACACCTTTCAGATGAGATTAGTTTGCAATCCTATACCTCTTGGGAGAAATCCCTAGTGAATTCAGTGGCACTGGCTTCTGAGAAGACATGTATAGGAGTCAACCTTCTCCAGCCTGGTGCTCCCCAGATGTGTTGCACTGTAACTCCCATGTTATGTGTTATGCGGAAGACAAAAATCAATTCATACTTAATTTTAAAATAATACTTACGCATGAAAGTATTAGGTGGTAGCTCTGCCTTTGATCTCACACTGCTGAACAAGTAAGAGAAATCCTTTATCTGATATTCAAGAAACAGACATCCTATGCCATGTGTTGAAAACTAATGTTGATGTCTGAAGGGCTATCTGGATTAGGTGTTCAAGATTCATTCATTGTTGTTTCGTTTGGTTTTGACAGTTTATTTAAAGTGATGCAGCTCTTTTGTAGTTCCTTGATTGATCACATATCTTAATGCTGGAAAACATCATACTTTAGTACAGATGTGGGCACAAAATAGATCTATCCTGATGATTTGGACATCAACTTGCGGCATTCCTGATAACTGCCCATCCTGATAGGTGCTTTTACAAGTTGAATTCCAAAACATCTGAAGATCTACATTCTGCCTTCCCTTCTTCTTGAACAACATTCTCCAACCTGGTGCCTGTCAGATGTGTTGGGTTGCAACTCTCAACATAAGGAGATGCTCTAAGAAATTATAAGTAGCTGGTCCTAAGTTGTTCATCATCATTTCCCACAACCCCACAGTCACCTCTGCAGATCAAATTGCATATCTAGATTTTTGAGATGACAAGTCCCAGCATTCCTGACCATGGGACATACTGACTTTCAATGATGGGAGTTGTAGTCCAACACCTTTGGAGGGCACCAGGTTGGGGAAGGGCTGCTCTAAACAAAAAAAAAGAGAAGTAGGTGGCCCTAAGTTGTTCGTGATCAGTTTTCCACAACCCCACAGTCACCTCTGCATATCATATTCTCCACCCTGTCCTCATGGTTTATCTGCTTTGGGAGAATGAGAATTTCACTTGCACTTTCTGCCTCCTTAGGGAGGATGTGGCGTTAAGGCTTGTGAGCCTTAACTCCCATTTCCCTGCTTTTTGGTGCTTGGTTGGAAACTGTAGAGCCTTAACATTGTTTTTGTAAACCGCAGGTTTTTTGTTTAATGAATATAGGATATAACCCACAAGTTTTAGAAGGACAATAATGAATCAGTGTGGAAACCTTCTTACTTGTTTAGGAAATAAAATAAAAGTAACAATCAGCTTGTGTTTGCACTACTAGGAATACCCAAAACATCATTTCAGAAATTGTGGGTTTGAATGATTATCCTGATTCAACAGCCCTTGAAATCATTTCCAGTGTAGGCATGAATTGCTCTGCATTTTGGGTACACAGTTTTGTTTACTGCCTAAGTTGTTCTTTGGTCACAGGCACTGTTCATCAGTGGCAACAGTAAAGGCATAGAAATTACTTCAGCAACCAGATGATTGAGACTTTCTTCATCATCTGAGAGACACTGCCATTTTGGTATGTTTTATATTACCAACCAAATGTTCCCCATATAGTAACCATAATTAACATCTGCGATCTATAAAACTTTTTATGGAGACTCCTGAAGTCACATTTCTCTACTTATGTTTTAAAAGAGATAGTGAAGCAGCCAAGAAATGACAGCTGACACAAGTCTTCATGTCACAAGGCTCATATACAATTAAGAACCAAATGGCTAGTAATGCTCCTTCCCTCTTCTCTTGAGTTCATGTTTCACTTTCAAATATTCCCCTTGTATTGCTATATCACACTGCTTTTTAGAGAACAACCCCTTAGCTCCAAGAAAGCATCTGAGGAGCCATCGGATAAAGTGAACCTCCTCCTCCAAAGCCAAAGTCAGAGCTTCAACCTCGAGGAGGAGATCTGACTGTAGATCCCCCTATCCCCCTTCCCCTCCCACTCAGCCACCATGGAATGCTCTGTGGTGGCTCCTTCTCCTGAGGTTGAGACTTCAGCCTCAGTAAGGGAGGAATGGGGGAGGGATTGTTGATGTTGGGATGGCTGGTGGGGAGGGGAGAGGCTGTGGATCCGCCAGATCCAAAGGCCTATCAGCCCCTGTTCCCACCCCACCAGTAGACAGAGCACCTTAGGTTGGCTCAGAGCCAATCTAAGAAAAAATGCTCTATTGAAAGATGGAAAAGCTTAAAAAGCCTCTGTTGCTCAACCCACCCTTCTGGTAAGAGCCCAGCAAGGCATAGGATTGATGTCAGAGGTCGCCATCTTTTGTACACTTAGCCCACAGAATTGGGCTCTTAAATGTGTTTCACACATAAGGCTTGCATTGATTTTTGCTTCCACTGATCTGTCATGCAAATGTAAATCTTACATTGACCAGAATGTACATTTGATTTTAATGCTGCAATCCTATCCCCACTTACCTGGGAGTAAGCTCCATTGAACTCAATCGGACTTATTTTGAGATATGTATAGGATTGTGCTGTCAAGGGAATATTTTTCTGCTTTCTTTTCCACATTAATACCATCCATGAATGGCACAAGTAACTAACATGAAAGAAACTTGTGATGTGTGAAAAATGCCCTAATAATTTCCACTGCTTTTTCAACATAAGCAAGAATCAATTATATATATATATATATATATATATATATGTGTGCAAACACAAGGGTGGCTCACATAATTTCCAATATAACAAGAGTTTTCATGCGGCAAATTCTTGCACACTTGCTCACCACCACCACACACACATGATGTAACATATTCATTTATCCTACACATATATACCCACTGTTTTGAAGCCCTTCTGCTCCCCTTTTTGGGATGGAAGGATTATGGGAGATCCATGCTGCTTCCATGTTGCAACATACATGTAGGTATATATGCAGGCCCCAATCCATCACATGTACAGTTTTTCTAAACTGAAAGCCTCATGAACTGGTCTGCACACATGGCATATCCTGCCTTTGATCATCTAATTAGAAACAATGTGTTCAATCCAGATTTAGTCATACTTAGAGTAGACCCATTGAAATCAGTGGGATAAGTTAGTCTACTCCAAACATGCCTAAGCTAGATCCAACTCAATAATAAACTAGGATTCTCAATCACTGCCCAAAACTTCAGAGAATATATAATCTAAAATATTTGACTGTAGGCACTGGTCATCTATGGAATATTATATTTCCAATTACTTACAGGTATAACACCATTTCCTAGTCCACATGACATGCTTTCAGCAGTTGTTAACTTTACTCGTCTCTAATTTTCTCATTCCCCAAACTTCAGACCCGCAACGTAAAATCATGGGCATGGATCTAAAGTGAAATAAGTAAATTGCTTGATAGCTTCTTGCTAACTCTTGAAAGTGCTGTGCAGCTGCTGAGGTATGTTTGTGCTGGCATTGCAGAGTGGAGCCCTGGGAATAAGGAATCTGACTTCAGAGAAACAAGAGCTGGCTTCAAAGAAAAGAACAACTCTCCCCAGCTGATAGAACTTTTATTGAAAGAAAAACAACAATGAAGTAAGAAACACACCAATAATATCTCCTGTTACTCCTCTGCAATCCTTTTCAAAACTTTCTTTTCATTTATCTGATTACACACTTCCATCTCCACAATCTCCATTGTGACGGTTCTTTTTCTGTTAGTTTAGGTGTTTGATGGTAGATTACACTGTGAGACCATATTACTTCAAGGCACATTATATTAGTTATTAAAGCAAAAAAAATTACTCTTGTAATTGTGATATATCCTTGGAGATTTCCACAGATTTGAAAGCCCTGAGACTAAGGAAACAATTTGAGATATATTTGTTGTATATTTTTATACAGATTAAGAAGGTATTGTGTCCTAATAATAGTTCACCTAGAGTTTCACTTCTATACTAACACATTTTATCACAGCTAATCTAGTTAAGGTCATACTCTACAAGTAGTGTATTTGTTGTTGAGCCACAAACTGCTTTCATTTTACTTCTAAAAAGATTGGTATAAAAAGTATATGGGCGGAAGGAGTTGGGAGAGACTGAGTTCATTTTGTATCTTTCCCAAATTGAATTTGAGGGAATTTTTTTTAAAAAAAACTTCCAGTATTACCTTGTTTGTGGCAAATAGGGAATTTTGTTATTGTAATTAAAGAGAGAAGGGACGTATTTGTACCTGGCAGTCATGAAAATAAATTAGCAAAACCATTTCAATCATGCTATTTTACACCCAAACAAAAAGTTATCGTGGAGGGGGGGGGGGGGGGTAATTCCCAAGAAACATCTTTATATGCAACATTTTGTCTGCTTTTTAACATTACCATAGGATAGACAAGCTCAGAAGATTATTAGATGACTATATCAAGAAGCCCTACAGTAGAATTCAATTTAGCAAAGCAAACGCTTCTGTACCACCATCTTAAATTTGCAGTCCTATGTACTTTACCTCCAAACTAACATGCATAGGTTTGCGTAGTAATTGGGCTTTTTTTAAACTACTATTTGCAAAGTAGAGACAAGGAAAACTATTCCTAGTTGTACATATGTTGTCTCACATGGTGTCTCTGTGGGGAAACAAGGTTGTGGATGTCTTTTTTTATTCCCAAGTGCAGCAGTAGAGCAGAAACACGTGAATCATGCATATGCCCAGGACAGCTGAATCATGTGTAGAAACACTGGATTTTGCTTGATAGGATAAAACAGTCATTAATTTAAAAAAAAAACCTGTTCTGTTTATTCAGCTGTAGTTCGGGGGGAGATTCTAATAAAAAAGTGTTATTTTTCCTATGTAGGTTATAAAAAGTGTGAATTACATAAAATTAACAGCATCGGAGGAGCTTGTCATTTATTCAGTGAATCACAGTCAGATAACTAATGAGTAGTTTTACCTGTATTAATATTGTACTTTGGTTCCAGAGAAACAAAGAAGAGGATGCAGGTGATTTCCTGTTAGCCATTTTCTTGGGTTCCCTGCAGATAGTCAGTATGAACAGGAAATTGGCAAAGCACAGTCTGAAAATCAAAATGAAGGCCCATTGTTCAGTAAAGAAAATAAAATGGCTTTTAACATTTATAGTTTACATAACCAAGCCAAGTTTCTTCTTACTTTTCAAATCATCTGCCACTGCCTCACAATGGAACATTATTATGTATAATTTAGTTTTCAAAATATTTCAGTATGCGGCCTTATGGCTTAGACTTACATGTAAACATTTATTGATCCTCACAACTTCTTTAAAATGTTAAGGCAGGGTGGACTGAGTGATAGTGCTTGCCCAAGGCCACCGAAAAAGCTTCATGACTGATGAAAAAAGCCCACCTCTGTCTCCTATGTTCAAACTCTATCTTTTACACACAAACACACACACATGAGCATGCACACACACACACAGAGAGAGAATTAGGATGCTTCTCATAGGAATACTTAATCTAGGATATGTGAAGTTCCAGGAGAAGAACTTTTCCTGGAAAGGAGAATGCAGGAGATGAAAAGGAGGGAAGGGGTGGAGGTGCACCAGTGGGTGTGGCCCCTGGCAGGAGGGCAAAGGGTTAAAGGAGGTATGGGAACAGGGAGAGGGACAGAGCCCTTGGCTCCAAGAAATAAGAATGAAGGGATGGGCACAGTACAGGAAAGAAAAGGAATGATGCCACATAAAGGAGAGAAGAAAAAGAGTGAGGAGGTCCATATCAGTTATATGGAATTCACGGTTTTCCTCATCCTTAAGGGGTCACCTTCTTAAACGGCTCTGATTTTTTACTTGTGAATCCACCTTTGGTGTTACTTTTCAGTGAGGATTACTCCTTTTTGTTTTTGTTTCATAAAAATAAAGGAGCAGCATTGCCATAGGGAGGAAGGGTCTGAGGAACTCTGATGTTGTTGAGCTGAGCACCCTGAAGTGAGAATTTAAGAGTGGGCAGGTTCACATAATACAACTGCCCACCATGAGCTGTTGCATTGAGGATAAATTAAGCCACGGTGGGCTGTCATCTCATGGGAACCAGTACACTATCCAACAGGGGCATATCTCAGACAGGAAACACTGCTGCTTCACGGTGCACATGCAGTTGGCCCCAGCAGCACATACACAGTCCCTACCGCCAGAGGCGGTGATGCAGCAAGTGCACCTTCCAGAAATGTGTGTCTCCTATCATTTGGGGTCTTGCCTCCAGAAGCACAACATTACAGTCAGCGGTAGGGGCTGTGCACATGCCACTGATACCAGGGCCCACCCCATGCACACCGGGAACCAGCAGTGCTCACAACCATCCGTAAGTCCCCTTTGGGTCCTGCCCTATGTACCTGACCAGTGTGATACTAACCAGCAGAGAAGAAACTAAATCAATAGGTGAATAAGTCAAGTTTAACATGACATTAAAAGAATAAAAACACTATTCATAATAAATAACAACAAATAATACCAACGATCAGTAGAGAACAAAAACACAGTATAAAATATATTCATTAAACAAAAAACCTACGGTATACAAAAACAATGTTAAGGCTCCACAGTTTCCAACCAAGCACCAAAAAGCAGGGAAATTGGGAGTTAAGGCTCCCAAGCCTTAACGCCACATCCTCCCTAAGGAGGCAGAAAGTGCAAGTGAAATTCTCATTCTCCCAAAGCAGATAAACCATGAGGACAGGGTGGAGAATATGATATGCAGAGGTGACTGTGGGGTTGTGGAAAACTGATCACGAACAACTTAGGGCCACCTACTTCTCTTTTTTTGTTTAGAGCAGCCCTTCCCCAACCTGGTGCCCTCCAAAGGTGTTGGACTACAACTCCCATCATTGCAAGTCAGTATGTCCCATGGTCAGGAATGCTGGGACTTGTCATCTCAAACACCTGGAGGGCAACAAGATGGGGAATGCTGTTCCATACCCTTACCAAATACATGGTCTCAAACACATCTCTCAAACACATCTCGCATATAGCAGCACGCTTGATAACAAAAGGGGAACTATTCATTACAGATCTAGAACCAGAGCATGTTCCAGGCACTTCCAACTTTTGATCAATATCCTGCCCTTCAAAGAACCAATGTTTTTTTCTTTAAAATGTATTTAAACAAAATATACTGTTCATTCCCCACAATTCCTCCACAATACATCATCTCATCAAAGCGACAGAGGAGCAGAAGAGGTTTAGTTTGGCTGTCTTGAACACCTTTCAGATGAGATTAGTTTGCAATCCTATACCTCTTGGAAGTAAGCCCTAGTGAATTCAGTGGCACTGGCTTCGAGACGACAAGTATAGGAGTCAACCTTCTCCAGCTTGGTGCTCTCCAGATGTGTTGCACTTTAATTCTCATGTTATGTGTTATGGAGAAGACAAAAATCATTTCATACTTAATTTTAAAATAATACTGATACATGAAAGTATTAGGTGGTAGCTCTGCCTTTGATCTCACACTGCTGAACAAGTAAGAGAAATCCTTTATCTGATATTCAAGAAACAGACATCCTATGCCATGTGTTGAACACTAATGTTGACGTCTGAAGGGCTATCCGGATTACCGTATGTATTCAAGATCCATTCATTGTTGTTTCATTTGGTTTATACAGTTTATTATTTAAAATGATGCAGCTCTTTTATAGTTCCTTGATTGATTACAATGCTGGAAAACATCATACTTTAGTACAGATGTGGGCAGAAAATAGATCTATCCTGATGATTTGGACATCAACTCGCGGCATTCCTGACAACTGCCCATGCTGATAGGGGCTTTTACAAGTTGAATTCTAAAACATCTGGAGATCTACATTCTGCCTTCCCTTCTTCTTGAACAACATTTGCCAACCTGGTGCCTGTCAGATGTGTTGGGTTGCAACTCTCAACATAAGGAGATGCTCTAAGAAATTATAAGTAGCTGGTCCTAAGTTGTTCATCATCATTTCCCACAACCCCACAGTCACCTCTGCAGATCAAATTGCATATCTAGATTTTTGAGATGACAAGTCCCAGCATTCCTGACCATGGGACATACTGACTTGCAATGATGGGAGTTGTAGTCCAACACCTTTGGAGGGCACCAGGTTGGGGAAGGGCTGCTCTAAACAAAAAAAGAGAAGTAGGTGGCCCTAAGTTGTTCGTGATCAGTTTTCCACAACCCCACAGTCACCTCTGCATATCATATTCTCCATCCTGTCCTCATGGTTTATCTGCTTTGGGAGAATGAGAATTTCACTTGCACTTTCTGCCTCCTTAGGGAGGATGTGGCGTTTTTTGGTGCTTGGTTGGAAACTGTGGAGCCTTAACATTGTTTTTCTAAACCGTAGGATTTTTGTTTAATGAATTTCATGGCTTTGTGTAACAGATGACTGGATATTATACAGTTGACAAGCAGCCAGCATCAGCTAGGATGTTACACCATTTTGACATCCAATATAAAATCAAAGCTAGTGATATGTGTTGCACCCACTTTTCAAAATAATAAATGAACCCCAGAAGTTATGCTCTCTCACTTGAAATCTGAGGGGTCTCATTTGAATTTTTCAATAGCCAATGTCCAGAAATAAAAGCTTTCTATGACTGACTCATGAAAAGAAGCATTTCATGTTTTATGTCTGTATTTGGAGAGAACCTGAAAAAAAATTCTACTGAACTAAAAACTCCCCAATTTATTCTGGAAGCACACAAGATGATACAGGAAAATATCCTAAATTATAATAAGTTACAGTTTACTATATTAATTATTTTAGCTCATTTTATGCTACATGCTTTTTCTTCCTGTTTGCATCTTAAAGTAGCAGATTGTGATCATATTTGTGGTCAAGTTTCAAGCCTGCATGGGCTGCATTTCCATCCATAGATATTTACTTAAAAGACCCATTGAATTGCCTTGGTTCTTTAAAAGCAACGTATTTGCTTTTAGATTTGCCACTCTCAGCACTCTGCGCGTGCTATGTATGCCTGCTCTGTCTACCGTATTGTTCCTTGCAAGGCCCAGCCAGGGGAGGTCAGTAAATTAAAGCAAGGGCTAAAGGATGGGATTCCATCAAGTTCAGCTGAGAGCATTTCCTGTAGGACATGTACCTAACAAGAACGGTGAAGTCAGGTTTCTGGCAGACCCATTTAAGCAACTTTATGGCCTGATAGTTCTCTGTTCGGTAGCCTGCAGAAGCCTCATAAAGCAATGGGCATATGAACACAGTTATTATGGTCTGCCACTTTGTCTTTAGTAGTCTGAGGTCCAGACCTCTTCAGAAGGGGGAATAGTGTCATGTTATAGGGTGACCACATGGAAAGGAGGACAAGCCATCCAAAATGGTGGCCAGCACAACATCTTGTGATACTAAATTCTATAGTTAACCAGAACTGTACACAGGATTCTAAGTGTGGTCACACCATAGATTTGTATAAAGGCAGTATGAGACTGGCAGTTTTATTCTCAATTACTTTTCTTATAATGCCTAACATGGAGTTTGCTGTCTTTACAGCTGCCACACACTGGGTTGACGTTTTCACTGAACTGTCAACCACATTCCCAAGTTTTTTTTTCTTGTTTAGTCACTGCAGGCTCAGATCCCATCAGTGTATATGTGATGTTGGGATGCTTTGCTCCAGTGTGCATGCTTACGTAGAACTGTTGTTTACAAATGCTTACGTAGAACTGTTGTTGCCATTTTGATGCCCATTTTCATACTATGGAGAAATTCTTTTGGATCTCTTGGTAATCTCACTTCATTTTAAAAACCCTAAATATTTTGAGGTCAGCAGCAAATTTGGCCATCTCACTGCTCACTCCTATTTGCATGTTGTGAAGAAAGTGGACAGGGAGGCAGTTTCTCCCTTTCTCATAATATTAGAATGAGGGTGGAAGTGAGCAGTGACATAGCCAAGTTTGGTGATGATACCAAATTATTTAGTCTTGATAAAACAATGGAGGATTGTGAGGAGCTCCATAAAGATCTCTGCATACTGAGAGAATGGCCATGAAAAGGGCAAATGCTGTTCAATGTAAGCAAGTGTAAAGTGATGCACATTGGGGGATCACAATTTCACATATACACTAACAGGATCTGAGCTAATTAGCGGTGACTGACCAAGAAAGAGTTTGGAGCAGGGGAGGTGGACAGCTTGATGAAAATGTTGATCCGGCCGCTGTGAAAAAGGCAACCTCCGTGTAAGGCGTAATTAGGAAAATAATCCTAATTCTTGAAGACTAATATGAAAAATAGTAGGTTCTCTGATTTGCACTTGATGTATGTGGATTCTTTAATCTTACTATAGTAAAAATAACATATTTTAGTTTTAGATTCATGATTGTATTAGCAGTAAGTTAGTTGGGAAACAAATGTATTAGGAAGTGCAAAAAGTGAGTGTATTGCATCATTTGTGACAGCTCTATTCATACATAGTTTATGGTATGTAGTAAGTAAAGAACAAACCTAAGGATGCCTTTCTGTGTGTATATATGAAAGAGGCAGGCACACAGACATAGATAGTGGGCCAGGCCTAAATTTTCAGCCTAATCTATCTTACAGGGTTGTTGTGAGGGAAAAGTAGCACATGCCATACACCCAAACATTACCAAACATTTGTTTTACATTCTGTGAAAGTGAGCAGCAGAAGAAACTCACTAGATGGTTTTGAGCCAGTCATAGACTCTTAGCCTAACCTACCTCATGGGTTTTTGTGGGGGGAGATATGGCACTTGAAAGAATGATCAGTCTAGGGCTTTCCCCTTCCTCCTTACTAGAGAAGCTTCTTTGCAACTGATCAACTAAATGGAGTCTGAACATCCTCTTATATCACTACATCTGACCCAGTACCAAGAAAAGCCATGTGGGTGTTTAGAAATATTGCTCAATTTAATTTTAATCTATCCAAGTTTGGATTTTTATTTTTTTGCTCTAAAATAGCCTGTGGTCAATGAATCCTATATTAAGCCTGTCAAAGATGTTGGTACTGGAGATAACAATACACAATAGTTTTGTTCAACCTGATCAAAAAATATTAGAAAAGCTAAGAGAATTCAGAATGTCACTGACTCTTCTACCCTACAGGGTTGTTGTGCTGATAAAATGGAGGAGGATTATGTAAGTCACCTTAGGTTCCTTGCAAGAGGAAAAAAGGCAGGATATAAATGTAACATTAATAAACGTATTACTACTTCTACTAATTATTATTATTAATTATAATAACAATGAAGGAATAAAAATTCTTTAAAAATCAAATACATGGATTTAAAAAAAAGAAAAAGAAAAAGAGGGGGGAGCTTAACCTTTTATCTTACAAAAAGCCTTGGTCCCTAAATACACAGAGCTCTCAAACAGAAGTACAGCCAAATCCAAACACCCCTTCAAGCTAGTGGAATGGGAATGAGACCCATTGCACTCAGTGGAACTAACTTCTGAGTAGACATGCCTTGGATTGAATTGATATGAAAATTAATGATCAGCAGCCATAATCAAATGAACATACACACATGCAAAGCATGCAAGCAAGTTGTTAATTGTAGAGTTATAGTGCTGTAAAGGAGAGCGAATTCTCACTCACATCTCTCCCTCTCCGCCTTCTAAGGTTCTAGACTGTTTTTTTTAAATAAAGGCTACAATCTTCTACACACTTACCTGGGAGTAAGACCATTGCATTCAGTCAATGGAACTTACTTCTGAGAAGAGACTACAGCACTGTATTTGCTAGAGGAAGTAGCCATTGTAGCTGATGCAGGAGGGAGGGGGGGAGACTCTACTGAGCGTGTGCCATAATCAAAATGGCCACCAGATTTCTTAAAGAGGCACAGCTTTAATTTAATAAAATCCACTTAAGCGAATTTTTAAAAAAGAAAAGCAGTTCCACCTACGCTACAATGGGAGGAAGTAGACCGTGCCACTGGATTAATGAAAAAGGCTCCCTGAAGGTAAGGACAGCTGTGCAAAAATGGTCGCAAGTTCAATTTTCAGTTTCGGTTTTCAGGGATTTTTTAATCTTTTTACTTTAAACTGCTCTCCTTCCCTCAGTCTTTCACCAATCTTCTTGAAATTTTCAGGTAATGTAAAACAAACATTTCTTTCTGGCACCTGTAAATTTCAGAGAGATTGATGAAACATTTTCGATTTTATGGCTTTTAGAATGACCCCTCCCCAATTATCACTTTAACATGGTGGAACGTGTTTTTTACTGACCACCCTTAACAAGGGAGGCACTGCCGTGCCTCCCTTAATTAAAGTGGGTACTTTAAAAATGTCAGTCTCAACGGCAAAATCTAGAATCTATAATGTCTGGCAGAAGAGGAATCTCTTTGCCTGGCCCTAAAAAGATAGCAATGTGGGTGCCAGGCAACCCTTGTGGGGGCTCTTTCTCTTGTAGCCACCCACCTAGCTTCATTCAACAGGGGAGCCCAAAGGGGAGCCTCTGAAGATGACCTGGTCTGGGCAGATTCATCTAAGAGAAGTTCTGTTAAATACTCTCTTATTTCTACAACATGAGCCAAGGATGGTATTGCTTTCTTTTGCTTTGCTCAAGGGCTTGTCTTGGCAAGGGGAAAGCCCCGGGATGGATACACTGTGGCGTTAGGGCATTTATATGATGCAGCAGCCATTGCGGAGCCATCCCAGGGCTTTCCCCTGACACTCCGATTTTTAAAAGTTGGGGACTTACTCTGACTTTTTTCACTTGGAACGAGGCAACACCAACATCTGCCATACATCGCCATCCTCCGGCTTTGCTTTGGAGGAGTGTCTTGGCCGATGGCGACCCCTGATTGGTCACCATTGCCAGACAGGGAGAGTGAAGCATGGAGTGAGCTTTACTTACCATTGCAAAACTATAATTGATCTCAAAGTGCTGCTGTCTTGGGTTTTGTCCACTGGTGTTCCCCAGAAGGGTTTCCCTCCTTGCACCCCCTCGGAGATCATGTTGCTTCCTTCTATCAATACGCCTTATTCCCCCCCCCTTAAAATAACATTTTACTCTTTCAGCTAGTGCCAGGGAGCAGCCATGTACGAGATTACAGACAGCTTCTGCAAACATTAAGCAGACTCCCAACAGCAGCCAAGGGCTCCCTCTCACTCCCTCCACTACTTTTGCATGGAGGGAAAATGGAGGAATGGGATGCATGGTGCAGCAATGGCAGCCCCTCCTCCTCCCCATGGGGGGAAAAACTTTTGTCCAAGGTAAAGGGGGGAACCAGGGAGGGACACACCGAGGAACAGCAGTGCCCATCCTCCCCTCCTCATTACAAACCCTGTGCTCACTCCTTCTCGAAGGGAACCAAAGAAGTTTATGTTAAAGAAGAACCAGAGGGGAAGGGAAACCAGCAAGGAAAAGACAAACAAACTGGGCTTGGTTCAGGAACATTAGAGGCAGAGTAAGCTAAAGTTTCAAACGCAAATTCTAGGCATAGCCAAGGGGCATTAAGGAGGAGTTGTTGACCAACCAGCCTGCAGTTTCTTCCTGCTTCGCTTTTATAGGGACTGCTAGGAATCTGGATACAAAGTAGGAAAGCTCAAGTGGCTTCTAGTGAGCCACTCTATATTCCAAAGCAGGGCAGGCTGAGGAGGAGTGATTCCTGACTGGATATATCCATTTTCTTTAGGTCCAGAGATTAAGAGTTTTTCTACACAAGGCTGTTAATCTGCTGTATACTTTTGGTTTCATTGCAGACTTGATCTGAGCACTACACTGAGTGTTTCCTTTCCTGCTTTTCCACTACTTTCCCTCTAGGTGGTGCTGTGGTACAGTGGAATAGCACAATTACACAAGTGGGAAAAGCATTTTCTTTCACTTTCACAACTAATTCCCAGCTCTAAAAAGAAAGAAAAAACTGGCCAAAAGTGCTGTTTAAAAACTGAAGCAAAACTGGATGGTCACGACATCATCTTAAGAAACCATGAACAACTGTGAGTAGGGAATGACAAGTGCACAATAAATACCTTGTGAAGAAAAGCTCTAAAGCCATACCTGCATAATACTCATATGCTCAGTACCTGTATTGTCACCTTCTCCTCCATGTGTTTGTACTGCCTAGCTCTGCCCCCTGCCCAACTGCAGCCCATTAGGTTAAAGATCAGAAAGGACCCTATGCTCCTATAACTGCAGGCATGTAGGACCTGTACTTAGGAACCCTAGTCACAAGTACCAGCCTTATGTACATAGAGCCTGCATATACAGTCCTTTCTCACCTTCAGCCTAACAGGTGGAAATAGCTACAAGGTGCACTGAGATCAGGTGTTGGGGTCAGGCCTTTTGTTCTGTCAGCATGTGGAAAAAGTGGGAATAAGGCTATTAAGTTTCCAGCTCCTTATAAGCACAATGTTCATGAATTACAGCATTGCTACTGCAGCTAAAACTTCTCCCTGAAGTTCTCAGTGTTACGGACTCATCCTGTCCTCCATAAAACACAGTCTACCTTTGAGTCATACCAAACATTTCAAAAAGTGGCAAAGCATAAGTGATGTGGGATTGCGACTTCCCATATCATTCTGGAAGCAGATGAGAAAGGAAAGATGTGTTTCTTCCACTCAGGGTACTGTTTTGTGATGTGTGCACGCAGCTGTTCTTTGCAAAGGTTTAGCAAGCCTAAAGAAATTTGCAAATTAAATCTTCTAGAAAGGATCATTTAAAAATGATCATATGTTTTTCTTGCGCCTTGTTTCCTGAAGGGTAAGACAACCAGATGCAAAGAAAGACAAGACTTGTACCCTTACTCATTGCATAGAATAGGGATGGAGAGAAATTGGTTCATTTTGCACTTTCGAACAATATGTAAATCAAAATTCAGTTATACTTCCAGATTTGTACTTCTCAGAATTTTACAATGAAGTTCCCCAAACAAGAAATGCATATAAAGAAGCACATTTTACAGGGAAGTGCACACCAAAAATGGAGAGAAACCTACATTAACAGATTGCTTCTTCCCTAGCATAGAATAGGGGATTTCAGCAGGTATAGCTGGACTATACTATTTTAGATCGTTGGTTTTTAAAAAATCCTTGCAAACACATTGCAAAGAGTTTTTCACATAGCAAAGCCTTTACAAATGTGATTTTTCTGTCTGCAGTCAAAAGTGGTACAGTCCATTCTGTTATTTCATTCTGCTACATATATAGACCAGGCCACAGGTGACAAGCAAGCAACAACCTAGTAGGTAATAATTTATTTTAAATGGCTTCACTCACATCATCTACATCTAGCACAAAGATTCACAGTAGTCTTCAAATAAGTGTTAGTGTTTTAAAATCCTTTCTATTGTTTGAATATCAATTTTTCCACCTTGCTATTTGCTAGTGTCATTCGATTTGCAATAAACCTTTGGCTTAATGAATTCTTAAGTTTAGCCTCTGTCCCTGACAATCAAACATTATTTGTGGAAGTATAAATTTGTATGTTTTACCAAGAGATCATATATAGGACTTTTGCAAATCAGCAAAAAAAGGATTGTTTTTTAATGAAATTGTTTCTTAGCCAAGCTCTCATACTAAGAAATCCCCTGCCAGGAAACCTGCCAGTGGGCTGCTTCCAAGACCTTGGTATGAACAACAGTCAGAGGCTTTTCACAAGAACAGGCCCAAGATGGTTTCTCATCTTTGACTTCTGACTCTGCATCCTCCTGTTACCTCATGCCTAGTGCACATCTGAGACAATACTTGGTTGTCCTGTTTATAAGCAACCTATTTCTTCTTCAGAAACAGCTTGGAAGGACATATTCAGTTCACAAGCTACAAAATAGTCCCATGATTAAGCCAAGTGATTACATTTAATTGCTTGGATTGGTAGCTAGACTGCAAACATATATACTACACAGAACTAGTTTTGCATTGTGAGATAGAAGTGGGCAAAAACATCAGCATTGCAGGGCAGTCTTTATTTTTTTACTAAAAGCATACAGTAAGACCCACCAACCCACCTTGGACAGGTAAGTTAGAGTTCTGTCTGGTTCTGACTGAAACCCAGAGCAGATTCACTGCCCCACTCACATTGGAGCCACCAGCCTCCACTGCATGAATCCATCCACATTATGTGATGAAAAATGGCTTTCTGTTTACCTCAGTTTCACACGAGAATTGTTCCAAAGTGGAAAATTTTACTATTACAAAAACATTCTCCCCATTATTAAGCCTACTTCTAAGCTAACAATGTTATAATTTTTATTTAAATTGGCATTGTGTGTTACTCATTTTAGTCAGGATGCTTAGCTGCCAAGAGGAACTTTTGTCATGTTTGTCTCATCTTGGTTGTGGCAAGGGGGCAACGAATAGAAATAAATTCATAATTGGGAACAGCAAGTTGATTTTCAAGTGGTGGTTTGAACAGTTTGGACCCTTCAGTTCAGTTTCAGGTCAACAGTAAACTCTCACAATCTCTTTTAAGTTCATTGATATATTCTAGTGAGCTATTTTCAGAACTGACCTACATTCTTGACACATCACTGACTTCACTAAGGTTGCATACGGTGAAAAATCAATGAATAACTTAAATGCAGAATTTCATGTCCTCAAATGTTGCCTATTTAATAGCTGTTTCACAGGCATGGTGTTCATTTTCTTTCTCTGCCCCCAGCTTAAAGATGTGTGTGCAGAGGGGTGAATAACATGCTAGTTTCTACCCATCAGATGGCCAGTGGTGCAAGCTCTGGTAGTGCCAATCACCTGCTGCAGGGAGAAGAAAAAGGATAGCTAGATTCAATTGCTCCATCTCAAACTCTCCAATCCAAGCAACAACTATATCCTCTCTCACAAGGAGATGTCACAGCACAGAAGAGTTTGCATCAGTTAACCCTATTTGGGCATCCCAAAACACGAAAGACTAAACCCACAATGAAAGGGAGCAAGCTAGCACCTCTTCCCCCATCATCATGCTCATTGCCCTGGATAATCAATGTTCTGGACTGTGCGCAGAGCCTCTATGGATGCAGAAGGCTCTCTACTTCAGAAAGTCACCCTCCATGAGTACAGGGCAATGAATGCAATGACAGAGGGTGTGAGGCTCATGCCTGAGTAGGACTAGTGTACGTTCTTCCACACAGAGGTCTGGTTATGGTTAGAGCATATAGCTACTATATGTTCATCTGTGTATTAAATTCATAGCTACTTCTAGAGCTGAACATATCTGACTTCATCAATAATTAGGAAAAGAGAGTTGACCAGGGGTGGGTTAAATATGAATGTATATTGGAAGTGAGATACTATATGACCATAAGACTGTTCCATTTTAATTCTCTATCCCAGAGAATTCTATTTAAATATGTATCCCAAGAGGAAGGCATTGTTTTGAGCTGTATTTCTGAACTAATATTTTAAGAGTTCGCTGGCAGATATGGTCATCAAATGCAGTGGAAGCAGCTACTTGTTACCATTTGATGAACCCCTTCTTTATACCTGAATTCCTTTATCGATTCTTAAACATGTTCAGTATCTAATAGTTGATAAAGGTGTATCATTACAGCATTTTTAAAAAAAAAAATAACAGGACATAAAGAAGGGAGTTTTTATTTAGTTATTTTATGACATTTATACCCCACCGTGCTTACATCATAGAACAGCATCCATTCATGCCTCCTATAAAGAGCTCCTCTTTGACGGATGGCCTTGAGCCTCCAAACTGAACATCCCAGAGAAGTTGCCTGTGTCATGGGACTTTGGGGCCAATCAGGGGAGATGGCTGTCTGCCCTTCCCCTCAAAACGTAGCTAGCCCCCTTTCAGCCAAGGTTGAGCCTTGGATGGCTGCAAGACACTGAAGCGCCCACCTGACGAATAAGGACTCTTCATGAGTAAAGGTATTTGCATGAGCAAACCTCTACTCTTGAGTAAACCATTCCTCAGGTGACACTGATGGCATGCAGCTGTGTTCTGAATTGGGCTCTGAAGGCTCAGACCTAAAAGCTTTCACTCATAAGCACAAAGTGCTGGAATAATAGTTGTGTGCCAGTTTCCTCCCTTGTATGTCCTTGATAACCTAGCTCTTCTCTGGAACTCCCTGAATTTGGTACTGACTCTAACTAATTCCCTGTAGCCCTGTTCTCACGCTATCATGAGGTCAGGTTTTCCTCAGAGTTATCAGGACAATTCCCCAGCTCACCAGATACTGACCAGATCCAGACCTTCATCATGTACCCAAGACCAAATGGTTCCTTTCTTTGCATTGGAAAGCTCTACAGCTGGTAAGAAACTAGAATTAGAACTAGCTGCAAGGAAATGTGACAACTAAAAGAGCACTATTTATATGATTTCCTAACAAAACAGGCACTTCTAAATATTTTGGCTTCGCCTTCTGCTGTTATTGTGGACAATTAATGCTTCTAGACTATAGAGTAGGCTTGAATTCTTATATGTGAAAATGGCAATCAATTTTTAAATACACTGGGGGGTGGGGAGTCACTATTTGCTGCTCTTTAAGGTTCAACAAGATTCTTTGTTGCTATTGCTAACATTACCCATTGGTTTGTAGAGCTACCATCCTGAACACAGAAAGTCTCAAGTCCTACAATACACAATACACTTGGAATGCTGTGAAGAGACCCAGGTCCCCTCTTGATGACATTGGTTATATGTTGCGGCGGCGGCGGCGGCGGCAGCCGGTGCAAGGTATGTTTGCGCTCCCAGACGCCCCTATAAACATGAGGGGCGCCACGCTGGCTTTTCCTCGAGCCGGCAGCTGGAGGGGTGGCTGGGAGCATCTGCTCCTCACCGGTAAGGTAGGGTTTTGGGGGGGGGGTTATCAAAATGGGGAGAGGACAGCAGAGGCGGTGCAGTGAGCTTATGGCTCACTGCTCCACCCCCTTTCCCTGGGCTGCCCGCTCTGCTCCAAAAAAGTCACACTAAATGGCCGACTTTTTAAAATCAGAGCAAAGGGCATTTGTCCCTGGATGACTTCGCATTGGCGGCTGTGTCATGTAACCAAAATGCTGCCAGTGCAAAGCCATATCGATGGAAACAGTCCGTCTAGAGGTACCCCCAGAGATATTTATTCTGGCCAGAATTTACAGAGCCAGAGATACCACAAGATAAAAGAAAATTCTGCAAGGGAAAGCACATGTAAAAAATAGTTCACATAATGCCTGCTTACAAGAACAGCCTTGACTTGCAGAGTGGAGTTAATCAGTTTTAAATGCATGTCCATGTATGATCTTTTATCTTCCTTCCTTTTAAATAAGACACATACTACATAAGGGATACTAATTCTGTGAGGTATTTCCAGAAAAACAATGTGTTTTTTTCAAAGAAAAGAAAAACCTGCCATCAGTGGGATAGCAAAGCTAACTTGAAAATGAACTGCCAACTACAAGTGAGTTCAGGGAACTCAAAGCAAAGCAAGCGACACTTCAAAAGAGCCAGTAAAAGAGGGGTGTCATGAGCAAGGTATGAAATGATGGAAATGAATACACATCATCTTGTATGTTAAAAAATGATCAAACTTCTGTAAGCGACCTCTCGTCTTTATTAAAACAAAATATTGAATAATGGAACATAAAGGTTCTCAATGCATAAGGTATGCCTCTCTTGGGAGATGCAGGCCATGAGATATTCAAGCTTCTTCCTGAGCTATCTACAATGTATGCCTTGAATGATCCAGGTTGCAGAGTGCCAAATTCCTACTCTATCCAAACAAGCAGTACAGCTCAGGAACCTTTATTCACCCCACCTTTCTTACATAGAACATCCTTCCTTTCTATATATAGATGATAATAAATAGAAGTTGCAATTTTATAGAATTTTCCAGGTATTCAAACTTCTTCACAGATGCAGGCTCAGTAATCCTTATAACAGTGCTTGAAAGCAGAGATGTTGAATCTCTTTCAGTCTGAGGCCCCCAATTCTATTTCAGAGAAGCTTTCAGGGGGCGCATTCCACTGTTGAGAGGTAGTGACTTATCTAAGGTCAACTAATGAATTCATGATTGGGCCAAGTTCTAAAAGTTGGACTTCCTGGTCCACAGTACAATCTCTGAGGCTGCAATCCTAATTCACACATACTTGGAACTGAGTTCAATAGGATTTACTGGGAAAGTTCACATTTCTTAAAAAAATGATATCTTCCAAAGTGTGGGGGGAGGGGTGCTTTTAATAGTGTTGTGTCTTGAGAATCTCTGACAGGACAAAGCTAATGGAATTAAGAATCAGCTTTTGTACATTCTTGATGTGAATTCCATTCATAGTAATGACACATAATTTCTACTGATGCTATCCCAAATTGGCTTTAAAACTTGGAGAATGGAATCTAAACATTCCTGCATTAGACCTATCATTCATAAACTTAATGCTGCTAATCACTCACTCTTAATAGTATTTGTGTGTGTGTGCAGGAATCTTAAGATCCTTTGGAGACTTATAGAGGACAAGTTAGAAGATTCCTAAATTCAGGTCATGACCCAGCCAAAATTAAGACTTCTTGAGATCAGTGGAAGAGTCAAGTATAACCCAATTCTCTCTCTCTCTCCCTGTTTAAATTCAGCAGTACTTAAAAATATCTACCTTCAACTAGACTTTTGCACCCATTGTTTTGTAACAGGAAGTCTTATATGAATGACCTTCTGAATGTGAGATTGTGTAGGCTGTTTTAACTTAGACATTACACAATTTCATCTGAATAAAAGAGTAGAGAGGATAATACTTGGAATGAAGTATCTTGAGATAGCATATGTTTTTTGCTGCCTTTTTCAAAGTATGCCTGTTCTGGTTTAAATATAGATGCTAACCAGGTTCTATTTTGTGGTTTTAATTTTTGTGAACTGCTTTGGCTATTGGGCGGTATAGAAATGTAATAAATAAATAAACTGGTTGTCCCTTTTCCTCTTATTCCCTTATTTGTGGTCCAGTCCCTAAGTTTGATTAAGTTCCTCCCAGAACTTGACCTAGGCAATTTTCTGTTGTCTCCATGCCATATCTCAGCATCCCTAGCTAGTTTCAATCTGACTTGTCTTCATTATAGTGCAAGCACGGCACCGAGAAGAAGCAGATCTCACCAAACTCTACAACACTGTGTAAAAAAGCAAAGACTTTCAAAATGAATTCCAGGTACCCCATGTTGTTTTCCAAATGCAAACATGGTGCAGTGATTAGTGATTAGAATGATTGGCTTAGAGTTAGGTTAGGATGTCATGATTAGAACAGCCTTCCCCAACCTAACAGTGTTGGACTACAATTCCTCTTATCCTTCACCATTGACCATACTGGCAGGAAATTGTAGGCCAACACATTTGGAGGGTGGCAGATTGGGGAAGGCTGGGTTAGAAGGTAGGACCAGGATGAGAGAAGACCTAGGCTCAAGTCTCCATGGAGCCGTGATACTCCCTGGATGGCATTTAGTCAGTCATCCTCTCTCAATTAATCAACTCACAGGAGTGTTGTAAGACTAAAAGGGGAATAAGAAAAAATATTCATAACTTAGTGCTCCTTGGACAAGATAAAAAATGTAGTAAATTGTCTTCCAAAACAATAAGGATCTGTTGATAATTCTCTCTCTCTCTCTCTCTCTCTCTCTCTCTCTCTCTCTCTCTGTTATTAATGCCTATCCCATTTATATATATTCAAGCCACTGTGCTGCTGCCTAATTATCCACTTGCTACATTATTAGTATTAGTATTAGTAGTATTTTGTAGTAGTAGTAATAGCAGTAGCAGTAGTAAAAATAGTAAATATAGCTATTAAAGGCCCAGGAGATAGGAAGGGAGGAGGGAGAGGGAGAGGGAGAGGGAGAGGGAGAGGGAGAGAGAGAGAGAGAGAGAGACTAGACTTCAATCCTGTGCATAGCTAGGCTGCATAACTCCTATTGACTTCAATGAGATTTAAGTAGCCCTACACCACTACCCTATGTGTGTCTCCTCCAAAGGAAACTCCATCAGTGTCAATGGTACTTACTCCCAGAAGTTCATTCCTATACTCACATACCTGAGAGTAAGACCCACTGAAGGCAAGGAGATTTACATCTGAGTACACATGTATAGGATTATGCTGAAAATGAGCATTGATTTGGATCCATCATCTGAACTAGCTGTTTTGATTCTGTTCTACCCAAACAAATGGCTTAAAGTTCAACTTCTAAGTATTTTAACATGAAATAATTGGTTGGGGTGGAAAGACAAACTAACAGTCAAGATAGGCATGTGTTCTATTTCTGGTTCCACTTGGGTATCATGGGATTTTTAAAAACTGTCACAGCATAAAATCCAAGTATGCGCCATTTTATTAAATTTGTCCTATGAAATATGCCATTTCACTAGATCTGTTTCCTTCTTAGCAAAAGAGACCAGAGACCACCTACTCACTAATGCCCCCTGAAGATTTTCCTGATGATTTAAGTTCCCTCTCACCAGCAGAGGTTGCAGAGATCAGTCTTACATAGCCTGAGGTACTTGCTGAGAACTACATGTTGCTAACATTTAATACCAGAATGGAATTGTCATCACCCGTGTTTGCCCAATCAGTGCTATAAATCAGCAGTACCGAATCTGCAAAGCTATGTAAAATACCAGGGTGAGAACATTATGGGAGCAGACCCTCTCCCACCCAAATCATTGCAATAAAATGAATTCCCGACAAACGTTTGGAAGCAACAGGA
The DNA here is from genome assembly GCA_029215795.1 of Anniella stebbinsi. Lineage (NCBI taxonomy): Eukaryota > Metazoa > Chordata > Lepidosauria > Squamata > Anniellidae > Anniella > Anniella stebbinsi. The sequence goes on from JARDYH010000002.1 coordinate 49,637,871, forward strand.
GTAATAAATGTACATCATCACTGTCACTCTGAACAGCAATAGTGTTTAAAACATGCACACACCCCCACACAAAAACAGTGGAAGCCACCCACAAAAGTCCATGCGCATGAACCATACAAAAGGAATGGAGGAAGCACTGAACATTATTGCAGGCTTATTGTGAAGAAACACAAAGAGATCGGGCTATGACAATGATATAGTAGTAATAACAGTATGTGTCAATCTCTCCCTTCTTTTGTATATCAGATATTTTGCACCTGCTAACCACAAATACTGTTTCTTTAATGTCAGCATTCCTAAGGAGAAACAAAGCTGCTAGGGAAGAAACCCGTTCCTCGATCCCAGGCTAGGCTCTGTGTATCATGACTGTGAAGACATGGTATATTGATCCAACCTCATGCTTCACATAATCAGCAGAGCATGTTCTGTGGGGCTATGTGCCCCTATCCACCAGTTGCATTGCTGGAGAGCTGGGAACCCATAGGGCATCATCTTACATTTTCTCTTTTGTGGACCTTGAATCTTACATGTCTTGGTGCTCTTTCCCATTTCTTCAAATAATATCAGTTCAGCTCAGGAAAAGGTGAGTAACAGAGATACAACTACCTTTGCATTTTTCTTATGCTTAACTGTAAGACCATGATCTTCATCTGGACTTAACAGTTCATGTTTTGACTTCAAGGATCTCATTTGAGAACAAATTTTAAAACTCTTCCTGAGTAATGTCATAATTGTTTAAATTTTTCATTTTCACACAAATATTTGTTTTTCCTTACTCACATTGTACATGTATTCTCAATGACTTATAATTAAGTAGTACACAAAAATTGAATAGCCCACAAAACTTTACACTTCCTTCTTGCTTTATTCTGGCTAACTCTACAATGCACTTTATTTTACAGTGACAGCACAATCCTAAATATTTCCACTCAGAAAGAAGTAAGTCCAACTGAGTTCAACAAGGCTTATTCCCAGATAAGTGGGTATAGGATTGCATCGTAAGGCTGTAATCCTATACCACTTCCAAAATGTAAGTCCCATTGAACTCAAAGGGATTTACTTTTGACTAGGCATGTGTAGGATTGTGCTGTAAAAGAGGTTTCAATGTACTTCCCTACATATCCTTTGAATCTCATTTAATCCTTTTATCCCATAATTACAAAATTGATATTTTTATAAATACATTTTATAGTGTACACAAAAATATAGCTTATGCTTTATTTTAAAATAGTGTACATGATATAATATGGATTTTTAAAATCCTATAAAATATATTCAATAACAACTTTTAACTGCTGAATGGTTCATTTGGATTAATACCATGCCAGAAATGAGAAGAATACAAGTGAGATAAATGAGATAACAAGAAATACCAGTGAAGCCTCTGACTGCTTTGTTTGTTTGCTTGTTTGTTTTAAATAAGTACCACTGTGCTTATCAAGTATATATTATTGTTATAGATCTAATAAGTATTATATTGTTATACATCTAATATATAATAGGTTACATTAGGTATATTGTTATATACCTAATATAACCCAATAATATAGTATTCAAATGGTGCTGCAGCATTTCAAAACAGTCTGGTAATCAATACTTTTGATAAAAGTGAATGTTATTTGTCTAGCAACAAACTGACTGAGGTCCCCTCTACAAGGATTCGCTTTTGCGCCTGGTTAGGCGATTATGCGCATAATCGCAGAAGCGCATTTACGCCTAATCCCTCTGCACGAGAGGCGGCGAGAGGCGGCGAGAGGCAGCGAAGCGCATTAACAGATTCCAAAATGCACTTTACAAGTAGTTAATGCGCATAAGCGCTTATTCACACAGTCAAAATGCGCTTTAACGGACGGAGCAAAATAAAACTCGCGATTTAATGCGCATTCGATAATGCGCATAATCAGGGAGATAACGCGCCTCTACGCCCGATTTGCACTCCGTTCTTGTAGAGGTAATTTTTTTAATGCGCCTTGAAAGAGCTTTAAATGCCTCTTGTAGAGGCACCCAAAGAATGACCCTGGCCTTTACATGTTACTTAAAAAATTACCCCATAAAATGTTTGATCACAATTTTAACTATTCTCTGCTTCTCTGTGACTATCCCAAACAGAGGCTGAGAGATGAAGGCAGTATGAAAAAGGATTCACTGCCTGTGGCGCGTTACACTAATCCTACTTCCTGATTTTTGTATACTTTTAAAAATTTGTTTTGACTACAAGGTAGATGTACACCATGAAAGTGAAGCCTCTCTCAAATCCTATATCGTACTAGCAAACTCATTCTCCAACTGCTTATCCTTATATACTCAAAACAGCACCATCCACATCCAAGAAGCAGGTATCCACAGGCATGCAGAAACCCTAAGGTTTGCAGAAATACAGAAAAATTTGAGGCAGGGATCGTATGGGTGGGCTGAAACCAGTGGAGCCTGGTGGCTCCAAAGTCAGTTGGGTGGTGAATCCGCTCCAGGTTTTAGTCATAATTCTAAAGGAGCTATCCTAGTTCTGGCTGAAACCCAAAGCAGATTCGTCACCCCACTGACATTGGAGCTGCCAGTTTCCACTGGCAGAAACCCATAACAGCCTAATGAGAAATGAACATGCTGAGCGGTCATCGAATTTTTACTGCCTGTTGGGGAGGGGGGGAACTTGGAGGAGGGGGAATGGAGTATCATGGAAGAGGGCATAGCTGACTGGAACCTAGAACAGGAGCACTCTACAACTTCTACATTTTGTTGGAGATCCACCATGCCACTCTCAATTCTCTTAAAAGTTATTGTTTGTCACCAAAATATATCCTCCATTAAAATTGCAAGTAAGGTTTACAAGTGATTTATTGCAAAAGGCATCCTTTTTCTGACTTAATTTCAGGATGTTGTGCCATCTTCCTTTACTTGCTTTGCAATGGATATCAGCATAAAGTTGCACTGACCTGTAAATGGTGCACCACATTGAAATGTGTTGAAATTCCTTGGGACATTTTTACAAAACATCAGCATTATCAAATCCATTCTCTCCTGGGAGTGACTTCATATTGGTCTAGTTTGCCTATAAAGTGTGAATTCTGGGTTGTTGTGATATGTGGATGTGGCTATGCTAACAAACCATTCATTGTTTACCATTAACAACCCAGAAAGAGAACCCTGGGTTGTTTAAACTATGGGTTGTCATTAGCTGCAAACCCAGAACAGTGGGTTGTTCAGGGGTTCTTTTGGCAGACTACAGAAACAGAGGCAAGAATGATTAAAAAGAAAAACCAACAGCATTCTACATGCCTTTACTATAGTGCCAGAAAGCCATTTGGGATTCAGGGAGAGGGTGAGCAAAAGAGGAGAAATGCAAACAACCCACGGATTGAGAAAATAAACCACAGTTTGTTTGATCGTCTGCCAAATAAACCCTTGGTAGGGCAAAAAAAATGGGTTAAATAAACCATGGATTAACATTATGTGTGAACCAGACCATTGACAAGATAGCAACCATTTGGTGGTGGATTGGTTATGAATCTTACAAGAAGAGTTTCAATCAAATACCCCAGATTGCCCAATCCTGATCAGTTCTGGCTATGTGAAATTACAGTAATAATTCAGATAATACAATCTTACATAATTTTTTTAATCATATTCAAAATGCACCTTCTGCATTAACCCTTATACTTCCAAGTTTTTCACTGTCACCCTACAGTCCACCTTACGTGGATTGATTAAATTATATAAAATATAGACAGACAGAAAACTGATAAACTGGCCATTCTTTTTTAAAATCTTGTTTTTCCCTCAGAGTTAAGATTGCCAATCTTGGATATTCTTCATATGTTCCTATAAAAAGTCACAGATCTTTATGAATCCCATTGTTCCAGTGATTTTTTTTCTTCAAATAAGAAAAGAGCCATCTATTTCCCCATATCCATATTGAGAATTTCCACTGAAGTCTATGGGAGTGCCATGTAAGGACTGGAGGTATATTGCTCTTCAAATAATTTCAACAAAGTCGAATACTTAAATGCTATTTCATCACATCAGCTTCCGCCTTGGAATAGCAGGCAGGAATTACATTGCTGGCCTGTTAAAATGTTAGCAACCACATTTCATTTTTTGAAAAGGCAATTTATTTGTCCTGAAATAAAGAGTTGATTATATCTCTTATTACTGTTACAAGAACTTGATATATCACAAAGAGGAAGAGTTACAACATGTACCAACTATCAACCAGGAAAAATGAATCTGATTCATAATTCACTTTGAGAATGTCTAGTTAGTCAATCAAGTGATTTGTAATCATAAAGGCTGCCAGGAATTGAATGAATAACGGGCCATACTAAAATCCTTGGATTTCCTAGTATTCTTATTTCATTATGTGACTTTTATTGCTATTGCTGGTAGTTGTCTCTATTTCAGTAGAACAAATTAAACATCATACAGTTATTTGCATGAATCTATTTAGCTATTTAATGCACATACAGAGAGAGTGACCAGTCAGGTAACAGACAAAGCTAGTTTTTTTGCCGTGGAAACTAAACCTTTTTATGATGTAAAGCTGGTGGAAAAACAGCTTATCCTCCTTACCCCCATTTCTTCTTGAAAGCAGTTTGGGGGTAATGAATCTTAGCATAGATCATACTGTTACAGTACATTTTCTCAAGTTATTTTATAACTATAGAAATGACATAATTCATATAGCTTGCCATCTGTTTAACAGCAGCATCCCTTTCCCTGCCTCTTAATCTTTACAGATCATCAACCTATTCTCTTAGCTAAAAAGCAACAACCATATTATAGCATGATCTCCAAATGTAGATTTTTGTTAAACCAGTAATCCAAGTAAACATAAGGAAATAGAAAACTAAACTACATTACCTGAAGTTGCTATATGACACATGTCTTCTTGAATGCATTTTGCATGCATCTGGTTTCTTTTCACATAAGAACAATGGGTTTTTAAGATAGGATTCTGACATTACACAGTAACAAAACAATATTTATTACATATTAAGTTTTCAGACATGTTCAATATCATCGGGCTTTTTTCTTTTTTACATTTATCATTAATGATTTTATAATGATTTACGTTTGTCAGTGTTTGGACCAAATATAATTGAACCAAATATAATCAGATAGGGTGGATTGTAAAAATGCTATATATCCCACTTTCTGTAATGTATGGTGCATCTCCATGTGGGGGGGATCTTTTCTTTTTTAAGAGAAAAAAAATTAAAATGACATGGCTGACATATTCAGCATGATATATTTTTACAATTGCATTTTTTATCTTTTAAACAGAAGGACCATAAACTCTACAATAGCTTTATCTGCTCTATCAGTAATCCATATGTCTAAATCAAACTTCCTATTAAAACTAATTGTGAGTTCCCATAAAAATTGATCTAAAATATGATTGTTAACTTCCTCCTACAATGAAATGTAAGTAGCTCCAAAACTAATATGTGGAATGTGCTACTAACAATACATCAACATCACATCACATTCAAATACTAGAATTCTTTCCCCAAAGAAAAACTATGACAGAAATACTTAGTATGTACAGCTAATTAACAGTACAATCCTATACATGTCTACTGAGAAGTAAGCTCCATTGAGTTCAATGGAGCTTACTCTCAGGAAAGTGGATATAAGATTGCAGGGTAAATTAACATAAAATACATGTTCAGGCTTTCATTTCCTCTGTTCATAGACTTTTACAGAATATTCCTAATTATTGACAAAGTTTATACATGTTTCCTATAAATTGTAATCATTTCTTAAAGTCCATAACTTACAGTTTTATAGGGGGGTTAAAAAAAGTTTAAAGTTCTTTTGTGACACAGTTTTTCTTCCCAAACAGATTAGACATCTGTATTTTCTCAATGAGATCATTGTGCTAAGAAAAACGAGAACAATGGCTATAGTAATCAAGAGTGAAAATTGCAAGTGTATTCTTTTTAGTAAGACAATGTGAAAAAAGAAGAAAACAAAGCAAAGCAAATATTGTCCTTCACTGATCTCTGAATTAATAGTTCTGTTATTTCATAATTTAAATTACTACTTGATTTTAGTGCTACAAATTCTTATAGACCATCCTCAGCTTTTTAAAACTTATAGATCATCCTCAAATTTTAAAACTTCTATTGACTATAAGTAAAAACAATATTTTTATATTTACACTGGACCTTGTTCATAAACTAGAAGTTTTGCTAATGAAATATATATTCAGACTGCAATCCTATATTCAGTCACCTGGAAGTAGGTTCCACTAAAATCAATGGGACCTACTTATGAGTAGACATGCATAGGATTGAGTGTTAGTGTGTAGATTCAGGAAAATTAAAAGAACACAGAACATGAATAATCTGCAGCCTTGTGCCATCATACACTGGCAAGAATATACATGAGTTATTACGAGAGCTTGGATTTGATTTATTATGAATTTAAATTGTTGTATTAGTGAATGTTTTCCCCCAAAAGCTCTTATACCCTTTGAGGTCTGTGATTCACATACTCAAGTGTTTTACCAAACATGAATAAAATAAAGAATTTATTTAAGTGCTTTACAAACTCCATTTACTTACAAGTAAATACCATCAAAATCAATGAGATGTACTTCCAAGTAAATGTATTTAGCATAAAGTGTTAGTCATGATCGAGGCTATGATCCTAAGCACTCTGAAGTAAGTTCTACTGAAATGAATGGGACTTGCTTTTACATAAATGTCTTTAGAATGGAAGTGCAAGCATATTAAGATGCTCATCTTCAACATTTATTCATAGCACAATATAACGTAAGGTTGCCAGCTGAATCCTTGGCAATCCAAACATTCTCCCCTTCTTTCTGCAAGAAGCCCCATGAAAAGACAGCTAGGAAATGTAATGTATGAACTCATGCAAAGGTTACCAAACTGCAATCAGATGGGTTGCTTTCCTATCTATCTGGAACAAATTGGAACTAACATGTTTAAGTCTCTACAACACATTAACATTCCTGAAGTCCTCCAGACTCCTCAGAGCCACTTTTGTTAATGGTAGCAATTTTCTCAATACCCTGAAATGTAGTAAAACTAAAAAGCTGCTAAGATGTTTAATGCAGTGTAGAGTTACAGAGACAATTGGATATAACTAATTCTGATAGCTTGGTCAAACATACAAATATACATTTGCAAGATCCCACCACATGGAACAAAAGGGACTGTACAGAACAAAATGTTCACAGAGTAACTTTTTAACACTTTGTCAAATGCATTTTTAATAAAACAGATGCCTGTAAACAAAACTAAACATTACCTTTCCTCTGGTTTTTTTTTTCCTCATGGTGCATACTCCCTTTTGGATTAGCAGAAATTTATTGTTCATTAAAATTCATATTTTTTTAACTAGACAGATTGACTGAATTGTGCTACACTTCATGCGATTTGGCAAACAGCATCTCTTTAATCTTTGGTACACATAGAACAGGGAAGTGGGTTTTCCTATCATTAGTATAAAAGCCTTGCAGTGGCAGAGGTTAATGGTTGGGCAGGAGACCAGGCACCCTCTCTAAATATCATTCAAAGTATTTGCATATTAGCCACTTGAACACCCCTTAGTCTTGTAAATCAAGTCCATTAAACTTCTAGGTGAATAATAAAACTTTCTGCAAAAAAATTAATTAAGGCCCGTCAGGCTACTAGATTTTCACAACATATTAAAACTAATGTGGCTCTTGTTGTTATCCCCATGTCATTGTTATCCATTTTGAGGGAAAACTGAAATCAGTGTAATTTGGGGGGAGAAATTAATGATTCTGTAATGTTCAGGAAAGAAATTAGTGTTGTACAAGCCTACTCTGAATAGCTACTTCTAACAGCAGATAGTAACAAATGCCTGGGACACCAACTATTTGTTGTCTCTCTGTTGCTCTGCTGCAAGAAGCCATGGAGACTGCCTAAACAAAAATCTGTATACTGCCTTTTGTCTTTACAGCTTTGGTTCTACAATGAGTAAGTATGTGTTAATACTTACATGTTTCACAGCCACAGACCTACAGTATAACTGAGAGTATTTCAAGACACTTAGCTACAGGCATCCTAACTGGAATACTACCTTTTCATTGCATCAACCTAAAGGCCTCAGAATCAAAGCCAGCCCATTGAGAAGTACCAGTAGGTCAACCAGTTGTCTATTCAGAGGCCAAAGGGGCTTGTAGGGGGTGCCATATCTGCACCAAACTGGCAATGGTTCTAGCCAACAGTTGTGTTTGGGCAATGGGAAGCCACTCGCCACATTCCATTCCCATCTCTAAGTAGCTCTCCTGTAAAAAATAGTTGCTACCACTACTTGAAACACTGTCTTGCCATCATATTGTGAAATATGTATAAAGAGGGAGGTCCATATTTGTTGCTCCTTAATAGACATAGTTTCTTTCCCCATCCCTGCAATCACCATTGATGTTATCTCAGCAATGATATGGGTGGTGATGGTCACCAATTTGGATGGCTTTAAAGGGGAGTTGGCTAAATTCCAGGAGGAGGCTATCAATGGCTATGTGCTTCCTCCAGTATCAGAGGCAGTAAACCTATATGCACCAATGGCTGGGGAACATGAGTGGGAGGCTGCTGTTGCACTGTGTCCTGCTTGTGGATCTCTGGTTGACAGCTGGTTGGCCACTATGTGAACAGAGAGCTGGCTTGATGAACCCTTGGTCTGATCCAGCATGGCTCTTTTTATGTACTATTTTGCTGCATCTTGAATATTGCTTACTTAACACCTTTCAGCTTACATTATGGACTTCCAGGAAAGCAAACATGATTTCTCCCAAACATAGATATTAGAAGCAACCCTAACCCAACACCAGCTTGTCCCTACGTTGAGCTTCAGTGTAGAATTGGGGTTATTGTTATTTTGTAATTCTTGTCTATAGTTCTTGTATCAAGTGCCAGTTTCCAAGAACAGGAGGAATGCTTGGTGTGGGATCCTGGTCCCCATCCTGAAAAAATAATTTTGTCTATATTGACATGATTTGGGGAGCAAAGGAAGCTTTATGGAATGAGAAGCAGAGATTCTGGGGCAGCTACTATCTTTTTAAAACCAATTCTGGTTATGCCCTTGCAGTATATGTGAGCATTAAAGGTGGGAATGGAGAAACATTCTGGAAGACTTTCCTAATATAACTGAAAAGGCAGTAAGTAATAGATTTGTAAACTACTGATTTCACAGATTTTAAAGTTTATTTCATAGCTTTTGTAACATCAAAATTTACATCACAGACTGCATCTGACCAAGGGCAAAAGCCTGACAACTCCTGCTCTACAAGCTGATTGAAATGAACATCTGTGCTCACATGATAGACCCTTTCATTTTCAATAAGATTTGCACAGGAAAAGTTTCTGAGTGCCCTTTAAGAACAATACTAGAGAGTACCAAATCCCACAAGGAAAAGCTTTGCCACCTATAACCTATCAAAGATGCCGCCTGTGGGCCCACCACAGTCAGCAAAACCATTGAAGTAGCCTGATCATCAGTCTCCCCAGTTGGCTTTGAGTACAATATATTTCTCACAGCCATGCCTGATTCAAATACATGCTGGTCACTCATCTGTGTCTGTTCTACAAGCTCATCCATGCCTGGGGTGAGGTTGCTCAGTTTGGTTCAATAGAACCACTATTTTCATTGCACATCATGGATCTGCCTTTATTAGTGGCCAAGGGATCAACTAGCCTTTCAAGATAGTCTTTATGCTCACATAAAGAGTAAAGCAATGTTCTTATTCATTTACTTAAATGCATCATCTGAAAATAGCATTGTCTTTCTTTTTAAAAAAAAAAAATCCCCAGTTGGGCTACTCTTGGCTTCTACCGATGCAAACTGGGATCAGAAAATTGTATGAATTTGTTTCAGAAGCTGAAAAATACCTTTAATCAGACAAATATATATTAAAGAAGGGTTTTTATTTTAGTACTTAAGAGTTTCATATATGCAGCTTCAGAACTACCATCTCCGAGAGGGGGGTTGGTCCTTAAGAAAGTCTTGTTCAGATGAAAAGAAAATTTTCCATAGATCATGAGAATAAGGATGTTAATAATATACAACTACTAAGAAACCTACAGGAGTCCAGGACACCATATGGACAGAAACTAAGCTTTAACTATGTGTAAATCCAGCACTGGCATAGACAGGGGGGCTCAATTGGGTCTGAAGACAAACTGATCCTAAAATCACAGCTGGAAATGCTGTGTGTGGTCTCGACCAATGTTATATTAGATCTGGTGCTAAGTGTTAATCTCATGTGCACTTTGAATGAAATAACTGAGAATTAAGTTTTCAAACAATATAAGTTAGAGAAAACACATCATAATGTAACGTTAAGCCTTTCCCTCACAAGGATGAAGGTGCTTTTATATTCAGCTCTTAGAACTGACGAGTGTTAAAAGGTACAGTAAGTGTAAATCCGTGAGGAGCGTACATCTGTCATTTCAATAGGCGTGCACTCCTGTTCGAGGGGTTACTGTTTGCTAATCTAGCTGGCTCTTGTTTCTCTCCAGTTCTGTAGGGATGAAAGGCTACAGCCTTGTTTTAGACTTTCAGATTTGGATTTCACTGAAATTCATCTTACTGCTTTATTGTAGATGGCAGAGGGAGGGGGCAAAAGGATACATTAACTGTTTTGGCTCTGATTTGCCACGCAGCATGAAGGAGGGATGATAAAACATTTGAGGAATTAGCAAACATGACCATAAAGTGCTCCCAAGTGAGAACCATTTTAGAAGTGGTTTATTTCATCAATGTTCTCCTTTATGATATTGAGTCATGGCTTGGCTACTAATTACAGGAAGACTATATAGACAATTTGAAGTCTTGCCTTAAAAAGACTTCTACTGGTCTAAGAATATGCATGTTCCTGGGTGACACTAAACTGTTTCCAGAAGACCTGTTAAAGAGCAACAAATATGGATCATCCTTCTTGTACCTATTTTATTTGTATATATTTCTTGTGCAGCCTCATGCTATTCTTGTTTACTTGGAAGTGTCATTCAGTTGAATAAAGCTTATTCCCAAGGAAGTATAACATAGGATTTGTAACAATTGGTCTTTGTGTGTGTAGTTGTGGCCTAACTCGGGATGGGGGGAGACCCTCAGGCACATGGAACAAATCCAGCCTGCCCACAGACGGAATCTGGCTCTCTGGGGTTCCCCAGAACTTTGCAGCTTTTGTCTTCTTTCCAAATCTCAGACTGAGCAAAATCCGCCTGGACGTTCTGCAGCAACTGCACTGAAATGGCTCCCTTCTTGCAAGGCTCCCACCTATATCTTTCAATGGGAGTTGTGATTGTGCTTAACTGATTTTTTCATAGCTCTATGAAGGTCAGTGTCAACCAATATATTTCAATCAATGGAAAGCGTGTTGGACAAACTTGGATCTAAGCAAGCTACCCTTATAATAGCATCATAGACAGAAATTAAACAGGAGCAGCATGTCCCAGTAGCATGTCTCTCCATAATGAGGAAAGCTATATCTGTTGAATTTCCACCTCTGTTACAGATGTAGAGTCATTGTCAAGCAAAAAGAGTGCCCAATTTGGGGGTTTAATTCAATGTCAGTCCTACTTACAGTAGACCCATTGAAATGAATAGGACTTAAATTACATGTGACTACCTTAAATCCTGTTCATTTCTGTGGGTCTACTCTGGAACTCACAAAAGGGATAGAAAGCCATGTTGATCCGTAATTGTTTAGTTGATTGTTTCTTTGTCCCAGCAGCCTCATTGAAATCTTTTACCACCAGCAGAGGCAAATCTAGTTCAGTCTGCAAAACTCTTGCAGGAATCCATCTTAAACTATTACAACTGCAGACTTTGTGGGTTTATCATGCCAGCTTTTTGCTTCCACCCATACTTACTTTTGCTCAACATCCAGCCCAACATGAAGAGTTTTGAAGAACTTAAAAACTTGCTTGCTATTTTGTGTCATTTGAACTGCTCTAGATAAAGGTATTGCTGTTCTCTAGATCTGGGAAACTTAGGGCACAGTCTTATGCATGTTTAGGGGGGGGGGGAGTCCTACAACTCCTAGCATTCCTCAACCAGCATGGGGAATGGCTAGCTGGGAAAGTCTGGGACGTATGACTTTTTTTCTGTCTAAACATGCATAGGATTGCATCTTTACAGAATAACCCTAAACTTGCTTACTGAGCTTCAGTTCCTTGCCTGTACACCTAGAATGATACCCATAAACAGAATTACTGCAAGAGCAATGACAATAATAATAATAATAATAATAATCATGAGTCTACCTCCATGAGCACATTTTTCAAAGTTGTATTAATTAACAAAATGTAGAAATTTTAAATCTGGACATCAGGGACAAGAAGCAATGCCTACAAGGGCTCAGGGAAGAGTTATTAGAATCCTCCCCCCCAACACACCCACACACTTTTGACAAGGCGATCAACCCTTGTCAAAAGGCTTTCACTGAGCAGACTCCACCACAAAAGTCTTTGAAAGTGACCACCTACATACCTCCCACAATGGCTCTCGCCCTCAGGCTGCTCTGGCGTTTCATCGGAATCCAGAAGATGCGCTTGGCCTGGGGACCAGAGTTTCGCCAGACAGACAAAAGCAGACATTGGCCAGGTAACATTTTGAAACATATCACAGCCGGAGACGTTCTCTTCAAAACCATGTCGAAGTTGCTGGCTTCTTACCTGGGCCATCTTCCCTGTGAATTACATTAGCACAAGAATGGCAGTCTGACTTCCAATTGATGCCAAAGTAACTTCAACATAAAAAATGTATTTACGATTGGGAAGTGTTACCCCATCCTAAACATGATTACTCGTGAGTAAGTGGCATTGCATTCATTGGGACTTACTCCCAAATAAGTGGGCATCGGATCTGAGCCACAGTTCTTTTTGTTCTTAGCGAAACTGAACTTAAGCAAGTTGCAGGCCAGGGCTGAGAGAATTCGTTTTAACTACGCCTGCGATCGTTAACACTCGCAAGGTTTACTTAAATCAGGCCATCAATTAATCGCGAGTTAAAATTGTCATGTGGTATCTTGAGATGTTATTCGGAGCAGCAAATGAATATTCAGGATTGATGGAGCTATTATTACCAACAATCCACGTCTCTTGATTCAGGCAACGTATCGAAGATTATTTCCCAGTCATAACTATAGTTTTTCTTGCTTGAAAACGGTTCCTTTTGTTAGCCCGTCTTCCGGGTATAGATAGCTGATCAATTAATCGATGCATCAGTTAAAACCTAGGCAGCTAATCAACATTTTTTAAAGCCCTTAATAGATTGACAGTCGAGTAATTACAGATGAAATATAAGTTGATACTACTAAATCAATACAGTTTCCAGGAGTGGAAACAAATCACTTTGGGGAGGTGCTCCGCCTCTCAAAAATGTTTTGGGGGTTTTGGTTGTTGTTTGTTTGGGTTGATGGCATGTTTTTAAGCGCCATCATTAAACACACACACGCGCACACCTTTTCCAACTAGACCAGTCCTATCACCAGTTCATTCAAGCCGAAGTATTTGGATTTAAGTCACCTTAAAACCCACGCCTTTCCTTGGGAGTAAATCAATTTAGAAGCCCGGATGCTCCGGGTAAACTGGGCAGTGGATCACAACTTGGCGACCTCCTTATGTAATGGGTGTGACTTCTTTCTACTGCATAATATTATATTTCCCATTTGGCCATTCCGCTTTTGAGTCTTTCATTTTCCCCCCAACCAAATGACCCCTCTTAACGCCTCCAGACAAATTGATCCGAACGGCTTTCTGTCTACATTGCACTCGGGAGGGGACTCTGAAACTTGACGCATCTCGACAATATCGCAGACAGACAGACAGAGAGTTGGATCGATAATAGATTAGCTATAGGCTGGCGCTTAATATAAAAAGGATGAACTCTTGTGTTTCCTTGTTTTCTTTGATGCAACTGGAGCTTGTGGTTGAGCATCAACGTGGTGCCTTTTAATGGCTTTCCAGTGGCCTCTTAATAGGTTCAAACAGCAAGGGCATTTCAGCGGATGCGAACACCACATGGCTCTGCGTAACACCCGGGCTTCTTTGTTGAACGGCGCCTTCTTACACGAGAAGCTGCCCTCGAAGCCCTCAGTGACCATAAAGCACAAAAGCATTCCGCACATGCTCAGAGGAACTCGCGGCCTTCATTAGTTTTATGTTCTATTAGTCCACGTTGGCAATCAAGCCAAGCACCGAGAAGAGGTTCCGGGACACAAATGAGTTAACCTTGGTTCTCAGTCCTGCCAATTAAATAGCCCCTCTCTCTTCCCGCTTTTATTTTTATTTTTAAGAGCTTCTTTAAAATATTCACAGCGCCGTTCCTTTCTGAACCTGGCACGGGGAACCAACTTCTCCCTGAGAGCGAAAGGGGTTCGGCGTTTCTATTTTTACACAAAACGGTCTGATTTGTCTTAGGCTATTACTGTCTATTACTGCTGGAAGTCTCGGGGAAAGGTGGGAAGCGGCGGATTCTGGCAATCTGCCTAAAGAGAAATCAATGAAACAAATTAATCCTTCGCAGGCTGCAATGACACAGTAATCCATCATTCAGGACTGCTTTTATACACCAAATCAGAAAGCAGAGGGAAAAGCCCAGGGGAACATCACAGACAACAACTTACACCAACACTGGGAAAATACAGAGGGATCCGTTTATTTAAAGAGGATAGATTTCACTTGATTGCCTGCTTCGCCCTATAAAGGGTTTTTTTTCCTTTCCCTTCCTTGGCTGGTGTGAGAAAGCGACGGGGTGAATGGCTATATTTCCTCAGCCTTCTTTCCACCCCCATCTACCGCCGGGCGCAGGTTTGCGTCTCCAGAATCTGGACAAACTCTTCACCACCTGAGGCCTAGAACAGTTGCCTTTGCAACGCCACATACACAAGATCACACCTGTCTACACCATATTAATCAATCAGAAGTAACTGCTCCTCCCCTGTCCTTCTGTACTCACAGTAGTTACACTGGCTATCTTAGAATCCCCCTAAAGTAATATGCAAAAGATACTAAACAAGTATGCAAAGAGGCGGAAAGTATCGCCCCTTTAGTCACACCAAGCAGACCGATAGTGGTAAAAAGTCCCTAATCTATATAAACTTTTAGGGTGACCAGATAAAATCCAGGTCAGGGCTCATGTAACTTTTAACAGTTGTAGAGAAAAGGGAATTTCAGCCAGTATCATTTGTATGCAATTAGTTCCTGGTGAAACTGTTAAAGTTGCAGGGGCCCTGCCTTCTTTTGTATCTGGTCACTCTAGTATAGTGCCTGCAACTTTAACTGTTGTGATGAAGAGGGAATTTCACCAGGAACTAATTGCATACAAATGACACTGGCTGAAATTCCCTTTTCTCTACAACAGTTAAAGTTACATGAGCCCTGACCTGGATTTTATCTGGTCACCCTAATATAAACAGTTCAATCCTGAAGTGAATCCCCACGAAGTTTAGGAAAGCCGGTAGAGGATCGCAGCCCCAATAAACGCAACTGAACTTACTTCTGAGTAAACACATGTAGGATTGTGCCAGGTTCACTGATCGTTAATTTGCACCTATGTTCCTATGCTGTTGTTCAGTGGTACACCGTTAAATACCACTGAAATGTGGATGTAACACCACTGAACTAACTTGCTATGCTCGGAATCAGGGCCTTTCCATTGCTTGTGCCACTGCACCTACATCATCACCAGGTACACGACATCACGACATCCCCCACCCCCCATTCATTAATTCAGAGAAACTTCCATCGCTATTTTGGCTTAGCAAAGAGGGGGGAGGGTCAAATCCACATTCGCGACCCTAAACAGCCTCATGGCGATTCATGACAGGGGGAATTAAAGGAATGTCAGCCGAAAGTGCAATCCTATGCATGTTTACTCAAAAGTAAATCCCACTGTGTTTCAATGGAGCTTGCTCCTAGGAAAGCGTGCATAGGGCTGCAATCTAATACAGTTTAAAAGTATGTTATGTTCGGATGACAGTTTGTTGAAAGGGGTCAGGGGTCGGGTCTGTTACTCTGAGTACAGAATTGGAGTGGCAGCGATTTCTGATCCATTAACATGGGACTCAAAAGTGTGACTTGGGGTATATGCCCCAAGTCACACTTGGCAAAACCTGCGAAGAGAAGCCTGTGGCAATGGGCTGACCATATGAAAAGGAGGACAGGGCTCATGTAACTTTAACAGTTGCAGAGAAAAGGGAATTTCAGCAGGAGTCATTTGTATGCAGTTAGTACCTGGTGAAATCTCATCTTCATCACAACAATTAAAGTTGCAGGCACTATACTAGAGTGACCAGATATACAAGAGGGCGGGGCCCCTGCAGCTTTAGCTGTTGTAATAAAGAGGGAATTTCACCAGGTACGAATTGCATAAAAATGATGCCGGCTGAAATTCCATTTTCTCTACAACTGTTAAAGTTACATGAGCCCTGTCCTCCTTTTCATCTGGTCAGACTAATTTAAAGCAGCCTTGTCCAACCTGAGGCCCTCTAGATGTCTCCTGCAATGCCCATCATATATAGCTAGGGATGATGGGTGTTGCACTCCAAGACATCAGGAGTCTCCCAAGGCTGCATTGGGGCAACCCAATCCATGTATAGAAAGAAAATGTCCAACAATTCCCAGCATTCCCCAGCCATGTGAGGAATGCTGGGAGTTGTAAGAATTTTTCTGCCCGAACATAAGATTGCGCCCTTCAATGCTAACCAACGTTCGGTTCCAAAACGTTAATGAGCCCAGGGGTTGGCTAGGATGGGCCTGGACCCTCCTTCCGCCCCCTAAGTTTTTTTAACAAGCAAATAATTTAAAAAAGATTAGTTTTGTCTTTAAAAGGCCTGAAAGCCAGATGAACTGCCCTGCTACTTTGTTGGCAGCCCCTCTCCGAGAACTTTTAGGCTGGCTACGGGCCTGTAGGTGAGCCATGATCAATTCGTTATTCTTTAAGGTGCCACGGTGCGGTGGGCGCTGCCGCCGCCGCCGCCATTTTTAATTTACAAGCCTTGCACGTTTCATAGCCCGCCGGGATCCACCTTAAACAGACAGACAGACACACACACAGTGTTTTGCTCATGCATTTGAAAGCAGCCCCTTCTAGGAGCAAGCCTTACCCGCGCCCACCCCTCCCAAAGTGCCTCTAAGCCCTCGGCGGCTTGTTATTTTACACGCCTCGCCTAACAAGCAAGAGGGATTGTCCATTGCTGAGGGGGACCGCAAGAGCTGATCTGCAAGGGTGGGGAAAAACAATCTCCGCAGGCGAGGCCTCACGCTGATCGTGCCCCTTCGAGGATTGTCAAAGGAATCGCAGCTGGATTTCGTAACAGGCGGGATAGGGTCCTTGCTGGAAAAGGGCGGGGGGGGGAGGCAACCAGCCCCAGAGCCTTTTCTAACGAGGGTCTAATCCTGCGGGTTCTGAAGGACAACTGGAGTTAATTTGGCAGTCTACAATTCCACCACCCTCAGATAGAATATCAGACGTGGAGCAGTCAGCCACAGAGCTCCTTTCCACTTTCCCAAACCTAGGCTGACCATATGAAAAGGAGGACAGGGCTCATGTAACTTTAACTGTTGTAGAGAAAAGGGAATTCCAGCCAGTGTCATTTGTATGCAATTAGTTCCTGGTGAAATTCCCTCTTCACAACAGTTAAAGTTGCAGGCACTATATTAGAGTAACCATATACAAAAGAAGGCAGGGCCCCTGCAACTTTAACTGTTGTGATGAAGAGGGAATTTCACCAGGAACTAATGGCATACAAATGACACTGGCTGAAATTCCCTTTTCTCTATAACTGTTAAAGTTACATGAGCCCTGTCCTCCTTTTCATATGGTCAACCTACCAAACCTAAAGTCTGAGTTTGTGTGCCTTGCCTACATAGTTCACAACCATTCATTAAATCCGTTGTGAGTTTGTTTTTGCATTGACCCCAGTGGAACATAGCTTACTTCCACTTACACACACACACACCATGATTGTTTAATTTGAGCACCCACACATCCATGTGAGGGTTCAATTTGAGCTAATTAGACAGCTATCATGTTCCTCCTCAGGGCACTCCACTGAACTCAATGGGACTAATTTTTCAGTTAGCATGTATAGGATTATGCGTTTAATCTATTTTCCATGCTAGGGCTCAGCCAGCTGCTTTTGGTAGTCACAATGATAAGGGACAGAGTTGTCTGCTCATATGAAGGGTATTATGTCTCTCACTACTTGAGCAACAGTAGATACCACACCTCTTGAATTAGAGGAAAGGGGGCTTCCAGAATAGAGCATCTATCTTCCGGGCAGCCTTGAGCCAAGTCAAGTCACCTTACTTTTTACAAAACAAAAGCATCCTTCAAAGGACCCAACATCTGGATCTAGAAGCCACCATTCATATGCAGCCCAAAGCAAAGGTGTTTTCTAATTAAATAAAGGTCTAAAGATCAGAGAGAAATGATAATCCTGAAATAATAATAATAATAATAATAATAATATAGTAGTAATATAATCTTATAATATATTATGTCCATGCTGTCTGGTCCAGTATCCTGTTTCCCACAGATGCCTATAGGAAGCCAAAAAGTTGGACATGAGAGCAATAGCCCTCTTCTGATGTTATTCCCCAGCAACCGATTGTCAGAGGCATGCTGGCTCTGGTCCTAGAGGTAGCACACAATCATATAGCCTTACCCTCCATGAGTTTGTCTAATTCCCTTTTAAATCCATCTATGTCAATGGCCAGCACTGCATCTTGTGGTGATGAATTTCATAATTTGACTATGTGCTGTTTGAGGAAGTATTTCCTTTTTTCTGTCCTGAATCTCTTTCAATTCAGCTTCATTGGATAACTCTGGAATCTAATATTATGGGGGAGGGGGGATCTCCCTATCTATTTTCTCCACATCATGCATAACTTTGTTCTCTTCTATCATCTCCATTTTTACTTGTCTTTTTCCAAACGAAAAAGGTGCAAATGTTGTAACCTTTCCACATAGGAAATTTGATCCAGTACCCTGACGGTTTTGGTTGCCCATTTTTGCACCTTTTCAGCTCTTCAATGTCCTTTGGAAATGCAGCATTCAGAACTATACAGTATCCCAAGTGTGGTTGCATCATATAGAGGCATTATGATTTTGGCAATTTTATTTCCAATCCCTTTTCTAATTATCCCTGTCATAGACTTTGCCTTTTCCACAGCAGCCTCACACTGGACTGACATTTTAATTGAGCTACCCACCACCCTAAGATATTTTTCCCAGTCAGTCACCCAATCAGAGTTTTTGCTCCAGTATGCATCACTTTATACTTGCTGTTTCATTGTTCACTCACCCAATTTGGAGAGATCTTTTTGAAGCTCACAATCCCCTTTTGCTTTTACTACCATGGTGTCACCAACAATGTGGTCATTTCAGTGCTTTACCACTAACTCCAAAAAGCATCAGTCTGAGACAGATCCTTGAGGGATCCCATTTTTTACATCCCTCTATTGTGAAAACTGTCCATTTGCTCTGCTGTCTGTTCTTTAACCAGCTACCAATCCATAAAAGAGCCTTACTGCTGAGTTTATTCAGGAACTTTTGACGAGGGACTTTGTCAATGCTTTTTGGAAGTCAAAGGGTACAGTGTCTCCTGAATCACCCCTAGCCACATGCTTGCTGACACTCCGGAAGAAGTCTAAAAAGTTAGCAAGCAGAAGCCATGTTGATTCTTCTTCAGCAAGACTTATTCTTCTATCTATGTTTGATAATTTTATCCTTAATAATGCTTTCCACCAATTTACCCCAAACAGACGTTAAGCTAACCAGCTTGGTGGTACCTTTCCTGATCTGGAGTATACATTCTAGTTCAGTTTCTATTATTTTGGTTTTGAATCACAAGTGTTCTGGAGAGATTTGACTGGCTTCACTTTCTATTTAAACTTCCTTTTTACCAATCTCCTCATTTTTTTAGTTCTTCTTTAAAAATTAAATGTGACTAGTATATTGAACTTCCTTGGCAGATGTGCATGTGTGCACACACACACATGTATACACACACACATGTATACATACACATACTGAATTTGATAACACTGTAATAATTGTTTCCAGTGGGTTCAACAACTCTTACATCTCACGCCAGGACATAGGTGCAACTTAAGTCAAATGTCACCTCCCTTCTGGTCTGTTCCATGACCATCTCTTCTATGACATAGTAATTTTAAAGTATCTGGACATCGTACCTCTTTGTCATGATTGGAACATACAGTTATCCAATCAGTGTGACGGAAACTAAAGACATTATTACAACACTTTCTTCTTTGGATGCCCCTCTAATTTCATAATCCATCTCAAGATCACTCAACTTTTTGGTCAGGGGTCCATAGAATCCCCCACTTCCAGATAATATGTCCCCAGTTCTAAATTACTTTTGAAGCCCGGTATTGTCATGCACAGTGATTCTGTGGAAAACTCCAACCCATTTGTGGTTCCAGTTAGTTTGACTCTATGCCTTCTTTGACATGCAGTGCGAGAGAGTAAACGGATATTTCTAAACTATTAACATTTAAAAACACGTCCTAGCAAGTAAAGGATTGTATGATAAAATGGAGTCAAAATTTTGGATATAATATATTAATGGAACAATGGGAATATATGTGGCTAAAAGGTCTAAAATTTACACTATGTGTTAGTCTTAAAGAAAATTTTTATAAAATTATGTATAGATGGTATATGTCTCCTTCAAAATTATCTAAAATGTATAAAGGTGTCTCAGGAATTTGCTGGAAATGTGAAAAACAAGAATGAACATTTTATCATATATGGTGGACGTGTAAAAAAGCTAAAAACTTTTGGATACAAATACATTCTTTAATTCAGAAGATATTAAAGATCAATATACAACTGAAACCAGAATATTTCCTTTTGGGACTAATGGAGGATCCGTTGAAAAGGAACTACGGGACTTTATTCCTAAACATTATAACAGCAGCGAGACTATTGTATGCACAAAAATGGAAAGGACCAATAGTACCCACAATGGAGGAATGGCTAGTGAGGATGATGGAATTGGCGGAAATGGCAAAGCTGACATCAATAATCAGAGAAATCAACATCTATATTTTTTATGGAATGGAAACCTCCTATTGACTTTTTGCAGAGGCAATAAAAAATGATGTGTTTATCTGTGGATTCAAAGATTAAGATTATATTTTTGTAAGATAAAAGAAGGAGGGGAAGTTTGGTTGTTGTGACTATGGAGTAAGATAAGATATGATTACATAATTTTGATGTGGAGAAAATCAGAAGTCAATATTAATTTGGTATTTCAGTGTCTTGTTTGTGTTCTTTCTGTTCTTTTTTCTTTGTATATGGTGTTTGTAAGTTTGTACATTTGTAAGATGTAAATAGGTGTTGCTTTGAAATAAAAATTAAAAATACAGTTTAAAAAAAATAAAAGCAGGCCCTAGGGACAGGGTGTGCTGAGAGAATGAATGGAAAAGGGTTCCATTTTCTGTGGCCTTATTTCTGTACAAACTGGACTTCCCCACTGCAGTTGTAAGGCTGCCTCACTGTAAAATATAATTTTGTGAGATTTTCACGGATCCTGTGTATGTATACTCAGAACTAAGTCCCACTGTGCTCAGTTGGGCTTCCTCCCAGGTTAATGCACCTTCATCTTCATTCCCAACTATAACTAAGCTTTAAGTATATGTAACAGCATTCACTGACACCCTTCTATCCTTAGTACTTGTCTCTCATGTCCTTACTGCCTAATTAGGTTGCAAAGGACCTATCTATTTTTGCCTGTGTAACTCTATCAGGTACCATGCATTACAATGCTTAATCATTTCCTGCCTTTGCAAAACAGAAAGAAATGACCAGATGCAGTACAGAGTTGAGGCTCCTAGACCTTTCACTGTTGCATTCATGTCTGAACATCAGCAAGTGGAGACTGTGCTGCCAAAGTGCTGTAAAGGTAAGGTAAATTGTCCCCAGAATAGACTCCCTCATCTACACAACTATGACCCTGTTCAGAAGACACCTTAAACTATGTTGGTAAAGGTTGTTGTTGTTGACAAAAAAAAAAGCCTTAACCACCATGGTTTAAGGTGTCTTCTGAACAGGGCCTATGAGAGGTCCATGAATCCTACCCTATCCTCCAGGGATTCTGGAATTACTGGGAAGTTTTGACAGAGAGGCCACCATCCACAACCCATTTCCTGCTACTGACAGTTTTTTCATTAAAGTCAATAGGCCTTTGTCTGAGTAAGTGAACAAAGGGTTATGGTCATAAGCATTTATTTGACAATGAGCAGCCCTGGTATTAATGTAATAAGGCAAGGGTGAGGAATTTATAATCCTCCAGATGTTGTTGGACTGCAACTCCCATCATCTTCACTGCTGGCTATGTTGGCTAGGGCTGATGGGAGTTGCAGTTCAACACCATCTGGAGGGCCTCACATAGCCCACCCCTGTAAATAAGGAATTACCTTCCATGTCACTATTCTACTTTTTCCTCCAAGAAGCCCAATTCTCTTCCTCTCCATTTTATCCTCACAACAATCTTGTGTGTGAGGAAGGTTAGTCTGAGAGTCAGTGGCTCAGTTGGACGACATGATAATCAACCGGGGGGGGGGGGGGGAGGCAACCGTCACTTATGTTGCTTATTGTGTCTTGTGTCGGGCAACACATAATGCACACACAACTGATGGTACCTTATTAAGCAATGAGGGAAAACAATGGGCTGCTCCGTTGTTTTTCGGAGCCCCATTACTTATTATGAGGCCCTGACTTTTAGCCATGCAATGGGGGGAGGTGCAACATGTCATGTAGCGAGCACTCCAAAAATAACATCTGTTGCCTCTTCCTCTCTCCATTGCCTAATGTGTCATCCGAACTGAGCCAGTGACTGGCCCAGTTACCCAGTGGGCTTCATGGCTGAGTGGGAACTTGAACTCAGGTCTTCTCAGTCCCAGTCCAACACTCTAACCTTACAGCACACTGGCTTTCCAGTGTGATGTAGTAATGTTTTAGGTTAGTACTCCCATTAAACCTTTCTCAAAAGCCCCAGCAAGTGTTAGTTTAGTAGCTGAAAGTATGGATGTTATTTTTCTGTCTGAGCTACTAAGGCCTTTTCCCTCTGCTGTCCTGTATGTATGTATGGTGTGTGTATGTGTGTCCATTTTATTTATGACTGGGACAAACAATCCTGCTTCAATGGCCTAAGCCAAAAGAATGCAATGCACTGTCATTTTTCTTGAGGTTTAAAATAAAATCCATTAGCTTTGAAGCAAACACTTTGTCTAAAGAGGTTTTACTAGTTTGGGTGCAAAGCTGGTGTGAATGTCCATTTCCCTAGAGAGGGGTGAATAGAGAAAACATCCCCCAGTGCAAAGAAAAGTGTGCATGGACTTCACACTATGTTAAGCATAGAAAAGTCCTCTTCAATATCAGATCCAGTCTGTCAAATACCCAGGAGGCAGATCCTTTCCAGTAGCCAAGTCTTGGTAAAGGAGGGGCAGTCATTCCATGGCCACAAAGTGAAGAAAATGCAAGGGTCAAAAGGCAGAGAAGCAAAGCTTGCCTCTGAACTTCCTCTGACAATTGGGGCTCTTATCACATCTCCAGAATGTGAACCAAAGTGCTCTAAATTCAGGGCTTGTTTTCTCAAAAGAGAGGTGAATGCAGATGGGGCTCAGAACTCAAGAAGCACTTCTCCCTTATCCGACATGTGTTCTAGGGCTGATATGCAAAGTGCATTCTGTATATGTTCAAAAGTACTCTCTTTTTTACTCATTGCTTCACGTGTTCCAGAGCTCAGTCCTGGTATTCAGAATTGGCTCCAAGGCAGAAGCTTAGCTCAAACTGAGGCATGACTAAGATCCCTGTCATTTATTCTTCTAAGAGTTTCATAAGGCCATTTATATCATCATTGGACAGGTAGAGAGTAACAGCATTATTCTAAACATGTTTACTCAGATGTAATTCCCATTAAATTCAGTGGGGCTGGCTTCCTCATAGTAATATTTTCAGATTGTCTCACTATGAGCTCATAACTGAGGTGGGATAAGACTGAGTCCAATATTTCCCACTAATAATTAACCTATCATGGATAACAAAATGGATAATGATAGCACTTTCTGACAAAGAGTAATATTAAATGTAGCATAAAGTTGCTACTATCTCATTCTTGCTCTTATTAGTAACCTCCTCCATCTTTTTACGTTTCAATGCACTCTGTGCAGCAATATTATATTGCACTGTGGCAGAATAATAACTTTTTAAAACCTTTATCTTACGAACATTTCAAACAATTGCTAAAAAAAAAAAAAAAAGATTAAAACCCTATTCCAACCAGCATCGTCTCTATCACCAAAAACCAGACCAAATAAAAAGGCCTAAGCTTTGGCAAGTCTAAATAGGAAGGGAGTGCAGTAACTCTTCAATACCTTCTGTGTGCATGCAATGTTCTGTCTGGGCATGAAGACAGTGACACTAAGGAGTCTTTACAGCATACTCCCATATATGTCTACTCAGAAGTAAATCCCATTGTGTTCAGTTGGGCTTCCCAGGTAAGTGGATATGGGATTGCAACCTCAGTTGATATTTGACATTGTGGTGCTATGTTGGAGCCAAGGTATAACACCAGCTCCTTGAATTCTGCCTTGAATGTGATAGGAATGTAGTGCCAGTCTTGAGACCATGGCATTATTGTATGCTGCCAGTGAACCATCCAACCCTGTTAATAGAACTCCAATTTTATATCACCTGAAGCCTCCCATGCAGAGTGTATGTCAGCAGTCTAATTCTGAAATTACAAAGGCATGATTGGAATACCCAAGGTGTCGGAGCTAGAATCAAATCGTGGCCCAACCTATTTCTGACTAGTAACTGTGTCTCTGCCTCCATCTGAAAGACTGGAATCCTTGTGACCTAACTCATACCACAAAGTTGTGGTGAGAACAAAGATGATAACGTTTACAGAAAGCTTTTTGACCCTTAAAAGTGTAAGAATTATACCATGTATACAAAAACCTGGTTCATCTTGCAAAATTCAAGGACCTGTTTTTTAAGTGACCTGGGTCACAATGTCCTGTATCAACCCAGAGCACCTTCCAATATGGCTGAAAGTTGGATAATACAAGCCACAGGGGCATGGGATAGGCCTGGTTTTCTGGGGCCCTCCGCTCCTTAGTATCCATGCCTAATTTTCCCTTTGTTGTTATTCAGCAGTGGTATAGTTGTAGTCAGTGGTGCCGTCAGGAAATTTTAGCCTCTGGAATTAATAGTCCTGCTTTAGATGGTAATGAGTATTACTGAATTGACGTCAAAATTTGTGGGGTGGGCTCCTCTCATTCTGCTGAGTGGAGCCCTGGACTTCTGCTCCAAAGGCCTACCCTCACTGCACCACTGACTATAGCCAAAGATCATGCCTTGAAAAGCAAAGGAAAACCTCCCTCCATCTTCTCACTTTCTTCAGCAACAACTGAAGCAAACTAGAGACCAAGGGAAGGAAGGAGCAGGGGCTGTGTGCTTGCATGCGTGTGTGTGTGTGAGAGAGAGATCAAACACACACACACACACACACACGTACCTGCAGTCCATAGGTCTTGCCTTACACACACCCATATTTTTTGTAATATAAATTGCAGACATAATAAACATTAAGAAACTATATATTTTTCTTCCTGAACTGGCAGTAATATGGATTTATATTGACCACCATTAGTTGGTCTTATGAACTCTTGTTTTGCTTCCTATGACTCCATGAACAGTTCTAAAGTTACCTTGGAAACCTGGGTTTGAATCCCTGCATTCATTGCATGATAAAACTTAACACAATCTGTGCTCACCACAGCAGATCTCCAGAGCTTGTTATCAGTCCTGTGGATCCAACGTGGATCCAACGCAGCAAGAAAGGAGAATGTTTCTAAACACATGCAAAGTGCATATTCCTCATTGCTAAATAAACACAACATGCTTTCGCGCATCTGGGGTTACAATACAGAACTTCTGATTCACAGGATCTACCTTCAATACTTACTTTGAGTAAGTTTTAAGGGCACCTTTAAAAGCTGCACAGGGGTGAAGATCTGTGACCTGTCCCAACACAATGCTACAATAATGAGAGGAGCCACTTATCCCCAGAGGAAAATTGCCTTCTGTGTGAAGCTCTTGTTTTCCACAGTTTAGTCCCCTAAACAAACTGTTAGCCTTTAGGTGCCACAGGAAACTTTCATGCTTCAGGACCCCTTCCAGGGTCTGCAAGGGTGGGGCACCTGTGGCCCTCCAGATGATGTTCAATTCCAGTGCCCACTATAGGGATGTATATATTGTGTAAAGTCCATTCTGTCCTTATTTCGCAAATTGACAGGCACCTTTTGTTCCACCATCCGCTCAGCAATAGAATCTTGATTCTTTTAAAATTTCTCAATTTACACAAATGTGCACTTTCAAAAATGCCCAAATTCCCCATGTGTTTTTTCATGCTTTAGCATCTTATGAGAGAAATTTGCATTTTGGGCCAGTTTTCTCCTTTTTTGCATATTTTTCTATTACTAAACTTGCACAAAATTCCTGAAAGTTAGGGAAATGTTCCACGAGTCTGAGAAATCTGCCCTACAGATGAAAAGCCAGTCCGCTGCATAATCCACAGGTCAAATTCATTTGATTCTGCTGCAGATTTCTCAGACATCCCTAGACCATTTGCCCCAAGTCAGCATTGTCAATGGTCAGGAAATGCATGCCCTTAAACAAGCTGTTCCACATCTTGGATAGCTCCTTTAGAGTTCTGACTGAAACCTGGAGCAGATTCACTGCCCCACTGACATTGGAGCCATCAGCCGCCACTGGACTTGCTAGAATGTGGCCTCACAGTCGGAGTCTGCTGTATTCAAGTTTTCCCTTTCTTTAAAGAGCTGCCTAATGCAAGGACCTGGAGAAGCTCTTGGGGTCAGGAGAAGTATGCTAATTGGGAGGGCCTAATTGCTTCAAGAAGCCAGGAGAGCCTTCTTGATGGGCTTGGCCTGTTCCTAATAAAATGAAGAAGCAGCACTAACTTCAATCCCAAAATCAAGGGACTCCTGGGGTTTCCACAGGCTAACCAAATGACTTCACCTAGCCCCTTATCCCCCTCAGATGACATCTTGAGGGAAAGCAGACTCTCCTCAGCCTCTAGAGCCATAAATTGGCTGTGCTGAGGCCAGTAAATCTGGATTGATTTAAAAAGGCTTTTTCATCCTCCCAATCAAATGAAGTCACTGTTAATTAGATGTTTTCTGTTAACAGTGTCACTCCTGCCTATATTACCTGCTCACACTTCCACCGGACTTATTACAACATCTGGCTCAGCATTTTGCTTTTATTATGGGGGGCAGGTAAGTCAGCTATTTTGGATATAAGGTAGGGAGGTTTCTGAATCTTTTGGCTGATTTCCCTCCTGAGCTGCTGGTTAAACGGCCATGAATTCTTGAATACTGTCACACACACAATTCAATTCCAAATTAAGTGTTTTGGAATTACCAAATCCATTGTTATGTCACCCTTAAACAAGGTGCATTTTTAAAAGGAAATTCTCTAAAGGGCAGTGAAACCAACCAGCATGCACATCTACTAGGGAATAAGTCCCATTGAATTCCCTGGAGCTTACTTCTGAATAAACATAATTTTGACTGCCATACATGGATCCTTACATATGTTTCTAATCTAAGTAAACATGGAGCAAAGGCTTTGTAAGGACCTACTTCAATGAACTGGTTAGCATCTGTAAATAGCAAGAGAATAAGAAGGTGTCAACCCAGGCTAACTTCAAACAGGTTGCAGAGGCAAGTCTTGTTCTATTAAGCAGGGTTCTTAAAACTTACTAAGAACAGGTTTGAAAATACTGGGAGCAGGCCAAATGATTTCAAATCAGTATGGAGTGAATTGCACCCATGGCTGTTTAAACAGGATTTTATCATCTATAATGCAATAATAAATAACATTCTTCAAACTCAGGACACTGTTATAAACCATCTCCTACGATGGACAATCCTTTAATGTTGGCTTGTTGTTTTTTCCTCCCAATGAATAAATTATCATCGCTGTGAATTGTTTCTATATGTCCCCCCCCCCAAAAAAACCTATCTGTTCTGCATTTAAAATAGCCTTTAAATATTGCTGCATATTGTATTTAGAGATGGTGTGACATCTCTTGTAGGGCATCCTACCTGATTAATTTGTTAAAAAACATGGTAAGTTAACTGACTTGAAAGATTTCCATTTCACTGTGGGTCTGCCAACAGGTAGCTGAAAACGCTTGGTAGACCAAATTATGGATTCTATCCTTTCTAAGCAAGATTTATGGAGTTTTCTCTCTTGAAGAGGCAGCTGTTAGGAGAGTTTGTATTAGAAAACAGTGCAACCCTATACAGGTTGACTCAGAACTTATACATGGGAATTGTATGCATTGAGCTCAGTTGGAATTATGCTCAGTGAGACTTTATAAGAGTACAGCCTAATTTACTATAAAATGTCTATTTTAAAAAATCCAGCATTTTCCTAAGTGGTAATAGTTTTTGTATGTCACATCAAGTGTGGATCTTATATGCTTAAGCAAGCATGCAAAAGGCGCTGGAGATGCTATATGGCTGCTGTCCTTAGTGGGAGTAAGTCCCATTGAACTCAGTGGGAGTTACTTTCGAGTAGACATTCCTAGGATTGCGCAGATTCTGCCCTTCTCAGAGAACATCCAGAAAGACCTCAACTGCCAGTTTTCCAGTCTGAAGAGCCTTACCATACACACAATGGAGATTAAAGGCAGAAACCAGACTACATGATTTCAAGTCCCTTTGCTTCACGCAGGAGAGTCAGTAAATGTGAGTGAACCATTCCAGGGGGACACAAAGTTTCTGCTAAGAAATCTTAGTAGGGTTGCCACCTTTTTTTCCTAGTGTGCCTTTAACAAGAGCCGGGGGGGGGGGGGGGACACCAAACAAAAAGTTAACCGATGAAACTTTTCTTTCTCTCTCTGCCCGGAAAAAGCTCCACCTGCTTAAATTCTAGCTTCTCCGGTAACTGTTAAAGACGTAGGAGCCCTGGCAGAGGGGTGGGGGTAGCTGGCACGTTGTACTCTATCCCTGCAAACTGGAGGGAGGGGAGAAACACGGAGACGGATGGGATAAGCTCATCAGGTTTGTTTCTTTCCCTTTAGATTCAGCCCTGGCTTGTCACAGGCAGGACTGAGGGGGTGGAATATAGTTCTCAGGCCTGTCCTTTAATCCGAGGTGTCGGGCGGGAACGTTTACTCGGGCTGCAATCCTTTCTATTCTTACCTGAGAGCAAGTGCCATAGAACTCAGTGGGTTTTACTGCTGATTAGGCAGGGATAGGATTGCACACTTAGCACCGGGTTTACTCGATGAGGAGAGGAAAGTACTCTGCACACACTCAGAGACACATTCGCCTCTCTTCTACCTGAGTTCGATCTCCCAGGACTGGCATTCCACACACTCGCTCCAAGCCTTAGCCCCCTTGTCAGGCGCCTGGAGTCAATTCCATTGAAGCCAGTGGGATTTACTTCCGAGTAAGGTCCGCCCGGGGTGCAATCTTGAGTCACCCCTTTTGTGAGGCTTCCGAGTTTCAAGAACTTCCGACGGCTTCCTACCTAGAAGGATTTCCTAAAATTGGAGCAGATACTGCGCTCGCAGGAGGAAAGGGTTTGGGCGTTCAGGGCTGACCTCCGTAGGGTCTGTCACATCCAAACCTTCTTCTCTTCCCCCCCCCCCCCGTCCCCTCTGCCCCGCACAAACCCCAGAGTACGTTGGGGGCCTGCGGTTGTGCGTCTTTTCCTCTTCGAAGTCAACGCCAGAATTCCTCCCTCCTTCCAGGGGAAGGAGCAAAGGCTCGGCGCCCCGCTCCTGCCCTCTCTCACCCCACCCCCGTCACGCCGCTCTGCGCTGTCCGGCCGCAGCCCCGCTGACCTGCCAGACCGCGCCCTGGACGGCTCTCTGCTTCCTGCTGCCGACGTCGCTCTCTCCCTAGGAGGAGGCGAGGGCGCCCCAAGATCCGCTCCCTGGGCGCTTACTTCAGAGGAAGCCTGCTTAGGATGGCAGCCAGGCGTTCCCATGCCATGCGCGGAAGTGCCAAGCCAGCTTCAGTGGGATTTACTCCCAAGCAAGCGTGCCTCAGCCTGGACGCCGGAGGGACCTGGGGGTGTTTTTGGACTTAGAAAGCCGAGCCCTGAGGGCTACGCTATTTAGGGTTGTGCCTACTTAGAGTGGACCCACTGAAATGAGATGACCATTGAAACAGACTAACCTTAGAAACAACCTTTGCTGCAGCTTCCCTAACCTGGTGTCCTCCAGATGTGTGGGGACTACAACTCCCACAATCCCCTACCCACCTATGCTGACTGGGGGATTCTGGGAATTCTGCTCCGAACCCATCTGGCGAGGCAGGTTGAATTACAGTGCAATCCTATACATGTCTACTTAGAAGTAAATACCATTGTAAGTGGGTATAGGGTTTCAGCCGTAGTGACTCTCTGCCCTTTCTTTCCATCTCTCTCTCTCTCTCTCTCTCACACACACACACACACACACACACACAATCTCTGCAGTTGCTGCCCGGCCAAAAGAGCTCTTCTTTCCCCCAGGTGGAAAGCATGCTTTATTGGTTTCATAAAGGTCTCCATTCGCCCGCTCTCTGTCTTTTTTCTCTGTCTTTTCTTCCCCTTCTCCCACAATCTGTTTTACAAGTTCCAATCTAATTGTGCCTTATGAGCTGCAAAACAGTCCAGAAAACCTAATCATAATGGAAGGAGCTCCCCTCCCGTCTACCAGGGCACCTCTGACTCTCGAGATCTATGCCTCAATATCCACCTGGCCATGAGCAGATCCTTCACGTAGGCCCAACTTATTTATTTATCCTTCCTAATGGCAACGTGCGCTTCTCTGCTCCGACGCCTCTGTGATTTTCTTCTATTACCAAGTGAGTCTTATTCTTCTCCTGCCCGAAGGTTGGGGGCTTACAGCCTGGCTCTATGCAAGTCTACTGAGTGTGTTCAGTAGGGCATGCAGCTCCCAAAGCTATGTACCCTTACTTGGGAATAAAGGCCATCCGTGGACCTGGCTTCTGTGTAGGCATATGGGATCGGAGTGGAAACTGTGACCCCCGGTTAGAGAGAAAGGAAGCAACTATGCCAAAGAATTTGTATCAAAAGAAGGACTTCGAAAAGCAAGCAGTCGAATCTGACTGTTTTAGAAACCCGGTTCTAACTAGGCCCAAATATATGGGTAGGAGGAACCCATCTTGTATCTCAGCCCTCCTATTGGGTTGGGTTATGGATCTCACTTTGTACCAGGTTCAGATTGTGTCTGCACCCAAAATTGCTTCCAGTCTAGATAGGGAAGATCACTAAGGGCACAATCCCATCCATGTTTAGGCTAGAGAATGCAGGGAGTTGTAGGCCTTTTTTTCTGCCTAAACATGTGTAGGATTGTGCCCTAAACAATAAATGGAATTGAATTAATCCCATACGATTCTATTTGTATACCCTAAATATGCATTTATTCATTCTATAAAGAAATCCCCTTTTTATTGGAATCACTGCACTTTGATTCTGGAACACAGGAAAATTCTATAGGGAATATCCTTGATGGGGGGAAAAAATCCTCTCTGTCTCACGGAGGCGTGCATGCATACACTATAGGGACTCACACTATATGGTCGATAGTGCAGGATCTAGGAAGCAGTGGAGGCTGGTGGCCGCGATGTCAATGGGGCAGAAATTCTCTCCGGGTTTCAGTCAGAACTAGTCAGAACTCTGAAGGAGCTATCCAAGGTGCTCCTCTCTAAAGAACATAGCTCATTTAGTGTTCTGACTGTAACCCAGAGCAGATTCCCTTCCGCCACTGACATTAGAGCCACCAGCCTCCACTGAATGGGAGCCCTTAACATTGGCGTGATTCAGAGATGTAAATAGGTGTCAAGGCGTACTGAGCTCAAGACACAGACCGAAGCTGGCATTGTTCGCGTAGGTTAAAGGGTGGAAACGAACAAGCGCTACCTTACGCCTTATTTACGCCGACTCGAGTAAGCTCCGTTTTTTACAACGGGGCTTGCTTCCAAGTCAGTGAGTGTACAGGTGCTCCCTAAAGCCGCCCAGTCAATGTGGCTCAGGGCAGGGTCTGGTCAGCCACTGTGAAACCAACCCAAGCCCAACTTGGGCTAAAAGGAAAAAGAAAGACGGACAATGCCTGTCTGTCTTTTTCTTGTCGAAAAAATGGATATTAATACTATCGGGCTACTATGCCGGATAGTTTTTGTCCTTCCGTTAGAGTGGAAGGGAAGCAAACCAGGACTCTTTCTCAGCCTAAAATCCCTGGCTTCAAGTAGGCAGAGTCCCAAAGTCGGGATTCAAGAGGACTCGGCCCTCCCGGACTGGCTGCACCACCCACACGACCTCTCCTTTTCTTATCCTACCCATCCACCTACACCTCTGAGTCCATACACCCCTTTCGGCCTGTGAATGGGGTGTTTAAATTCGAGGCACCCTGAAACTCCCTTTCCCTACACTTCTAACCACTTCTTAGTCCTTTCAATTCTTTCAGGGTGACTCCAAATTACAGTCATATCCTCCTAAACATGTTTG
The DNA here is from genome assembly GCA_029215795.1 of Anniella stebbinsi. Taxonomy (NCBI): domain Eukaryota; kingdom Metazoa; phylum Chordata; class Lepidosauria; order Squamata; family Anniellidae; genus Anniella; species Anniella stebbinsi. Next base: position 49,670,457 of record JARDYH010000002.1, read on the forward strand.
CCCGACAGAGAATCCACTGATTTCTGTGGGATTATTCACTCCCTAAGAAGAATGCTCCAGCTTTCAGGGCGTTCCAACGAATGTTTACTCGGAAATAAATCCCGCAGTAATGTTTGCTTTCCTCCCAGCAAGTCCTAGAGGAGTATAGTTTAAGGCAAGCCCTTGCACACTTATTTGAGAGTGCGTTTGAGTAAACTTTACCCAAAACCGTGCGTAAAACCGTGCCATTAGAGCCACCATGAGTTCAATAAGGTTTGGAGAATGCATGGGATTGCAATAGTACTCTCTCCAAACATATATGGCCCACACACCATTAAGACTGCAATCCTCTACACACTTACCTGGGCGTACATCCCATTGAACTGAATGAGACTTGCGTCTGAGTAGATAGGCATATGATTGCGCTGTAAGTGGGTTAGGTGATAGTTCGACAGAGGAAAGGGGGTGGCCTGGCTATTCCAGGGTTTTTCTTGGTGAGGTGCCTTTCTGTTTAACGGATCTGATTGAGAGATGCAGATTAAAATTCAACAGCTGTAGCGAAAACACCTGCGATCTGTTTCTCTGAATACAATAATGGGGATTAATTGCTCTCCCCCCTTTCTCTGCTCCGAAGAAGAACTCAAACCTCGAAGATGAAGGTTAAGAACTTTGGAAGTATAAATCGTTTCCACAAAACGTAAAGCAAAAACAGACAGCGGTAGGAATAGAAAGTCGATTTTGTTTCTAACTTTTATCTGAGTCCTGCTCTCAGTACATGTTGGGAGGGGGGGGGGGGTTATAACTGCTAGAAGGTGATGAACCTAACATCCGGAGCCTGAACACATTCAACCCAATCCTATGTCGTGTTAAGTACTTTAGCCCACTGTAATCCAATGGGCGAACTCTGTATAGGACTGGACGGATTTACTTGGAAGTAGTACCATTGATGTCAATAGCACTTTTTTATAGTCTTGAAAATCGGGCTGCTAAAGATTCCGAACATCAACATTAATTCATTAGGGAGAGAGCGAAAAGAAACTGGATTGTAGCAGAAAGAAGATTTTAACAAACCCTACAGGAAAAGGAAGGTGTTAAGTTTCACTTTGTTTTGCTTGTGGGATGTGAGAAAGTAGTAGAGATACGATGAGGCCCCGAGGTAATTATGTTTGGTTGTGTATGGAAGATATGCATGAATCTACATGCTTTTCACATACGTGTGAAATTTATATCTTTATATAGTGGATATCTTTATATAATTTCTCTGTTCAATAGATATGCACACAGGTCCAGGCCAGTAAATGCATATAGGTATTTGACATCCATCCACCATTGACAGCTGCAATCTTCCACTCACTTGTGAGGGAGAAAGTCCCATTGATCTAAATGGAGGGAATTGCAGCGGCAGATTAAGAGAAAAGTGTACTTTTACAAAGGAATGTTCTGTGCGGGTCTCTGATGGGTGTATTTCATACATATCACAAATTCTATGTCTAGTGCTAAGCTTTCATTCATATCTCACATATCATATACTGATAGATGGTGGCTGGATTTGACTTGGTATGCAACACGTACATACAGTTATGTCACCTTCCCAAATAATTCTACAATTATTAGCTGGTCCTTATATACCCTCAGTAATCCATGGACCCCTTTGTACTACAGTAAAAATCGATGAATGGGACTTTTGGGGATAAAATAGGTTCTCGATCGCGGGCGTGTTAGTTTCTGAAACCTTCAGTATATGAGAAGGCATGAAATTATCTTTCCCCATTCTCAACTGAAAGGCAACTGGTCAGTTATCATGTTGCCTCTGAAAGGGCGAGACTATTTGATACCAACTTCACCTTTTCCATTGGCCTAACTAGGACGGCCTGGATTAAGGTCGGCTCCTAGGAAAGAGACAGAACGCGCCTTCTCTGCATTTGGGAAGGAGGACTAAGTGAGAGCCTGCTTAATGCTGATTATTATTCCGCCTGTTCCTTCAGTGGAGCTCAGAGTACGACAATCCTGCTAGGCAGGCTGGCCTGAAAGACAGTGATTCCTCAAGACCATCCAGCAAACTTCTCAAGTCTCTGCTCCCCACTCTATCGCTCCTGGCCATTTATTTGCTCAGCTCCATCCGTCCCACCAACTCAATCTTAAATGTGTTGCCTTATACCTTCCTAACACACATGCCTAAGAACCAGAGAGTTCCGTTTGCTCTTCTTATGCCTACAGATCATCAGGTTCCAGGGACACGTTTGTTTTCTATGACGACTCCACTCTCAAAATGCTCTCCTCCCACTAAAGAGATGCCGTGTCATCGTGTGCTTGTGCTTCTTTAAGGTACATTAAAGGATCATTGCAGTCTCCCTGTGAAGTCATTACGCCTTTATCCCCACCAATTAACCACACCTCAGAGGGCTGCTATTAACAGCTACATTGAACTTAAAAGCGAGGTATCCCATTTCAGAGAGATGTCGTGATCTCACTCAGGAGATCCCAGCAGGCAGCCAAACCTGGAGTTCTGACTCCTGATCTCTGCCGTAACAGGTCCTTTCAAAACCCGATAAGGAAAGAATTAAATATGCCAGGAAAAAGTCACCAGATTGGAAAATTCAGAGGTGGGAGGATGGAGTGGTGGGGAACATTCAGGTGGAAGGCATGGAGCTGGCTGACAAATTTCGGACATGATGAGGACTGAGGGTGGGGATTTTTTGTTTGTTTGTTTGTTTCATCTACCCCAAAAAGAGTTGTCAATTAGCTGTAGGCATTAGTTAAAAGGGAAAGTAATAGCCAAAGGCAGGCTGGTGTCTCTGGAGCTATTCTGCCCTCCTAAATTGGTTTTGTGTCATCCGGTATCCAAATGCACACACTATAGAATAAAATCCCATTGATGCTAAGTGGAATTAATTTCCAGGTAACGGTGTGCTGAGAAACCCAGCCTTAAGAAACAAGAGGATGTGATGAGGAAAGTTGTGAAATGTTTGGAGAAGAGAACGTGCAAACCCTTGCTTCTTTTCAGACCCACCTAGAATTCGATTTGAAGCAGGAAAGACTTACATCCTTAAGCTGTCTCCCTCCCTGTCATTTCCAAAGGAAAGAGAAAGTGTTGGGGGGGGGGGGGGAGAGAGAGAATGCCCAGAACAGAACGCCAGAAGTTATCAGTTTGTTTGAAGAGAAAGGACTATTTCTTGTCACTTTCCTTTTGTTTCCCTGTCTGAGTAACTCACTGGCTTCCCGTAAATTTTTTACCACTGCTGGTAAACTTGAAAGAAAAAAAAATCCTGATCTAAGCCTTCTTCTGTCCTCTTCTAGCCCGGATCCGGCTTTCAAGACTGTTTTACATATCACCTTATAGTAACATCCTTACAAACTAGATTGCCAACTTTTGGCTATTGAGGGATTTTTTTAATTTATTTATGTAATTTTAGAGACTCTGAACTCCTCTCTTCCCTACCCAAACTAACACCTCCTTTACCTGGGTCCTCACCCTTTCCAAAAAAAAAAATCATCAGTAACTAATAAAAGGCAGCCGAATTCCACTCTTCCCACCTGCCCCCACCTCAAATGAGGAGAATTTAATTTTCAATATTTGGTACACAAAATTTAACCAGCCGAAAGGAGATTAATTTTTTCAGAATAATCCAATTAAAAGATTTCTAAACTAATCTTTTGGGGTGGGGAAAGAGGCGAAGGGGAGGGAAAGTGATTTATGACCGTGGTTGATTGCGGAGAACGGTTGTCTCTAAGAAGCCCTTAACACCAAGCGCCTCCATCTGAAACTGACCAATGTAACACAACCCTCCTTCCCAAAATTCAATTAAGCCCAAATACTGTGCTTTGAAGATCGATTTGCACCCATTCTCGCTTCAGTGCTGTTAACCCGGTTTGAAGTCAGGCACTGGCTCAGTGCTCCAATTTAACCGGGATGTGGATCAAACCGTATATTTGCTTTGTCTTTCCGGGTGGATTGAATTCGGATGTTGCACTGGGGAAGAGAGCCTCGCTTATCGCTCACAGCATTCTTCCCCTCAGATCATAATGTGGAAGGGAGTTCGGCTGCTTACAAGCCCCATGGACTTTTTTTTCCAAGTGCTAATAGATTTATGGTCTCCTCTCTTTTTTTCCCCAACGCCCATCCACAGTAATTAGCACATATGTTCTAAATAGATGATAGTTTTGTGAGCAATAAAGCAATTACCCATCGGTGAAGCTGACAGTTCCTCCAACTAAACTCCAACCAGCAGCTAATTGGAAAAGTCATTTCAGCTCCATTGTCTGCAATTAGTCTTGCTAAACTACTACACCCAAACTAGCCGGTTTGAGGTTTATTTATTCATTGCTATTTGCATTTACAAACGGTCACCGAATCAAGCTTAAACTTTTGCAGAGCATAGATCAGGTTTTCAACGTCTCTTAGATTGCCTGTAATGTCCCCCCCCCCTCTCTCTCGCTCGCTCTCGTAATAGTTGTAGTAGTTCTCACGCACGCACACACACACGTACCATTTTCCCTCGATACTAAAAGGATCACTGGTTCCCAAACATTTGCTCCTTCTGCTGCAGCCGTTTGTAAAAACAATTTTTCCTCTGCCATTCGGGAATCGTGGTCAGTTTAGCTAAATGGACATAGCTTAAATGCTGCCTCTTAAGTTTTGTTTGATTCCTCTCTCTCTCTCTCTCTCAATGTTAACTCCGCATTGGGAGATTGCTTCGAAGGTCTTCGCTTCAGCCCAGAGCACTAAATCATATAAATCAGATGTTCTGTTTAATACAATGCCAGTCATTTTCTTGGTGACAAATGGGATGATTCGAAAGAACCCGAGCTAAAATTCAGCAAGGAATTTGGGATCAGTTAGCAACCTTTGTGTTTGTTTTAGTGGAGAAAATGAGGCAGGGGAGGGGGGAGAATAGGCGAAAGCCTCTGCCTCCCCTCGACTTCTCGAGAAAGTAGAAAAAAATTAAGAGGATCTCCTTGATGAAGACTTGTGCACAGTGGGTGGAAACGACGCGTTAAACAGTGCTTTGACGCGCCAGCGGATCTTCATAATATAGACCGGCTGGGCTCCTACTTAATTTAATCTTCGTGGCACTGGTCTGAGTGGACGCTTTTCCACCACAACCTCCAGCCAAACGGATCTGGGAAGGAGGGAGGGAGGAAAGAGGCCGCTTAGCTCTTGGTTTGAACTGCCGCCTTTAGGAGGCGTTTAAGCGGGAATGCGCTCCAAAGGAGCAGTGTGGAGGTGGGCTTCAATAGAGCCCTCCTGCCCAGTTGGACCTGGAAGGATGGATGGATTTATGGGTTTGGATGGGAACGGGTATCCTTAGCAACCATGTCTCCATTGGAAAGTATTTCCAGCTCCAAGCATCCTTTGGCCCTAGACAACAAGGTGGCTCTTCCTAGCCAGAGGGGCAGGAGCAACCCAGAGTGTTGTGTTCCTTCCCCCCCCCCCCGCAGGAGGAATTGGAAACTGGCTCTAAAACGCTTCTGATTCCTTACAGCCAAAACCATTAGGCTAATCATAGTAAAGGACTCTGTCTTTTGAAGCAAATGAATAAATGATTCCGTCTAACCAGGCTCAATCTTCTAGCAATAAAAGACCAGCACTGATCTCCCACGCTTAGGGGTGGGGGGAGAGAGAAGAGACTGCTCTGAACAAACGCGGATTCACTGGGTGTCCTCAGTGACAATGGACTAAGCAAGGCCACAAGCGAAGCCTTGAAAAAAACACCCGGACCCACGAGTCAGATCTCAAGTCCTGAGGAACCCTTACTAGCCTTGCGAAAATGGGTTCAGCTGCCCCACGAAATGGGGGCTCGTGGGGAGAGAGAGGCGATTTCTAGTAGAGATTTATGTCCTGCTTTGATTTCCTTTGGATGTGTTTCCCAAGCGAGTCAGAGGGGGGATTCCCCCCCCCATAAGAAAACAAAAAACTAAAATCGCCACGATGAGCCTGGGAATGAAATGCAGGGAAAGAAGACGAGCGGAGGGCTCTCCTCTCTGTGCCTTTCTAACCGGGGCTGGTGGAGTGGGCTCGCTGCATTCCTCCGCTTTCCGACGCCTGGCTTGAGGCCTAGGAGCAATAATGCAACCCAGTCCCTCCTTCCAGAGTAAAGGCATTTTCGTGGCTTGCCCACTTTCTTTCTGTGAAGAGCGATTAGATGACGCCTATTCAGAGCTGCTGATCCAGAGAGAAAAGCGGAGTAGATAAAAGGCGATTTCAAGTGACCTCTTCGTCCTTTTCACACCAACCTGAGTCCCCAGAATAGCCGAGGATCAGTTGGACAAAAGAGCCCTCTCGCTCCTTTGCCCTTTCAGCTCCAGAAGCCTCCGTGCAAGGGGTTAACAATAAAACCGATCTCTCTCTCTCTCTCTCTCTCTCTCTCTCTCTCTCTCTCTCTCCCCCCCCCCCACACACACCCATTTGCAAGGCTCATGCCGGTCGGGATACTTTTTATGAGCCCCCACAGTTGCTGAGCTCTCAGGGGGACCCACCCCACAGCACCCCATGCTCCACTTAGCCTGTTCCAGTGTGGCGCGATTCTTTATGGTCTGCTTGAGCGGTTCGTTTCATTGACTTCAAAACACAAACAAAAAAGCCCGGCCCCAGCTGAACCTCCTTCTCGCTCGCTCTCCTCAGCTGCCTGACAGAACAGGCCTGTAATAAACATATCTCGGCCCTGACAGTTTAAGGGGAAAGTGAGATTTATTACTTATATCCAGCTTAGGATGAGCTCAGGGTGATGCTAGCGCTGCTCACACCAGCAGCAACGCCGGACCTTCCTGGGCGGCCCCGAACCTCCGCCCCACTTGTGCACCATCTGCGCCTCTGAGCAAAGGAGGCGAGTGACAAGCGATGACTTAACATCCAGTGGATTGTTTTCTCTCTCTTCCCCTCCCTCCCAGCCCACTTTTTTTTAATTATATTTTTAGCCTGGGAAAGAGAAGTCCAACTTAACCCAGCTTCTGATGGACTAATCCCTATGATAAAAGAAATAGGAGCCGTGACAGGTGACTATTATGGGAAATGATTCTGCAAGCCGGGGGATCGTATTGTCAGGACACGAGAGGACAAGTTGGCAACTACTTGTGCAAGTGCCTCCCGTTTCATCCCCAGCACAGCCCGATATTCACGTATATTTGGTTTGTATCGATGTTTGGGCATAAACCCGCCTGGGCATCTTTCTCAGTGCATGATCCTGAGTCCTCCGGTGAAGGGGAGATCCTACGAGAAGCCAAAGTGAGACTCCTCCTGCACTCAAATCTGCTCTGTGTGTGTGTGTGAGAGAGAGAGAGAGAGACAGAGAGACAGAGACAGAGAGAGAGAGTCCCTCTTACCTCAACCACCTCCCCAACCCCTTTAATGGCTACTTTTGCACGCACTTTTCTTCTTTTTGCTTCCCGCACTCCGATCTTTGCCGCAGCTTTATTTGTCCCGAAAGTCAATATTTGGTTGTGAGGATTCGCCATTTTTGTGCGGGGAAGGGCGGGGGTCTGGGGCGGAATAGATCTGATGCAAAAAGGTTGGAGAGTTTCTGGCCATCCATTTCCTGTCCTGCTGCGATCGCCCTGATCCTTTCGGCCGTGAAACAAAGCACACGATAAGCTTCCGAGTATGGCCTAGTCTATGGCTCCTCTTTTGAGAGGGGGAAGGTTCCTTCATCCTTTTATGAGATTCAACTGTATTGCTAAGTTTAAGGTCTCTGAGGCTGCGATCCTATACACACGTTCCTAGGAGCCTGCATTCCCCAATGAACACATGGTATTTACTTCTGAGTAATCACGGGGAGGATCCAGTCTCACTGAACTCAATAGGAGGGAAAACAAATTGTAGGGTTGCGCTGCACGTGACCTCTGTGCCAGTTTCGACTTATTTGGCTTTTGTGGGTGATGTGTCCACAAACACGTTTTCAATGGTCAGTCGCCCTGCTCACCCAACAGCAACTTCCAATTCAACCCTACAATAGGGGCTAGTGGTAGCTGGGCGGCTTGTAGTAAGGCCGGAAGCATTTGGAAATGTATTTTGTTCTTTCTCCCTCCAGGTTGTCTTACAACCCTGCAAAAAGGTCTGTCGGGAGTGTCCCTTTATGGTCACTTTAGAGGGTGGGCGATTAAACTTTTATTTTTCCCCTCAGCCGGTGCCTGAAGAGGAACCTTTGCAAAGGTAAAACGCCACCTTGCTGCAGACGTTCAGGGCTTCTCCCTAGCTGACCTTTAATAAGCACGAAGTTGTGGTGGTGGCTTTTCTTCTTTTGTGGGGAGACGTTTTCTATAACCTCTCTACAAGCTCTATCTTCCTCACCAAGTTTACTTGGAAGTAAGTCTCGTTGATTTGGGGTAGAGTTTCCTCCCAAATAGTTATGCTTAAGGCATTACAGCTTATTGGGTTTTGTAGTGACTCGAATCCAAGAAGGGGTTGCGTAATGTCTGATTGGGATGTTAAGTGTAAACAACCATGAGCAGAAGGATATCATCTGCACATACCTCTGCTCATACCACACCTCTTCTTTCCCAAGCCATATGCATTTACAGTTACTCCGGTAAAAAAGGAGGAGGGAAATCTGCGTGGATGTCTTTGATTTTGATTCACACATACACACACACACACCCAAAAAAATAGGCGTTAAAGTGGAAAATATGCTGTAATCAGACACCTTCAGACACCTACAGTGAGACTAGAAAGAACTGAGAGCAGGTTCAAATCAGCTGGGTACTCTCGTGGAACCGCAGGGACACTGGTGAAGCCTCACATGCACATGAAGGGGATCCTCCCTGGGCATGCGGCAGCTTTGTCTAAAAGGGAACATGTGTCCCCTTATTAAAAAGTGGCAAACTATTAGGCAGCCCTGGTGGAGCCAGGAGCCACGGGAAGCTACTTTACCTAGGAATGGCAGGTCTACCGTGAATGAGAGGGCGGGCCGGGAGATATCACTGTAATCTGTAGACAGATTTATACAGATAACACAGCAATGCCAGAGAAACAGGCAGGCGTGCGTTGTACAATATTCGACTGGGGCGGGAGTTCCATTTCGCTGGAAACCGACGAGCCGGGGGAAAGAGGGAAAAAATGAATGACCCGGCACTGCTGACAGTGAATGGGGCCTACTTCCGCTCACCGTGGAAATGGCATTGCTGGGTACGCTGGCTGCCAAGGGTTGGCTTGTTCACGGGCTTGGCCCTGCTGGACGCAATAGCCCTCGCCAACGGAAAATCGGGGCAAGAGCCAGCAAGGACGCCATGTACTTTAATAGAGGAAGGGGGGGAGAGGGGGGGAGAAGGAAGGTGTGGAGGGAGAAATGTTTACACTACAATTAATATTCGTCAAGGCTTGGAACTATCCCTCGTGGGAGGGGGGATGCCCCTCGACTTGCTGACTTGCAGTCTGATGGATCGGGCATCCAAAAGCTAAAAGGCAGCGCTTGTCAAGAGTGCGTAGAAAGCGCTCGCCAGCTCACTGATTTGTGGGGCAAACGGCCCAGCATGCTGGTAGTGTGTGAAAGCGAGAGAACAGAATTCAAAGCACGCCTTCCGTATGGCTTTCTAGGTCTGTTTTAAGTCGATCTATGTCGAACGGGAATGGCATATGTGTGCTTTAAAAAGCACTTCCCAAATGTCATGTCCTAACGAAATGCAGCTGGATCTCTTACCAGAACAGGGAGTGAACTGCTCAAAGTTGCTAAAAGAATGTAACATATTTTTCCCCACTTAGGAGAGACTGAGGAGTCTGTCCTATATCTTCCCATATAAGGCTGCTCTAATACATAAGCACGAACACAACTCACGCACATATGAAACACACACACGTGTGTCTGTGTTTTAGGAGAATTGGGCCTTTTTTTTAATGGATACTGCAGGAAGATAAACATGTCTCGATACACATATAGTTTCCATCCCTCATTTTAGGTGTCATTGTTACCTTCTCTTGAATTGTGGCGGGGAGCTTTCTTTTTAAAAATGAACCTCGATTGTGCTTCCAGAAATAGCTCCGAAAAGTTATGACAGACATAGGATTTTCCTTTGCTCAGAAAGGAGATCCGTCTATCCCCTTCAGATAATAGCCCCAGAGAGAGCAAGAGCCGAACACTTCTCTCCTAAACCCATGAACAAGGCAATCCTATGCATGTCTGTGCAGGAGTAATATGCCCATGATATTCGATCAGTTTTACTCCCAGGACAGTGGATTTAGGATTACAGCTTCAGTGGCTGCAAATCTAACGGCTTGCAAATGATCGAGTTTATTTGCATGTAACAGTGCCGTGTTTCCTGGCCTATTTCAGCCTTCACTGAAATAGGAGAGAGAAATACAGGTTTTCCTCTCACAGGACCTCTATGCCCCTTATTTCCAGGACATTACACCCTCCTAGAACATAATTAATATATTTTATTCTCTCACGATCCCAGTTCATACGTCCATGATATGCTGTGGATGTTCCTTATTTTAAATTCTCCTCCCCTTTCCCCAGCCAAGTGCCCTGACATCTGAAAATGTCATTTGGCAGTCCTGCTATTTGAGGTTCAACCGGTTTAGCAGCTTCCTCTGCTAACCGATTCGCCCACTGCAGCCCAAGTTGGGATTGTAAACACAGATAAACGCCACGGAAACCTAGGCGATTTCCATATAAATGTGGTTAACCGCTAAAGTAGAGGTGCCAATCTGAGAAAGTTAGGGTTTACTTCTAATTTGAGGGTCATATTCCAGAGATGCCAAACGGTAGGAAGAGCCGGCTTCCCAATTACATTAAGAAGTGGGGGGGGGGGGGGGAGAGAGAGAGAGAGAGAGAGAGAGAGAGAGAGAGAGAGAGAGAGATTGACAATTTCTAGATCTGAGCTTCTTTTGGAGAGTTCATGGATCCCTCCTGTTGAATGATCCATTTCTCCGGGCCTGAACTGTCATCCGATTCCCATTGTTCAAAACCCTAAAAGATGAGGTTTCTTTGAGGACCCATCAAAACGGCTACCTTTCATCCTAACTTCCCTAAATAAAATAGAGACATAATGGACACTGTTTTATACCCTTCCTAGAACTGTGTCTATAACCATCCGGATATGAAAAGAACAATTTCTAGGTTGGGGGACATGACAAAACGTACCTGGGATCCAGGGCAGATTTTTGTAATTATTTTTAATGTGTTGTATGGCTTGTTGTAATGTCTGTCTGTCTGTCTCGCGCTCTCGCTCTCTCTAGTTCGGTGGATCTCGCTGTTGTCCCTTTAATCTGCTGACACTCCCCCACCCCCAGATAAACAGGCTGCAATCGATCTTTTCATTAGGTGATCAAATAACAAACAGACCAGGTGAAAGACAACAAGCATTAGCAGGCTGACACTAGTCGGCTGCAAGCACCCTGGCATCCCTCTTTAGGAGATGAAAAGTCATCGCAGAATAATATTACAGAGCAGCGCTCCACTGGGTGGAACTGTTAACCTCTTCCAATACACACCTAGGCAGGGAAAGGACTCTAGGACTCGGCTTTGGGTATAGATAAATCCATGTTCATCTAATACCTTACTTCCCAGCCAACGCTGTTTCCTCAGAAAGCTCGTCCCACAATACATAAGCCTGTACGTTTTCTATATGGTCCATGGTCTTTGGAATAAGACCCGTTGATTTCAAGGAAACTTAGGGATGGATTTTCAGGATGGGACCACAACATCTTTAAAAAAAAAAAAAGAGCTATCTCTGCATCTGTCCGATAACTTCTTCCATCTCAAAGCCACGAGCAGCCCTCACTGATTCCCCCCACACACACACACATACACACGCCGCCGCCACCACCCCGTCCTTCAGAGGAAATCTGGCTGGGAAATCCAACCAGGCCAGAACTGGATACCTTCTCCGGCAAAGCAGCCGACATGCGGGGGGGGGGGGGGGTGCGTTTTGCGTGTGTGTGTGCGTGCGTGCGTGTGTGTGTGTGTTAAGTTGTCCTGGCCAAGTTGCTGCTTCAGTGGAGCTCTAGCAGAGGAGATTGGGGCGTGGGGGGGGGGGGGGGGAATCCCAAGTGTAACTGGATGTTGCTTCCCAGCTTCTATCTAACCTCATAAAAAACGGGGGCTACAGAAACCGAACGCTACTTGCCTTGAATGGCCGAGAGCTGCTTCTGGTTGCCAGTTGAGGGGATCCGGACTCCGAAGAAACCTTGTGAAGGAAGTGGTGCCTCTCTGTGTACCTTCTCCCAGGCTTTCTCTCTCTTTCTTTCTTTCTCTCCCCCCTTCTCCCTCCCTCCCTCTTCTCTCTCTCTCTCTCTCTCTCCCTCTTTTGCTCTGCCTCTTTTTTTCTCCCGGTCTTTCCCCAGTCCAGCGAGTAAAATCTTATATGATATACATACAGAGCTGGTGTGTGTGTGTGTGTGGGAGAGAGAGAGAGAGAGAGAGAGAGAGAGAGAGAGAGAGAGAGAGTCTGATTTAATCTTATTCGTTTCACCTTTTCAGTGACCACCAGAAAACAGGACCGAGAGTTTATTGGGAAAGAAAGAGAGTAGGGCAGGCGAGAGAGCCCACTGTTGCATAGTCAATAACATCCTTTTAATCAATGCAATCTACAATAGGGACGGCTTGGCAGGGGAAACTGATGAGGGGGGCGAGAGAGAGAGAGAGAGAAAATCGCCCTCCATTATTTCACCACCAAATCGCAAACCGTGTCTTCGGATCCGAGCTTCTCCTCTCCCAATTGTAGGCTCCTAATTTTTTTACAGCTAGACCGGGAAAAAACAGCATGCCAAAGGCACATTTCCCCCCCTCTGCTTGCCTTAGAGAACACAATACTATTTTTGGAATGACCCTTCTGTCCTCCCACCCCTGCCCTGATGTAGAAACTTTATAGAAGTTGGAAAGATTAGGGAAATATTGAAAAGAAGAGAAGTTCAGTGGGAGTGGAGAAAGGACTCAGAAGCTAATGGGAACTCATTCAAATGGAAAGGGTCACTCACTCACTCTCTCTCTCACACACACACGCAAGCTTTTAGAGGCGGCACATAAGAGAAAGATCCATTCAGATATTTTGGTGTCTTCTCACTCCTTCACCAGCGACACTACCTTCCCCCCCCTCCCCACTTTCTTGCCCGCAGAAGGAAGGGGGAGCAAAAGAAACTGCAGTTTCACCGCTCTCTTCCTGTCCGCTAGATGGCAGCACGATCCAGCGATTCCTCTAGCTCAGGAGAAGGGAAATCCGTCGTGTGTGTGTGTGCGTCCCCACCTCCACCTACCCGGTTCCCAGCATACACTCGTCCAAACTCTCCCTCTCTTACTTTAACTTTCCTTTGCAACCATCGACCCTCTCAGACAGACAGCAAAACCGACCACTTACTTTTATAATAAATTAATTCATTACTGAGGCTGTTTAAAAAGATCGGTAGGAGAAAGAAATCGGGAAGAGGAACACGTTAATTTAAAATATATCTATATAAATTAGAAGTCTAAAAAAGGGAGGAAATATCCAACTGAAAAAGGATGTTGGTTTCTATCAGGCAGATTCCACCGTGTGGCTGTTATAGATCGTATTTAAGGAGCGGGAAAAGGGGGGACCCCAACCTGGGAGAACATTTAAAGTGAGGGAAAGGAGGCAGCGTGGTGGGAGAGGAAAGAGGGGGGCGTGTTGAACTGGGACATATGGAGCCATAAATGTATTTTTAAATACTTACATTCCTTATGGAATCTCTTTAGCCATCTATTTGCAGTCATTAAACAATGGAATCCAGTCCAAGTATTGTAATTCCTAATCAAGGTATTTTTGGAAGAAAGAAAGAGGGAGCCCCAAAGAGACACAGATAAATATAATTTTTAAAATAAACTTTTCAGAATGAGCCGAAATATTTCCTTTTAATTCCCCTTTCCCCCTATCGCAATGCATCTCTTTCCCGCCCGCCCCCCCCCCTTCCTCCTTTCTTTGCTCGTGCGTGTGTGTCTGTGTGTGTGACCATAGACGACCCATACTAATCAGGTCTCAAAGTAAATAGCAGAGCAGGGCGATCTCAATGTAAATTGTGCTTGTCAGAAGAACCCCCCTCCCTCCCTCCCTCTTTCTCTCTCTCTTTCCCTCCACCCCCTCCCTCTCCTTCCCTCCCCCTCTCCCTCCTTCCCATCTCAGTCAGTAGGTAGCAAAGAAGAAAGGCGGCGGGGGGGAGAGAGAGAAAGAGACAGAGACAGAGAGAGAGAGGAGACCTCAGCCAATAGAGTGAGGGAGGCTTGGCTAACCTTAGCCTCCCTTTTTCTCTCCCCCCAATTCAGGGCTCTGACCAGTCAGTCGCCTTTGATTATCAGTTGCCAGCAGCCCCTCTCTTGGCTCCTTGACATGAGCTCCATATAAGGCAGCGATCTCCATAGAAACGTGTCAGTTTCAATAGTAGTGTCAAAGTTCACTATATACAGACATTCGCGCGGATCCCCCTTTCGGAAACATTGCGCTGCTAGTCTTCCCGTTTAAACGCATTCATTTTTTGGTTCTCTCTCTCTCTCCCTCTCCCTCTCTCTCTCCCTCTCTCTCTCTCGCTCCCTCTACACCTCTCTCTCTCTCTCTCTCTCTCTCTCTCTCCTTTCGTGCATATTCTATTAGTTGAAGCGGTGTTTTTTCCCCCTTTATCTCCTTCTTCCTCTTCTCTTTTTCCACCCTTCTTTTCCCTCTGCCTTTCGCTTCCTTCCTCCATGAGACTAGAGACGAGAAAAACTTAAAAGGAAAAGGAAAGATCGCAAAAGAAAAGAAAAGAGCAAAGGGGACGCCTTTGAACATCTTCATATCGTCAATTTTAACACTTTTTTAATTTGGGGGAGGGTTTTGGTCTTGGCTACTGAGGGTTTTTTTGTGTGCATGCGTGTGTGTGTGCTTTTTTTTTCCCCCTCCGGTTTTTTTTTTCTTAAAAAAAGAAAAGAAAGAAAGAAAGAAAGAAAGGTTTTCTTGGGCGATCTCCAGTGATTATTGTCACCAGCACGGAAGAAGAAAGAAGGCAAGGAGCGCGAGCGAGGAAGGCGCAAGGAGAAGAGGGTTTATTTATTCGACCTACTTTGGATCTCTCGCTCTCTCCGTTGGCTTTTTCCCTCCCCTTCGTGTGTGTGACATTCGCTTCTCTCCATGTTCACGTTTTGCTTTGGCACTTGGCTGGGGATCCTCCGTCTGCTGGGCGAAATCGAAGCGGCTTGGGCTGTGCCTTTGTATCTTTCCCACCGAAATTAAGAGAGGGAAGCGGGCGAAGGAGCGAGCCGGGCGAAGAAGCGGCGGCGGCGGTTGCGGCGGCAGCAGCAGAAGGACTGCAAAGAACAACAGCGGCGGCGGCGGCGGCGGCGGCGGCAACAGACCCCCAAAGTGTCTCCTCAACTCGGCTCTCGCGTCCTCCTCGTCGCCGCCGGAGCTCTCCGAAGCGCCTCTCCTGAATGGCTGACTGCGCCGCGCTGCCTCGGACCTGGCTCCCGGACACCCGCGCGCCCTGAGCGGCAGCCGCGCCTCGGCCGCTTCGGCGACGGCCTCCTTCCACTCCCAGCCTCGCGGCGACGGGCGCAATCCAGCGGCGGTACCCCCGGCCGGGCCCCGGCGGCGAGCAGCAGCGGCGGCGGCAGTGGCGGCGACGGAGGCGGCCGCAGCAGCACCGGCAGCCTTCCCAGCGGCGGCGGCGGCGGCGGCGGCGGCGAGGAGGAGCTCGGGTCTCTCTCTTCCGTGCTGGCTCCGTGCCTGTGTGCCGGCGGTGCGTGCTGCTAGCCCGCGGACCGTGCGGGGCTGGCTGGCCGGGGCGGGTGTCCGGCGAGCCGATCGCCTCCTCTTCCTCCCTTTCCTCCTTCTCCTCCTCCTGCTCCTGCTCCTTTTCCTGCTCCCCCACCCCTTCTCCGCCTCCTCCCCAGGGTGACCCTCCTGGATGCCTTTCCCAACAGTCCACTTCGTCTTGGCTGGTTTTGCAACTTGAAAAAGGACGCGTTTCTGGGGGGGAGGGAAGGAGGGAAGGAAGGAAGGAAGGAAGGAAGGAAGGGGCTGAAAAAGAGAAGGAGGAAGGAGAGAAATACCGCCGAGCCAGTGGGGGGGAGGATCACAGGAGGGGGGGTCAAAGCCCTCTGGAATTCCATTGCCCCTCCACGAAAACCCACCCCCCAAATTGGAGAGGGGGGAAGAGAGACAGGGAGAGAAGAACGAAGGAAGGAAGGAAGAAGCTAAGGAAGGAAGGAGGGCAGACGGGGGGTCAGGGCAGGGGGAAAGAAGCAGAAAGGGCTCGGCAGCGGTAGCAGCTAAGCGGCGGCGGCGGCGGCAATAGGAGCAGAGAGGCGGGAGAACCCCCGATCGCTCTCGCCTCTGCCCCCCGCAACCCAGGCAGACGCCCTTCTTCTCCCCCACCCCACCCCCTTCCCCACCCCACCCCGACCCCCTCCTCTCCCAGCCTCTTCCCCGGCAGCCCCCCCTCTTTTATTTTCCTCCGTGGGCCCGAGATATGGCAATGGTAGTTAGCAGCTGGCGAGATGCGCAAGAGGACGTGGCCGGGGGCGGCCCCACCGGAGCAGCTCAACCGGGCCGGGATCCACAGCAAGGGGCCTCGGCGGCCCCCCACACGCCGCAGACGCCGAGCCAGCCGGGCGCCCCGTCCACGCCGGGCGACAAGGGCCAGCAGCAGCAGGGATCGGGCCAGAGCCAGCAGCAGCAGCACATCGAGTGCGTGGTGTGCGGGGACAAATCCAGCGGCAAACACTACGGGCAGTTCACCTGCGAGGGCTGCAAAAGTTTCTTCAAGCGGAGCGTCCGCAGGAACTTAACCTACACTTGCCGGGCCAACCGGAACTGTCCCATCGACCAGCACCACCGAAACCAGTGCCAGTACTGCCGCCTCAAGAAGTGCCTCAAAGTGGGCATGAGGCGGGAAGGTGAATATTATTTCTTCCCTAATTCTTCTCCTGCTTGTGTGTGTCGAGAGCAGATCGGGAGGGGGGAATGTTGATGCCCTCGCCCCTCTCCTATCCTCCGAACCCCCCCCCCCCCACACACACACACCTTCTCAGCCCCCCCCCTCACTGGCCTCTTGCCTTCCTCAGAGAGATTATTATTATTATTATTATTATTCCACCACTAAATACCTATTGAATCTTCTAGCCCCATTCTATATTCCTGGTACGGTGCTCTCTCTCGCTCTCTTGTTGGCTTGGAGTTGGGAAAAGGGGGGGGAGAGAGAGAGATCAGACAGACCACTTTCTCAATGTTGGGCTCCCATTCCTTTCTCTCCCCCAGTTTTTTTCTTTTTTTGTTGTTGTTACTATTCCCCCTAAAAGAAGGGGAAGACAAGGTGGTGGGACTCACACTTCACATTAGATCCATTTCCACAACCTCCCCACCACTACCACCACCTCTGAAAGCTGAAAGAGAGGTCTGTCAGTAGAAAACAAATGTCTATATTGGAGGGTGTCTGTAAATTTTGCTGCTTTCTTGCACCTTCTCGATCTGCCCAGGCGATCCCCCACCCCACCCCACCCCATGGCAAGATCCGGCCTTGTTTTGGCTCCCTCGTGCATTCCGAGGAAAGTTTGTGAGCATCAGTGCCTTTATAGATCTGTCATTTTCCACTGCCACCTTTCGCATGCTGCTTATTTTTATTTCGCCATCAAACTCCATCCTCTCTTTAAATAGTGCATTCCAATTGCAATCTCCAGCACAGTTACTGATTATTACTGTTATTATTTTACTAGCATCCTAAGACATAGCTTGCCTCTCGAATGTGATGCCCACCATTTGTAAACAAAACGAATTCCTCTAGTGTTGTCATGTCGAAACTCCTTCCCCCTCCCCACCTCCAAAAAAAAAATAGGGATGTTTTTATTTTATTTTTAATGTTTCCTTGTACTCTGTTCTTTACTTTCCTGTGGAAAGACTGACTGCAGTAGTGTATGTGGTGTCTTTATCTCTCCCCCCCAACCCCATCTATATAGCACTTTGATGGTTAAAAGGCAGCTTCTGGTTAAAGACCTCCTAGGAGTCAAATGAGCCAAACAGTCGATTTTGTGCAGTGGATAACGGTGTGTGTTTTAAATTTAAAATTCTTTCCTTGTGCCACAAGGAAAGAATAGATTTTTTTTATAAAAAGAAGAAGAAGGAAAGGAAAACATAAATAAAAACTGGCCACTGACGACTTCATTTGTAGCTTCAGAGAGCTGTTGGTAAGGGTAGGGGGTTATCGGAGAAATACAATATATACAGAGAGGGAAATAAATACAGAGATGTGTACCAAAAATAGTCCCATTTAATTGTAACACACAACTGCCAGATTTGGAAGTATAATTTGCAAGGGGAGGGAGGAATTCTGACAGGTCAGTGGGAATATTGTGTGTGTGTGTGTGTGTGTGTGTGTGTGTGTGTTGATCTTTATCAAAAGTATGATTAACAACAGGAAACAATGAAGAAAATATACCTTCCTGTAAAAAGGAAAATATTAATTTTCTATGCTTTAGAAAGAACTCTCAGTGGCCTTGTCTTTGCCTTAAATTACCTTTGTTTACATGCCATAAGTTTGAATTGCTGCCCCCTGAAAAAGTAAACACACACACAAACACGCACAACACACACACACACTTTGCTCAGCTTTGGGAACTCCAAGCATGCTTCCGTTTTGGGTTGGGGTGGTTAATGAATCTACTGTGTGTATGTGTGTGCTGTGCAGTCACAAATGTGTGCCTTCACTGGCCAAAGCAGTGGGCAGACTTTTTGCATCTGCGCCTGCACAGGCCAGGACTTAATATTATCCTTGCCTTCTTGCCACTCATGTTTGGCTTTTGTAAAGCCAAGTTTTATTTTAACCCCTCCTTGATGAGAGCAACAAAACCGCTTTTCTCACCTCTACTCCTTTTGAACAGGAACAGGGAGAAGTTGGACTGGGGCCCGGTTGTTTAGGCAGAAGTAGCATAGGAGGCTAGGGAGGGTTCTCCTCGACCCCACCCCCACCCCGCCAAACATTTTTCTAAGCCTATTTGCTAAGTGGGACTCCGGACTGGCAAATAAAGCGGAGGCTTCGCTCGATGGACTTTCGGAATTCCAACAGCTTTGGAGGCTGGCTGGCTGGCTGGGCCCAGGGGGTGCCCACGATGGCTGTTTGTCTCCCTGGAAAGGCTAGCAGGGAGCAACTTGGAGGTGGGGCCCTGACTTTTTGTAGTTCCGGCAAGGGCTGCTTTAGATGATGATTATTGTTATTGTTATTCTTATCATCATCATCATCATCATCATTATTAATATTATTATTATTTGGGCGAGGGGAAGAGCAGTCCTTCAGGAGGCTCTCAATGTGCCCATTTGCACAACAATGCTAGTCTGGGGGGGGGGGGCTTGCATTGTGCGCGTCGACCACCCTCCCTCCCCATCCCGATTTGTGTGTCTGCGTGTGTTGGAGAGAAAGCCAGCGAGCCAGCGAGAGCGCCTATGTGTCTGCGTGTGCCTGGGTGTGCGTGTGTGTTGCTGCGGGAAGCAAGCTCCGCATCGCGCGCGGCTAGCTGGCGGGTTGGGTTTTGCCAAGGCTGCTGGATGCACATTTCCTCTCCTTTTCTCTCTTTCTCCCTCTTTTCGTCAGCGGTTCAGCGAGGAAGGATGCCTCCGAGCCAGCCGAACCCGGGCCAGTACGCGCTGACCAACGGCGACCCGCTGAACGGGCACTGCTACCTGTCCGGCTACATCTCGCTGCTGCTGCGGGCCGAGCCCTACCCGACGTCGCGCTACGGCAGTCAGTGCATGCAGCCCAACAACATCATGGGCATCGAGAACATCTGCGAGCTGGCGGCGCGGCTCCTCTTCAGCGCCGTCGAGTGGGCCCGCAACATCCCCTTCTTCCCGGACCTGCAGATCACCGACCAGGTGGCCCTGTTGCGCCTCACCTGGAGCGAGCTCTTCGTCCTCAACGCGGCCCAGTGCTCCATGCCGCTGCACGTGGCCCCGCTCTTGGCCGCCGCCGGCCTCCACGCCTCGCCCATGTCCGCCGACCGCGTGGTGGCCTTCATGGACCACATCCGCATCTTCCAGGAGCAGGTGGAGAAGCTCAAGGCCCTGCACGTCGACTCGGCCGAGTACAGCTGCCTCAAAGCCATCGTCCTCTTCACATCAGGTCAGTCCAGGGGGGGGATGGGGGGCGAGGACCAGGGGGCCCGGGAGGGAGGGACAGCAGCTGGAGTGACAACAACAGAGTCAGAGCATCCACGGTGTCCTTCCGCCCGGTTGGGGGGGGGGGGGGAACCTTCCCCAATATTGCAGTCACACGGCCCTCCCAGTCCTGGGATCAAAGCTTATTCACCTCCTCCAAGTCCAGTTGGCGTTAGGAAACTGGTTCCCTTCCCTCGCTGCAGAGGTGCAGACCTTCGAGGACCGTTGCCTTTCTGAGCCGAAGGGCTCAGGGAAGGGGTGGGAGATGAGGAGCATCCCTTGTGTAGATTGCATGAGGTTGGCCTGCAGGTGCATTTGGGAGCTTCCTGTAGGCCTCGGGTGAAATTGACAAACCTAAGGTGATGCGTTATATTAAATATAGGAGATTGGATTAAGGAGTGTGTGGGTGAGTGTGGAGGGGGGAGTGGAAACTTTCCTCTTAGGTGTGTGTGTGTGTGTGTGAGAGAGAGAGAGAGAGAGAGAGAGAGAGGGAGGGAGGGAGGGAGAGAGAGAGGGAGGGAGGGAGGGAGGGAGGGAGGGAGGGAGGTTTAAGGCCTTGCTGAAAGGGCTTCTTGCCAGAGCTTGTTCGAATAAGGAAGGCAGAAGCACAAATAAATAATAATTAATACTGCTTTATTGCTGCCTGATTCTCCCCTTATCGGAAACCATTCATATTTGCAGTTGCTGTGGTTAGTGAGGCTCATATCAATGGATTCAAGTGCCAAAAAAGGGGACTCTTCTCCCTTTCAAAAACAAAACAAAAAAGAGAAAGAAGAAGAGGGGAAGGGGAAGGAAACGCAGCCTCAGGGTTGCAAGTACCAACCTGCAGATACATTTCTCTTTCATTCTGTTTTTTAAAAATAAAAATAAAAACAATACAAAACCACGCAAATACTGAGAAATGTAACAGATTGCCTGAAAAAATAGCAAATTAAGAGGAGGCGGGGGTAACGGGCATGTTAGCAATTTTGCTTATGATAGATGGTTCAAATTAACTTTGCAGGAGAGTGCATTAATGTCGCCTTTGAAGTGCTCCAGTTGGAGCCTATAAGAATACAAGACATCCTTTATTATTGTAACCTGCGCGGGGAACATATATAAACATCAAAGCCCAAGGAATTAGAAACAAAGATAAGGAGACCTGGCAGTGGCATTTGGAGCAGGGTTTGTGTGTGTGTGTGTGTGTGTGTGTAGGTTAATCTAGCACCTTTTTTAAAACTTTTTTTTTAAAAAAGAGAGAGAGAGACCTCTTTACTTCAGGATCCTAATCCCATACCATTAAAGCTCCCCCCCCCCCGGTTTTTCTTTTTCTTTCTTTTTTTCCCCTTCTTTTTTTTAAAGTGGGCCCAGGCCATCTACAAAGCTTTCATGAACAAAGCTGGCCAAGCTTGCTGAGGGGTCTGGCTGAGAGGAAGAATCCATCAATATTTGTTGCCTTTCATGCATGAGGAATAGTATTTACATTGTAGTCAAATGACTCTTAAATTTGCACAATATTGTAATGTAGCAAATGTAGTATTAATATCGATTTGAACATCGGATAATTTATTTAGACAGGGGCATCTCATTGGTATGCGTTGTGCTTTGAGACGTGGACTGTGACTGCCCCCCCTTGTTCCTCTGGCTGCAAATGCAGGCCCGGCGGCGTGAGGGTGGTGGGAAGAGCCAGGCTCTTTCTTTGCAGAGGATCAAGTGCAGATCTTAAAACAAACGGGGGAGATTTACGGAACAGCCACCAAGACATTTGGGTGCGTTTTATCTTTTCCGGACCAAAACATGCTTTTTCACAACTGACAAAAAGAGACTCTGGTGGCATTTTTCAGGGTGATTTAACTGGAGGGTCCCCCTGCAGACTCGCATGCTTTTGTTAACCCATTTATTCATTTGGGGAGGGTGAGTGTATGGGGGGGGGGGTTGATCTAAACTGATCAATGGGTGGGAATGGCAGCATCGGTTTGAAAATGCAGCTTTTAGGCGAAAGTTTTAAAAGAAAGAGGTCAGACTGCTTTATTGGCTTCACCGCCAAAGACTCCTGGCTAAAAGGTCTGACCCCACAAAGAGACGTTTTCTTTCCGGTTCCTCACATCCTGCCCCCAGCTCTAGATGGAAGACTTTATCAAATAGCTCTCTCTATGTTTATGTATTTGTGCATGTCTTCCTTTTAACTGCACATAATGCAACTTTGGAGGGGGGTCTAAGGCGATGCAATTGACGACATCCCCAAATAAATAGAAATAACATTTTCCAACATTTGGGGAGGGGGAGGGGGAGGAAGGGCCAACAGGAACATATAGAAATAAAATTGCCACTCTAGCTGTACTATTTCTTTTTTTAAAAAAAAAATCTCCCTCAACACCCGCATCTTTTTTCTTCCTTTCAAATTTCATATACACCCATTTCCACTTGGGCCTAATCTTGTTTCGATTGCTAGCCAGAAGGTAATTTATAGCAAATCTTTCGCCAAGTCATTCAACTTTTTAAGCAAACTTTGATGGAAAAGATATTTTTAGCCACCTGGTCCCAGAGGTTTTAGCTCAACAATCTGATCCTACACGCAAAATGACTCTTGCTTCCAAACAGTGTTTAATATGAGGGATCAGTGCTTAAACTGGCTTGGAAGTTATTCTGGTTCTGGCTCGTTATTTCTCCCTCCCTACCCCCGCCCCATCTCCCCATTTGGGCTCCGGATATTATTTTGCATCCACAAAACTTTGGAGCCTTGAACAGTGACCTCAATGCAGCCCGGGCTTGTTTGTCTTTTTACACATATATGCAAACTCCATTAAATAATGCCCTTCTCCTTTGCCCCTCCCCTCCCCTCCCCCAACTTTGATATATAAAATCTCCCACGGAAGGATCAGGTTAGATAAGATCAGTCTAATAAATCTTTTTCCTGCGCCATAAGAACGTTGATTTCTCGTTATATGGGAGCTGATTACATCTATATTTTCTGAGCACTAAACTCTCCTGGATGCGTTACATGAAATACACTCCCTGTAGTACAAAGGCCCAGGTTGGCGTGTGCTGAACAGTAATGATTATTTATTTACATCATTTCTTTGCCATAGACTGGAGGAAGAAATATTGAGAAATAATGACTGCAGGAAGAAATATGACCATCTTAAAAAGTGGGACACGCACAATTTCCACCTAATACCTCCCATCTCCTGTCCCTCCACAACCCCCAACTCCTTTGCCGAGATGTAATTCACAGAAGGTGAATACGCATCGCTTTCCTTCTTTGGTCTATTTCATCTCAACTCAATCAGCTAATCGATCAGATAGCATAGATTGTTTAATTAATTTTCAGATCCTCCGGTTGCGCGATGGCGGTTGAAAGCATCCCTTGACCGTGGCTAGTAACATTGGCTTGGAAAGGACAAAAATTAAGTCCCACTGAACTGGATCGTGTTTAGTGTAAAGGGTGCTGAATAAAATCTGTTCTGTACCGTGTGGAAGGGGGGGGACTTAACAAGAAAGAAACAGACAGAAAATGTGTTTTATAAAATCCCCGTTGGAATTACGAAGTAAAGCTGGGAGGACGCTCTGTCTTTCTCAGGGTCCCAGCTCTGGTCTTGCACTAGAGAAAGAAGATAGTATAAATTTTCACCAGCCGAGGGTCAAGGATGGGGCCTCGCAAAACGTGACCTGAGGAGACAATCGGGCCCTTTCATCCTGCCTTGTCTGGCCGTTGTGTGGAAGTCCCTGGCAGAAACGGGTGACTAGTATGTGGGAAATGGCAGGCTAGAGGTTCGATGGAGAAGCGGAGGGTGACCTTTGACCATCACCATCTAAGGAGGAGAGTGGCTCTCCACCATTTGACTGCAAAGAAGGCCAAGGCCTCAGCTGCTGCATGTGCCTGTGTGGTGCAACCTGTCTCCCACCCACACCCACCGCCACTCACCCACACCCTTTTTTAAAAAATCTTGCAAATCATCACTGTATTTAAGGATTAGCACAACCGTCGGGTGTGGGTAACTGTACATCTAAGCGTTCTTTAGTCTGTAGCTAGGGTCAAGGGGGTCTTCTCAGAAGCGGCTGAATTATAGCTTGGTTAATTTCTATTTTCGCTTGAGGCCAGAAACATGGACATGAAGGTGTTTGGCAATCTTTTTAACAGATAGCTCTGAAAACTGAAGGATCCCTTACCCTCAAAAAGAAAAATAAACCTAAACCAAATAAGAGAGAGAGAAGAATATATGTTTGTTTGACTCAAACTGCAGCATCTTTTCCAGGGTCATCATTTTACATTGGCAATTTTGTAACGTCTTTTTGGGGGCCATTAAGCTGCGATTAATTCATTTACAGATCTATATATTAGCAAAGGCTGCCTTTGATCTGCGCTAAAGCGTCCTGCTCGCTGACTGCAAGCTTGTGATCCTGGTGTTTTGAAATATTTATTATTCATATCAGAAAACAGGTCATGTATTTGAACGCAGGAGGCGACCAGCGGCCCTACATTCCCCAGTCCTACAGTTCCTTGAACTCGGATAATCCACCGCCTGGGTGTGGGGCGTCCTCATTCTCTTACCTCCCCCTCTGCCCCACAGTACGACTTGGATATTTTTAATGGGAGGCGAGAGAGGAGGAAGGATAATCCCCGAGCTCTGTGTTTCTCCTACCTGAAAGGAAAACAGGGAGGAAGAGAAAGCCAGCCAGCATCGCCTTTTGGGACTGGGCGGCGTGGGTCTTTTTACGCCGTGTCCTGGCTTTGCCGCGGAGCGTCGTGACTGTGCTTCCTAGTCGACCTAGAACTGGGCATCTCTACGGCTCTCCGTCGGCCTCCATTTACTAGCTGGATTTCTCCCCATCAGCTCAGGCGATGCAGCCGGCGCAGCTTTATGCGTGCGAGCGAGCGACAGCAGCTGCAGGCGCCTGCTTAGCACAGGCTTGGGGGGGGGGGGGGGAGAGAGAGAGAGAGAGAGACTGAGCCATCTTCCTGGCAATGATTATACAGCTTGCAGAGATGTGACCAATTTTCAATTATTCGATCTCCGAGATCCCGAGACAAAGCAGGGCCTCTTCCCCACCCCCACCCCCACCCATCCCCATCCTCTCTCTCTCTCTCTCTCTCTCTCTCTCTCTCTCTCTCTGAAATGGAAACGGCAGCCTTTCGTGCGAGCGATTCCAAATCCTCGCCTGGCTCGGAGCTCATTTCTGCACGCGCTTACTTTGGCCCCATTTCTGCCACCCCCGAAGCCTTTTCCTTTAGCTGATGATGCGTGTGGGGTTGAGGGGGAGGAGGAGAAGGGGGGAACCCTCCCGGCTGGCTGTGTGTCTGTCCGTCTGTCTCTCTTAAGGAGAGTGGGGGGATTTTTAAGGTGGGGGCAGAGAGAAATGGTGTGTGCGGGCGTGTGTGTGTGTGTGTCCATGGGCTAACAATAGGATGCAGCTCGAAGAAGCGAGCGAGCGAGGCTCCCCTTCCTGGCGGCTGGGGCCAGGTTGCTGGCTGTCTGGGGAAAGATGGTTCCAGCTTCCCTCCCGGCTGCCTCTCCGCGTCTTCCATTATTTATTCGCAAGGTGAAGGAAGCAACACAAAGAGCGGGGGAGGGGGAGGGGGCGTCTGGGGTCGCGGCTGCTCCTGTCTGGTTGCTGCTGATGCTGCGCGGAGTGGGGTGGCGGCGGTGGAGGGGGGAGATCCGTGGCTGATTCGGCGCCGTGGCCACCACTCGCCCGCTAACCGTGTTGTCCCTCTTGCCTTTTCCTCTCCCCCCCACCGCCCACCGCGGCTGGGCAGATGCCTGTGGCCTGTCGGACGCGGCGCACATCGAAAGCCTGCAGGAGAAGTCGCAGTGCGCCCTGGAGGAATACGTGCGGAGCCAGTACCCCAACCAGCCCAGCCGCTTCGGCAAACTGCTCCTCCGGCTGCCTTCTCTGCGCACCGTCTCGTCGTCGGTCATCGAGCAGCTCTTCTTCGTCCGCTTGGTAGGTAAAACTCCCATCGAGACGCTCATCCGAGACATGCTGCTCTCCGGCAGCAGCTTCAACTGGCCCTACATGTCCATCCAGTGTTCCTAGAGTGCGGCGCGGCCTCCCCTGCTTAGAGACCCAGAGGAAGCCCTCCAGCGCGATAGACCGGCCCAGTCACTTCGGGGGCGCACACAGCCGGGTGGGGGGTCCCGGGGAGAAAGAGAGGTGTATAATCAGAAACCGCAGACACTGAACGAAAGACTCACGTAGGATCAGAGCCTGGCTGAGAGGCGATGGCGAAATGGACACCTCGTGTTTGTGGAACAAACAAAAACATTGAGATGGGAAACCTTAAAAAATAAAATGGACCGAAGGGATTTTAATATAAGCCCCTCCCCCTCCCCCCCAAAAGAGAAGAAGAAGAAGAAGAAGAAGAAGAAGAAGAAGAAGAAGAAGAAGAAGAAGACTAGAATGGATTTTCCTGGATTTATGATGGACAGAGGTGGATATCGTCTGTACAGCAAACAAACACACAGTTTAAAAACAAAACAAACGAACAAAGCTGAAGCCGAATTGACTGATGCAGGGAGGGAAATGAGAGGGGGCCCACAAGCAAACACTTACCACGAACATTGTTCTTCATTTTGTAAGATAATTAGTCTTTATTTTCACTTTTTTTGTAAAATTTAAACATCGTATGCGCATAAAGGAGAGGGGGGAGAAACACATGAAACAAACAAGAATTAGGGGAGGGGGAAATAACATTTTCCAAATAATTATTAAAAAAAACAAGGAATTGTTCTGTGTGTATGTATCTATATCTGTTTTGTATTTTTTTCTGGTTCCAAACCAGGCTTCCTGTGATTCTATACTAATAATTTTGATATAACCCTTTGCTTCTTATAATGAGTGCGATATATGTTGTCGAAGCTGTTCTTCAAGAATTAAAATTGAAGTAAGAATTTAAACAAAAATAAAAGAATTTAGCAAAAAAAAAAAAAAAAAAAGGCAACCCAGCAACAACATCAACAGCAAAATCCCAAGCCAATCCATGAGTTTTTGTTCCTTGAAGCAGACCTCCTGTTTGGGTTTGCGGGAGAGGGGATTGTTCCCACCCCACCCCAAAGCTTGGAATATACATTCCCCCCCCCTTGATACTCTAGAAAGTAGCTACAAGCAACTCAATACATTGGCCACATTACTGGTAAGGTGTGCACATCTCTGGACATGCCCAAACGGAGTGGTTTTGTGTGGTTCTGGTGGATGAAACTGACACAATAGAAAGAGTTGGTGGAGAGATCTCCTTAGCCTGCCTGTGGTTTTCAGTCCTTCTGTGAGCATAATCCGGGATACAAATGGGGGGAAAGTTACCTCTACTTTGGGATGTTCCTTTTTCCTTCTTTCTCCCCCCCCCCTTTTTCAAGTCAGGATTAACGGTCTTATTTCTCCCCCACCCACATACATAAGATTCCAGCACACTGTGTCGAGGTGTCAGTATCAAGCCCTGGTGTACTTCTTTAGTGATTTTACCTGATTCTTAGACCCTACTCACTCCCAACGCTATGTGGCTTATTGTTTTGGGATAGTTATAAAAGAAGTAACGGAGGGTATTTTATCAAGAAGAACGCTTCTCTTTCCCTATGTGCCCCCAAAAGGAACCACGGGTTAGAGATGTAGCAGTTACATATGGACTGAAATGAGAGAGATACATATACATACCATATGTCTGGTCGTGTATACGGGCCCAAGGACACGCATGTGCCCCTATTCCTGTGGGCCTATAGACGCCTCTCCTTGAATCCTAATTCTGAGTCTCCTCCAAAAGTCCCACAGCCCCTTCCCCGCCCCCAGCCTCCGACAATGTACCATTTGTTGTCAGAGTGGAGTCCCTTTTGAAGGTAAAGGCTTTCCCAGTGCTTGAAGCTGGTTGCTGCAGATCCCTGTAACAGCTTTCAGTGCATTAATGTTTCATAGGATTTGAGATGGAGCTGTAAGAACACTCACTGCCAAGGGAGCTCTTTCTTAACGTATTAATAAATCCGGATCTTTAAAAATAACATTGGTATGTGTGTGTCCCCCACTCCCACCCACCCCATCCTCCCAGTCAAACACAACCAAGATTTCCAGCTGTTTCTCGTGTTAATTTCCCGTCTTCACTCTCCAGGTTTTTATTTTGTTTTGTTTTGCGTTAACAAGAGCCTTCAGTCCAACCTGCTTGGTTGTTGTTGTTGTTGTTGTTTTAATATTCTAGACGCAGAAGATCCAAGGAGAAACAGAGCAAAAGAGCGCACATTTCTATACGGGGGGCACTTACAACTGCATAATCACCACTGCCAGCAGCTTGAGTCTATATGGACTAGCCAATTTCAACAGGCAGACTGGAAAATGTGCCCTTTGGCCCTTATTCACTTGGGTGTTCTTTGAAGGATCGAGCTGCAGATAAATTGCCAGGGCCTGGCATGCCTCTGGTTTTTCAATAGTGGTGGTGGGCATCTCAGACAGTCCTTAAACATATAGCCCTTTGAGAAAACTAAGCCAAAATGTGTTCTCTTCCTATCAGAAGCCAAAGAATTCATTGCGAGGTTATTCTCCTGGTGAAGTCAGAATAACATTTTATGTAAATCATCCTCTTCTCCTGTCCTACCCCACCCTCATGCATTTTCAAGATCACTTGATGGAGGACAATAATACGAATGGATACTTTAAAAATATAGGCGCAGGACTTGTCCAGGTCTACATAAGGTATAGCTGAGGGCGTTGATTTTCCCAGTTATGGGGCAACTTGAGCTTCATTTTCCTTCTGTCTTCAGCCAATGAAGTCTGAGAGAAGCGTTTCAAAACTTCTGTTGCGACCTAGACAGTTTGCCTTAGGAAAGGGTTTCAGATGATGCTTGCTGGAAATAGTTTGCCAAAACTCCAGCAGAAACTCAAACTCTTAGGCGCTTAAGAGCGGATGCTGGGCAGACTCTAGCCTAAATCTGTGAGTCATTCGATGGGATGAGTAAAAGCCAAGGCTTTCTCCCATGGCGACATCTCCATTCGACTTGTCACCCGGCCACCAATCCATTACCCTTCTGCAGAAATGGACGCTAATGTTAGATGAGTCTTACTTTAGTGCCTGAGACTAAAATGCTACACAACTACTCCTTTCCCGTGGAGTTATCTGCTTTTTTTGCTCCAGTTACAGGGTCTGTTCTGTGAAAAAGTTGCCCAGTTCTCAACTAACCCACCAAAATGCTATGCCACAATAAGCCACACCTTTTGCCTCCTCTCCAACAGGCTAGCTTCCTTCTATTCTTCTAAGCCCCAAATTGAGCCTTTTCTAGTTTTTGGGGGGCCTCTCTGGGATAGATCTTTAGTATCGCAAGAATCCTGATAAATAGGGTAACATGATGATGATGTTGATGATGATGATGATGATGATGATGATGAATATATGACTTTTGCAATGTGCAAATGCAAGTGCCTGTAAGTTTCATTTGCATTCAAGGTCAACAAGGAAAGAAGTCAAGCTGCCTTGATGAAAAACGGATTTAGACCCACTGGCTTTAGACCCACTGTAGTTAGATCCTTAATTTTGTCAGGTATTTAGTCATAATAAGTGTAAACCTCAGTGGGGACTGGCTGCTACCCCAGATCCTAAGTACTTGGAGAGAGTCACTTGGGCATGATTTCCTTGTAAGGCATTTAGGATTGCATTCTAACTAGACTTCAGCCCAACTGGGCTCCAGGGTTAGTGATTTGAGAGTGAGACTGCAATGCAGAATGAATTAGTTTATAAGAGCCCAGGAGTGGAATTATTGATGAGAAAGAAAGAAAGAAAGAAAGAACTTTGTTGAGTCATGCTTAACGTCACAGAAGGGGG
This sequence comes from Anniella stebbinsi, assembly GCA_029215795.1. Taxonomy (NCBI): domain Eukaryota; kingdom Metazoa; phylum Chordata; class Lepidosauria; order Squamata; family Anniellidae; genus Anniella; species Anniella stebbinsi. The sequence goes on from JARDYH010000002.1 coordinate 49,700,266, forward strand.
AGGTGATTAATAAATGTGTTTCAGATGCAGTCTCCTCCATGTAAAATTACTCTGGCAGAGATAAATAAGAAAGCTTTGCAGTCGAAAGCTTACGGCGGAGGGCTATTCACCCTTGTAAAAGGCAAACTTGGCTTAACTTGTCTTCCTTCTAAATTCATCAAGAAGAAAATAGTTCTCAACCCTTTTAATCCGAAGTCACTCCTTTTGGCATAGATCTCTCTCTTTAAAAAAGAAAAGAAAAAAGATGTGTCATATTAAAGTCAAAGAGTTCCTATTTGCAGGCAAACGTTCCTAGAGAGGGCGAGCGCTTGAAATTTCTTTGAAGTGGTTGGAAAGTCTTGTAGATTCAAACTGCTCTTGGAAGTAAAAAAAAGGGGGGGAGAGGGGTTGGAAAGAAGTTCCCCCAAGGAATTACCCAAGGAGTGAGACACCCCCCTCGCCCCATCCTGTAACCCTGGAGAGGCAGAAATACAGACAGCCCTACAACAGCTCGCTCCAGTAATGAGCAGACCTTGTGGGATGAGGACTGCAGCCCTAAGCATATTATGTACTTGAACCTAAGTCCCACTGATCCCTGGTTTGAGATTGGGTTGTTCTGTCTCCTTCATGAAGCCTAAATTAAAGAGAATTCGCTCTTCTACAGTTTGGACTTCTAGACGGGGCTGGAAGGGAATCTATCTCTCCCCCCACCCACCCATCAATCCGATTATATTTCAATGCTGTTTTGTTTTTGTTTTTTAATAGTGGAATGGAATAAAATTTTCTTCTCTCTCTCTCTTTCACTCTCTCTTTTGCAAATAAGATATTGGCCCTGTTCAAAAGACACCTTAAACCATAGGTTTAACCACAGTGAATAAGGCTTTCTGGCTTAACCACTGTGGTTAAAGCCGTGGTTTAAGGTGTCTTCTTCTTTTTCTCCCTGTTCTCCCTTCACCTGTGAAATAATTAGCCTTCTTGCTGCCAACACTTTGGGTGTAATTAAAAAAGCACCAAAAATAAAAGCTACACTATAGTGGTGTTAGGGGAAGACATGGGGGGGGGGTGGAAATACGTTTTTTAAAAATAATAATAATAAAAAGGTATTTCCTTTTTTTAAAAAAAGTTTCCTGTAGAAAAGCCGAGAGGGCCAGCCCTAATCACGGGGCGATTTTCGAGGTTGCCCTGATGATGCACCTTTCCTTACCTGTCGGGGAGAAGCCAATTGCTGACTTGATGAGGCCTCCTTGCGGAAGGGGGGGGGAACTGAAAGAAGGACAGGGGAGAGGTGGCATAGCACGTGGAAGCCAATAAAACTCTTGTTTAAAGGTCTCGCTCCAGATCCACCCCGTTCCCGGGCTCTCTGACTTGGGAAGCCAACGAGTTTTATTCCTAAATGAGTTAAACAGCCATTTACCTCTGTCGTGTTCTATTCATCAAGCCGCAAGTCGAGAGGCTCGAACATGGAACTATTTGTTTGCTTACACAACCAGCTGGGCGCAATTTCACGTCTGAGATATCTATCTGAAAGCGCCCCTCATTTATTATCCTTACTTGTCAGCGGATCCATTTTCAAACTTGGGTTGTTGCTTTTTTAAAAAAAAAAACATTGAAGACTCTGGAAGGAAATATTCTTCCTAAATACCCCCCCCCCAATTATTCTCTCTTTCCTCCTCCTCCTCCCCGCCCCCCACCCCGTACCCATCACAGAGAAGAATCAGCACAAAACATCTGGAAAGTCAGGAGAAATGTGCGCACAGCAGCCCGGGGGAGCCAAGGTGACTCTCGCACCGTCTCCCCTCCCCTCCTTAGCTGCTTCGTATTCGCCTCGCCGCTCCCCTTCCCTCCTTAGCTGCTTGGGCGTTCGTTAAAAGCATCCCAATGAAACCGAAGGATTCAGCTCCGCGCTGGTCAACAGAGCGTATTATCCTGAGCCTGTTTACTCAGGAGTAAGTCCCAACCGCGTTCAGTGACAATGACTCCCCAGTGAGACTGCAATCCTCTGCACATTCACTTGGAATTAGTCCCACGGAACTCAGTGGGACTTACTTGCGAGTAATTATGCATAAAATTGGATGTGCAGATGTGTGGAGTTGCAGCCATTTAGGCGGCGGCGGCGGCGGCGGCGGCGGCAGCAGCAGCAGCAGCAGCAGCAGCAGCAGGAGGTATAAACCTCAAGCGCTGCAGCTTCAGTGCCTTACGAAAGGGCGGATGGGGGGGAGCAGGCGATTTGCTCGAGGCGAGTGTGTGGTTTCCCTTACGAAAGATGCAGCCACCTGTAGAAGGCGAGGGAGGAGAGTATGTGTGTGTTGGGGGGATGAGCTGCTCTGATCTTTTTTAGATGTGGGTCCCCATCTTGTGTGTGATGCCCGAGTACCTGGGTATTGTGTCAAGTTTCTGGGCATGGTGAATTTCACCTTAAGGCCCCTACCCGGAAGGGGTGGGGTGGAGTGGGGAGGACACTCTTAAGTAGCTCCGTGTTGCCCTCTCCTTCGGTATCCTTGCTCAAAACCCATCCTATTGAATACAATAGGGCCTATTCCTCAACCAGTGCCTAGTAGATTGAACAATTAAACAAGACTGTAAAGTGAAAATGCATTTCTGGGTGGGGTCTCTCCTTCCCCGCCCCCCTCCACCACGTGGTTTCCATTAGAAACACAAAGCCATAACGTGGAAAGCAAATCGGTTTATAAATCTAATTGCTAGGAAAGAAAGCAATTAACAGAAAGAACAATGGGAAATTGGATCTTCTCCCCTCCTTCCCCCCATTTTGAAAAATAAGGATACTGTTGAGCAGCCTTTGAAAACAGCCAAGCCAGGCTGACAAGCGAATCCCTGGAAGTAACAGCAATCATGGCTGTATAATCGTGCATATACATCTCCGTGGCGGCAGAGCTCTCCATCAAGCTTAAAACAGTGGATACCCTTCAAAACCAAAGGGTATAGAACCGACCCCGCTTGTTTTAATGAAGGAGGGGAGGGGAGGGGAGGGGAGCGCGTCTGCACTGTTTTAAGGCAGAGGAGCAGGCTGGCGGCTGCTTCTGGGAGCTCCCCTTGTGTGTTGATTTAGGAAGACATTTGCTGTATAGAGCGTTTAAGGCTGATAATATCATTGCTCGGGCAGATAAATAAAGCACCGGCCAAACCGTGAGGTCAGTTATCGATCCCTCTGCTTAAAGAGGGCGGCAGAAAATGTGTGTGTGTGAGAGAGAGAGAGTGGGGGGGACCGAAGAGCGGATATACCTATGGACAGACAAGGCTGTAATTTGCAGGAGCCCAATTTGCAGTAGTCCTGTGAAACTAGCCCAGTGTGAGTGTGAATCTAGAATCACTGAGAGACATCCTCCACCCTCAGACACTCTTCCTGGAAGACTGACAACCAGTTAAGCCCAAACACCTGGATTCGAGCCGATTTAATCCGGTGGATGGACTGGCATTGCATCTGCAGGAAACCGGAGGTGCAATTAGTTAGATGTGTGCGCAAAGGCAAGTGTAATTGAAATAGCCCTCTACGGGGACAGCGGACTCTGTGTGTGTGTGTGTGTGTGTGTGTGTGTGTGTGTGTGTGAGAGAGAGAGAGAGAGAGAGAGAGAGAGAGAGAGATGACGTGACTATGGGAGAGACCTGCAGTCGCCATCCCACCCCCACCCCCCTCTCTGCAATGGGCTGATTAGCATTCCTTGCCTGCCCCTAGACCTGAGCTGACAACTAACAGAGATATCCAGCTCACCACTAGGCCTCGTCTCCTTTTGTCTTCTGCTGTCTCCGGGAGCAACGGGCTGCTCTGCGGGCCCTGCCTGCCTGCCTGCACACTGAACGGCCGCCAGAGCCAGGCCCTGCCGCAGATTCCATCAAGCCCCGAGCCGCCGGCCACTCCCCTCCCCTCCCCAGCGCGCGCCCTTCCGCCAACTTTCTCTCTCCCTTTCCCAGCCTGGGCCTGCGATTCAGATCTGCTCCGACTGTTGAGAGCGCCTGGAAACGTGCACTTGCTGCTGCTGCTGCTGCTTCCCTGACATGGAGGCCCAAAGGAGGGCCCTGCGTCCTGCATCGCATCCCGCCCTGATTGTCCTCCTTCAAGCTTTAGCCAACACATTCTAGGAGCAAATGAAATAATATAAGGGAGGGGGGGGGCTAAAAGAGTTGGGAGTGCGGAGTGGAGCCCAGAAGCTCAAATCACTTGTGTGCCTTCTTTTGGTCTCTTTCTTCTTTTTCTAGTCAAAAAAAGGTTTAGATTTCTCCCTACCTTGAAACAGAATGCAAAGGGGAGGGGAGATTAGGATGGTGGCCTGGGGTGGAGAGAAGTTGTGACTTTAATCCGAAGGCCAGAAAGGCCTCTCAATTCAAACTTTCTCATTCGGTTTGTTCTCAGATCCATTTTATAAACTTGCTAGGATTAAACACACACAGGCAGGGCAAGGAGCATTGCGTATACTAAACACACACACACACAAGTCAGTTTCTTCTTGCAGCAAAGCGTACAAATTAGCCCATGTTGACAGATGTTTGTCACTTAGTAACTTCTCTCCCAGCCCCCACCTTCCCCTTCTTTTCTCCCCCTAAGCCCTTCTTTGGGGTCTCGCTTTGTTGTTTTTAAAATATGCAGGCCTCTCAGGAATGCCAGTCACGAGTCCAAACGTTGTGTCCAACCTCCCTCGTGAAATGACCCTTTTATAGGGATCCTGATATGTCTCAATCTGCACTTCACTCAAAGGCCTCGCTTCTGGGGCGCCGGCCGGCGGCTCCCTGCTCCAAAATAACTCCGCAGAAACGCCGCCGCTGCCACCTAACGAGGAGGGGGAGACGCTGCCCCGGCGAGGTCTTCTAGGGATGGGAATTGAGCTCCAACCATGAAAGAAGGTGGCAGAAGAGCGTGGCGCCTGGGAAAGGGGTGGGTGAAGAAGGGCAGGAAGAGAAAGATGGAGAGGGGGAAAGTTTGGCTTCTCTTCTGATCGCCATTGGCCTATGACTACCCAAACAGCTGTGGCAGTCAAAGCTGAGTGACCTGGCGAGAGTGACTTGATCCAAAGGAGTGAAGAAGGAAGATGGAACTTTCAAAGAGTCCTCCTCGCTTTCAAAGTAAGTGTCTTGTTGGCTGCTAAGAAGGCTGTGGGTATATCCTGATTTCAATAGAGACGCATCACCGCCACCGCCACCCACGTTGCATGGCAAGTAGGAGTCGAATCGGGGCAAAGGGAAGGGCGTTCTGTAAGAGTGGTGGCTGAGTGGGAAGGGGAACCTGATCCCAGCGAAGCTCCTGTCAGAAATATGGAGCCAAGCAACGACGAGGGATGGAGAGATGGGCTGCAAAGGTGATTACTCGAACCCTCGGCCAGGAAGAGAGAGGGGGGAGGAGAGGGCGGATCCGTTCCAGGTCTCTGCCCGAGTCAGTCTCGCGCGGAGGGGTTGGTTTCAACTTTAACTTGTCTTTGCTTTGCTTGCGTGCCCTGGAACGGATCCCTCCGGTACATGGGAGGGGGCTACAGGACACCTTCGGGGATGGAGACAGCAATACCAGCAAAAAAGAGGGGTGGGTGGGCTGAGGTGGGGTGGAGGAAAGGAACACAGAATGCGTCTTTCTGGTTAGGGTCGTTTTGGCTGCTGCTGCTGCTGCTCCCAGCTCAACTTGCCAACTGTGGAGACAGGACAGGCGGGGCTCCGCCGGCGCCCCTCCCCTCCCCAGTCGCGCGCTCTCTCGCTCCCAGTTCCTCTCCTGCGGTGAGGAGTGACGTCAACCCCGGGCCAGCCTATCGCCTTCTGCGACAGGGTAAAGGGGCGGGGCTTTTCTCTCTCTTTGGTTTGGGACCAGCTCCCAGAGGAGGGATGCGCAGCGGAGCCGGAGGAGAAGATGCTCTGGCCGACTCCTGGCGACACCTTGCCTCGCTCGCCACCGGATCGCTCTAGTCTAAGCTATGGGGAGCTCGCAGGGCTCGGTGCGCTTGCAGAAAGCCACGAAGGATGTCTCGGTCCCATCGCTGCGCTGTGCGCCGCGTCTCATACCTTCCAGATGGCTGGCCATTGTGCTGCCCCAGCCGGCGAGATGCTGCATTTAAAGGGGGGCGGAAGACGAGGGTGGGGGAGAAAGGAAGGGGGGAAACCCAGTACCATTTCGTTACAATTACAAAAGACCCTGTTTTCCCCATTCGCCTAATGTATGGACACTTGGAACAGATCAAAGGAAGGACTTCTTCACACAGCACATAGTTCAACTATGGAATTCACTTCCACAAGATGTAGCGATGGCCACCAATTTGGATGGCTTTAAGGGGGGGTGGATAAATTCCGGGAGGAGAAAGCTATCAATGGCTACTGGTCCTGGTGGCTAAATGCTACCTCCAGTATCAGAGGCAGTACACCAGTTGCTGGGGAACATGGGCAGGAGGGTGCACTGTGTGAATAGAATGTTGGACTAGATGGGCCCTTGGTCTCATCCTGCACTGCTCTTCTTTTGTTCTTCTATAGAACTATAGAGTTTTTGAATAAACCATTAAACACTCCCCACTTCCCAGAGTTTAGTAAAGAAGGCACCATCTCCCTCGAAGTTATCCCCACCCACTCCCAGATACTTCATCATAGGAGTGATATGTCATAAAGAATATGAGTTCCTAGGGTGCAGTTCTTCTTACATCTTCCAATCACAGTGAACTTTGCCAGGAAGTGGGGGTGGATGCGCTGGGAATTAACTTCAGGGTAGGTAAACTGACTTGCTAGAAAGCCCCCTCCCCCTTCCAGTGGAAAGTATTTCTAACTCAGAATCAGTAGCGCCTAAATAGTCAAAAGCACCGACTTGTGCATAATCCAGGCATTTTATTCATTCTATTTGATCAATCTCCGATTGTCTGTTTATTAAACTTCCACCGATTGTAAGTTTGGTTTTTCCTGATGGCAAACATTGTCGGACTATAAATATTGCATACAGTTAATTGTTATGCCAGAGAATGCTCTGATGTGTGTTTTAGTGTGTGTGAGTGTGTGTGTTGAAGCCCTCCCATGTATTCTGGTCCCCGTGTAACTGAGTGCAAACAAGAACCTTTCTCAAACATATTAGTTAATGGGGCGAAAAGAGAAAGGAGGGAGGGAGAAAACTATGGGAATTCTTACACTTGATCACTTAGAAGGAAAGAGCTAGGATGCCTGAAGAGAACAGCCATTCCTGGCAGCTCAAGAGGGTGCCTTGAAATAAAGAATTCCAGAAACTACCCAAAGGAGGTTTGGGGGGGGGGGGGGGTTAACCCTAAAACAGCACCAAAAAATAAAAATAAATGCCCCAACAGGGTGCTTTTGGTGTTTGTGGGAGCTAGGCTTGTATTCGAATATTACACGGAGAGATGCTTTTTGTTGCTATTGTTTTTAACCCTTCACCGAAAATACCCTCGCGTTTGGCCAGGCCCCAGAAAAACACTTTTTGCCTTGACAAATAGCAAGAGGGCATTTCTCTGCTTAGCAGCAGGTGTATTCGTTCTCCATCCACAAGTCCCATCCAAACCCCCTCTCCCTTTTTATAGCAAGTCTTTTACTCATTCCGATTTTGTTGCTGTTGCAAAAATCCCAGATGTTTATTTTATTGCCTGAACCTCAGCTTCGATTGCGTTGCCAAGACTATAATATGCCTGGGCTACTAGTCTGAGCAAAGAACAGGGGCAGGTTGGCTCCTTTCCAACAGAGTTGGTCATAAAACAAGACGTGGGGGAAGGGAGGAAATTAACATCTGCTTTTTCTAAGCTCAGATATGTCAAGGAGCTTTTTTATTATGATGATCATGAATGCTTTCCTCATTTGAAAAAGAAATATGTAGAGATAAACTGACATCCACATGTATAGCATATTTATAATGGTGTTCGGATTTAAAGGTAGCTATTCATTGCATAAGCCATTTAGAACTGACGTTTTAAAAGCTACTTAACCTCAGACATCCTTGAATCTTAGCGAAGGATTCCAAACGATATTATTTAAAGAGGAATTTGCTGTAATTTAATTGCATATCAAGGCAGAACGAGGCGCGAGCCTTGAACCTTCTGCTGCGTTTAATAGCATTTTAACAGGCATTTTATTCATCCACTTTCTCGATTGGCCTCTTCTTCCTTTTAGATTGGGAAGGGCCACCGGAAAGCGGGGCCCGGCTTGGTGGTCTGTGCCATGGGCTCCCCATCTGGAGCGGGCAGGCAAAGTTGCGCCTGGAGCGTCGCCCGTTCAGGGAGAGGGGCAGGGACTGGGCTGATTAGTGGCTATTTATTATTGCTGCAAAGAGAGACACTGGAAGTGGTGTGGGGAGAGAAGTGATCTCTGATGATTCTGTGGGTGAACCAACTGTTTGCCACCCTTCTCCTCAGCTTGTAACCCACCCAACAACCCACACCATCCTCTCTTCAATGCCTATCCGCAACGTCGACATTCTGGGCATCTCCCACAACATTGTCGCATTTGGCACCCGGATCTGATCCCCTTGATTCACACTCCATGGACCCTCGGCATCGAATCCAAGGTGACTATGGCTGGCATTGAAAGCCCGCAGCTTCAACTGGCCGACAGTCGAAGTGCCAGCAGGTGGGAGAGCTTTTCTCCCCTCACAGCTAGCCGTGCGCGGCGTGCAAAAACTGCCAAATGCGTCCCGGCTCTCTAAGGACGAAAGTCAGGTACACAGGAGCGCTGCCTCAACGAGCAGATCCCTCCGCCCTGCGGCGTCTTCCTCTCCCACTCAGCCCCGGGAAAATGTGGGCCACCGAGCCAGAGGTCGATGACGGTGGCTCGTGACGCACTTGCGGGCCCCAGAAGCGCACCGGGGGTCCTTTGCAACATGGCCTTCCCCGCCTGGAGAAACTCCTCGTGATCCAGCCGCAGAGTAGTCACGAGGGGGACTTCCTTGCGAGTAAAGGGTGGCACCTGAAGGGATCCCACCTTAAGCCACTTCTCAGAGTGGCTTGCGGAGGCGCGGCACCGAAAATCTCCCCCCCCCCCCAGGCCCCACGTGTGCTCTCTTCGGAGCCCTGAGGACTGGCGTGGGGTGGGCCTCGTCCCAAACAAATCGGCCCTGAGTTCTCGGTAGCCCGAACTGCACCCAAGAGAAATCCAAGCGCTTGGAATGGGAGCGCGTTTAATCCCACGGAAGCCTGTCCTGGTCAAAACTGAGGCTTCAATCGAATAGATTAAAAAATAATAATAATAAATAAAAAGTCGACTCTGATTCGAATATCAGCCCTACATCGCCCAGAATGTAGAATCGAATTGAAAACATCACCTTTCCATCCTTTAATCCGCACTAACCACGTTGTGTGGAGCATTCCATCCTCAGAGGCTTTTGGGGTGTCAAACGTAAATTGCCCCCCCCCCAGAACACTAATTCGGCTCAGTTCCTACCCCTCCGTTTCTTTGGACGATGAGTACAGCTGGGGGTGTGGGGGGGGGTTGGTAGGCAGCCCCCAACTCGACTGAAAAGCCCCTGGGTAGTACAGGGCGCCTTATTCCCGCATTGCAGCCTACCGCAGCTTTGGCAAAGCGCCTTGCAGCGAAACCCGTGATCTTTGCTAGGTCTTCAGCCCGTTGGATGGAGATGTGCTGGGTGGGAGGGAGGGAGACTGTCTGCCTGTGGGGGCAGAGAGGCGGGAGGGAGGTTAAAGGCATGGCTCCTTCCTGCTCTGAGTGACACGTCCCCATTCAAAGGGCAAGCCCAGAGAAATGCTGCTAATATGAATAGGGAGATGATCCAGGGTTTGGACCGATCTTTCCTCTCTTCCTACCCCTAGTTTTGGGTTGGATCCTGGGTGTAATTTTAAGCTGGGTGTCTGTGCATTTTGTGCACACGTGCCGGTAAAGGAAGGCCCCGTTGATTTGAGATAGATGATAGATAGATAGATAGATAGATAGATAGATAGATAGATAGAGATTTGAGTGACACTCCTTTCTGATTTGGTAATATAATCCTTCAAATGCACGGTTTGTCTTTCTTTGGCCGCTGCTCTCTGGACAACAACAAGTGGGCAAGGCCTGTGCGGGAGGGGGAGGGGGCGCGGGGATCCGTGCGGGGTGGGGGTCTTTCTTGAAAGTTGGCGTGTTTAAGGCAGACTCCCATACAAAGGGCTCCTCCGACTGCTGCTGATAACCCCCCGTCACATCTTCAGTTCTGCCTTGCAAAGGGAGATAGTCCTCATTTGACGATCTCTAAAGTGATTAGGAGACGCCTCCGTGAGAAATCAGGTTGTGGGGGAGAAGGGGGGGGAGGGATCAGACCAGGCCCCATTCAGGCGCGCACCGAGCCTGACTAAGGCTGCGTGCCTCTCCGATGGCCCTTTTCAAATGCTTCTCTAACACCCCTGAAATAGTACATTGCCTCAAGAGACTCTTCAGGACGCCAGATATAGATAGATAGATAGATAGATAGATAGATAGATAGATAGATAGATGATAGATAGATACTCTCTCTCTCTCTCTCTCTCTCTCACACACACACACACACACACACACACACACTTTTCATATATTTATTGCAAATTCCTGACCACAGTGGCCCCCTCCTCTTCTGGTTCCTCCCCTCCTGCAAAGAGACCCAGAGCCCCTCTTCCCTGATAAGATGTAAGAACTTTGTATTCAAGAGTGTGAAATGAAGAACACAGACAGTGTATCAGTGAAAAGAAGAAAGTGGCCTTTTAATGAGAACTAAAGACAACAAAAACGTAGATGAAGTGTACCGTAAAGACGGCTTCAAAGTGTAGCCCAGTCCCCTGAGATCAGCCATCCCATAAACTGGGTAATTGGGACTTTAACTGCACAGAGGTAAGGCAGCAGCGAGGTAGGGAGAACTCTGGATTGTTGTTGTTGTTGTTATTATTATTATTATTATTATTATTATTATTATTATTAAAATGGTTTATTTTATGTCATTTCAACTCCTCAATAATTGATTCAAGAGAGTTTTAGCAAAGAGTACCAGACGTTCAAGCAGATGAAGGCAGAATCCATCGTCTCGAAAGAAATTACTCCAACATTCTAATCTGAAGGGAAATTCATGTTATATTTATCTTGGTCCCTGATTCAAAAGCCCAAAATCTGTGCCGTGTGGTGAGGTCCCGTCAAGTTGCATTTTCAGTCTCTTTTTTTTCCTTTTCTTTTCTCCCCCCCCCCCCCACCTGCCGCCGCCAGTTTTTCTGATTTGCACAGGCTTCTCCCCGGCAGCCCCCTCCTTTCCCCATCCTCGACAAACCAGGTAACAAGAGCAATAAATTCGAGGAGGGGGGGGGAAATAAGACAGGTTTCCTCATCGATGTGTAATAAAGTTAAAGGACATTGTTTTGTCAGACAAGCGCTAAGCAGAAAATAAATCTTAGGGTCTGGGGAAACAAAACGGAATGATGTTGGCGTGTGTGTAAATTTACTTTTAAACGCAATAAATCAATGTTCATTTAAACAGCTGGGGAACCCCGTGGCGGAGCAGGTTTCATGGGTAAGAAAACCTGGATGATGAGAGGCGATATCGAAGGAGACACCCAAAGAGATCAGCCTCCCCTTCTCGCTCCCTCCCTCCCCAAGCATTTTGCCCCGTTTTCAAGGGAACTTCAAGCACTGTTAAGAGCCCCAAATAGACAGATCTGTGTGTTCAATGGGCTTCCGTCTTCCCAGCCACTTCCCATGGATTTCACAAAACCGAACGCTCAGATCACAGACAGTGTAGGAGATCAGAGGAAGGGGAGAAGCCCTCTGGGTCTTGCAGTGTGTTAGACAAATAGAAATAGGAATCCGTGGAAGTGACTCGTGATATGGTTATAAGGGACGTGTGAAAGGGCATCATTTTTACATGGCTTTTTAATTGCTTCGGTGGTGGTGGTGGTGGTGGTGGTAGTGGTGGGTATTTGGAAAAAGGTGCCTGCCCAGCTCAGACGCTCGAATGTCAGGTTTCTAAAACGTGTATTTCGGAAGACACTCGGCCACTTAAAGGAGAACTGGCGAAAGGAGCGTATTTGGAAGCGTAGGCGCGTCTCCAGACAATGATTTACAGCCCGAAGACCTCAAAACAATATTGCAAGTGGAATAGTGCCGCGCTGACCTCTCTGGATCTGATTGAAACTATGCAGTAAAATTTCCCGAGCAGGTGGCAATAAAGAGCTCTTAATGCGAAGGTGTGCCTTATTTGTCTTATCTCAATGATTTCCATGAAGCCTTTATAATGACTCTTCTTTATTATTAAACCTTCAGTGCGCTTGCAGAGCAGCTACAATTTCTGTTCCACAAAATCATTTTGTGTCTTTGTTTAATTTTGCAGAACTAATGTAAACATGGCTTGCAAACACGCAGAGGTGGTTTATTTGGTTTCCTCTCTGTGTCTCCCACCTCCCTCTCTCTCTCCCCCCCTTCTTCTGACCTGTTGTCTTTAAATACATACGCAGACAGAAGATGACTCTAATCGAATAGCAAAGAAGAACTAAAATTGTGTATACACTGCCTTTGTTTTGCAGTCCTTTGAAAGACTAGAAAATACATGTGAAAGGGGATTGTTTTCCTTTAAACGACAAAGCCAGCAGAAATCTAAGTTTGATAAAAGACATTACTCCTCTTTCAGGGAGCAGTTAAACTCCTGTATTTCATCGGACCAGCAAATCGCTTTGGTTCTTGGCGTAGGCAAACCCAGGCTATAGTCAGTGGATCTGATAGTTCTTCTCCTTTCTAGCTCTCTACCAAGATTACTTTCCTACCCGCTTCCTGCCCCTGCTCCCCCCCACACACACACATGCACTGCTTAAAGATGGTAGCTGAAGATAATAAGGTTATTAAGTGACAGCCAGGTGCAGGTGCCTCGGTGTATAAATTCTAGAGACCGGATAGTGCTGATATCTGAGTCGATTAAGGAAAATCTGGATAGTCTAAGAAGCAGAAATAGAGCGGGGGCAACACAGCGTACAACTGTTCTTTCAAAAAGGAAGCCCTCGAACACTTAACTGGGTGTGGATTGTCTGCTCTCTCTTTTAGGGTGCGGGTGAGAGACTGGTCTGTCCAGGTGAAACTGACGAGGGCGCGTAACCTTCCTGTTCCGACTCTGCCTCTCTCGCGCTTAGTCGCCCCCATTTTTCTCTCTCCGACTGACCGAAGGGCCTCCTGCTTCCTCGCCTTTGATTCTCGATTTGTTTGCTAGATGGCGCTGTGTCTCTCAAGACATTTTGACTCAGAACTAAAACTGCCCCTTTTAGCATCCTTTCCCAAAGATTGCTCTCCCTCCGTCCTTTTAGTCCCAGCCAAGAAAAGTGCTATTAAATAATATGAAGAATTATACAGGCTCTATAAATATCCGGATTAAAATAAAAGGCAAACTAGTAGCAAAATGTAAACCCCAGTCTCTTTATTCTGCCAATTCATGTTGTAATCAAGTTGTAATGCTTAATTATTTTTCTCCCTTTTTGGTGGCTGGACCAAAATATAGCTAATTTGTGTTTGGACGATCCAATTACCATAATAACAACAACAACAATAATACAGTGATTTGATACCTGTTTGCATTGGTTGTACTGAAATGGGAAAAAACACTCATGAGGTATATCTTCAGCAGAAGTAAAAGCTGGTCATATTAAGTTAGTCTCCTTGTCACTCTTTCATGAACAGATCAAAACAATTATGAGTGATTTAAAGTGAAAATGCCACAAAATCAAATATACGGTCTCTTTTTATCTTTTTCTTGGTTTGTGATGCCTTTGGGAAGAAAAACATGGTCTATTTCAATATCTCCTACATTTTAAATTTACTCTGAAAGAATTGCCTTCTGCGTTCTAAATTTATTCATTTCATTAAATTTTAAAAAAACTGTTTTGGAGTTTAAAAGCCTTGGCTGTTTGTATTGATTATATGATTACAGATTCATTATATGGAAACAACTCTCCATAGAAAAAGTAGTTGGAAAGTTCTGTATGGACAAGTACAAGCAATAAAGAGTAAAATACTTTTTAAATTATTACTTTTAGGCCAGTTTGTTTGCCAAGCCTAATTGCAACCGTCATTAGGTTTATAGTAATAGGAAAAACATATTCTTCACTCTTAAAACTAGAGATGTGATGGAATCTTAGTGAAAACGGTCATTCCCCCCATCCCACCCCTTAGTGCCAGAAGGAATTGGGCTGCATTCTCTTTTCTGATTCAGTTGCTTATAAATTTCGGACTTCTATTTTATCAAGGCCTGGGGTAAACATAAGTTGGTTTGGTGTAACTGGTAACATTTGATAAATTGCATGGTTATTGTTTCATTTTCTCCCTTTTGTAAAATCTCAAAGTGTTAGGCTGTAAATAGGAGGCGCTGAAAACCTAAGGTGGAAAATTTACAGCTTGATCAACTCCAAACCACACACACACACACACACACACAGTGCTCCTGTTGCAAACATATGTTCCGGATTAAGTTAAGCAAACGTCTCATTTTGCAAGGTGGAAAGCTGATAATGAAATCTTAAATGTTATAGAACTTGGTTCTTGTTGCGGATCCAGTTTCACCGACATGAATGAATCCTTCTACCTTTCTCTGACATTACGCCAGAGTTGCCTGGTTTACATTTGGCTGCTCCTGGCTGGAACCCTAACAACCCCTGCTCTGATTCTCGCCCTCCCGCCACTTAAGCAATTCAAAGTGCACAGGTATCTCTCTCAGCATTAGTGGGCAGATGATACTCATGGAGCAGTGCTTTAAAGCACACCAGCCTCTTTCCCTCTTTTGTGGGCAGCAGGCAAAATTGCCCATGAAAAAGGTCCCTGGATTGCCTGCTTGGTTCTATGGCCACTTTTAACATTCAGGATTCATCAGATAAGTTGTAATGTGGATGAGAAAGAAGGAGAGAAACCTATCAGCAGAGAAACCTATTTCAGAGTCAGGTATCAAAACCGATCGGGTTAGCATGAAGCCAAAATTATAATTATTAATAAGGTAGAGCTGGAGGGTAACCTTATACACTTCTTGAATTTACCAGCTTATCTAAGGTTCACTGCTATTGAAAAGAATAAAGTTTGCCTTGTAGGCGGTAATGGTCCCACCCATTATTGCAAGGATATTAGAGACATTTGGGGAGGGGGGTTGGTTGTGTGAATATATATATATATATATATATATATATCCCCATAGCCGTTGTGGCACACTAAAAGTATCAAATGAACTGCAGCATGACATTAGATAGATAGATAGATAGATAGATAGATAGATAGATAAATGATAGATAGATAGATAGATATAGATAGATAGATACAGAGGGCAGAAAGATATTATTGAAGGAAGATGCAGTGGAAGAGAAGCATCTTGGCATCAGCCTGATGTTTCCGAACCTTGAGTACAGTTAACTGCTCCTGAAATTGTTCTATAGGAACACCCCTATTTTGGAAGAATAGAACGAGGATCCTGCAACTTGATCCCAGAATACTACAGGACAACCTAGTAATTTTCCCCAGAAATACCCAGTAGACACAGTGGACGTTAATATGTGCCTATTGATTGCCAGAAAATTCAGTCGAAGTATCTGTGTGTGTGTGTGTGTGTGTGTGTATATATATATATATATATATATATGGCACTTTCATTTCACTAGATAGCTCAGGTACTTTTGACATTGACAAATGGCCAAAAGACAAGAAAAGTAATTTCAAATGACTTTGAAGGGTTACAGGAGGTAAGAGGGGGAGAAAGCAGGGGGGAAAATTCCACGCATGTCACGAATAAGAGAAAAAGAAAATAATCATAAGGAAAACCATAGCTGGGGAAAATAATGGAGAAGAAAATAATTGGCAATACCATCATCTTGGAGATGCAATCACCAGTGCCTTATCTTCCTTCTAAGACTCCATCATTTTATAAATGCCTCCCATTAAAAAGTTATTTTTAAGATTACTAACTTAGAAATGCACTAGCTAAATTGTGAGTTATCTATGCATGTTCCCGATAATGGTGGGAAAAGCAAAATTACACTGAGAAAGAGGATTTCGTAGGAACTGAGGTGTTAAGGTTTAATATAAAATTGACAAACAGAATTATTTGTGAGTCAGTGTGACAAATGTTTTGGCAAAAGTCTAACAACCTAAAACAGATCAAAGAGAAAACCAAATATTTAGTTTCAAAGTTGAGAGATGTCTTAACACAAATCCTTCTGCTTCTTTAATCTCAATATGCAAACATCTAACTCTAACTCAGCCAATTAGTTCTGTTTAAAAACCAAACCAAACAAAAAATTCACTGCCCACCACAACAATATCTTAATTATAAGATAGGCACCAAGTAAAGAACTGGCCCAAAAAAGAAAAAAAAAAAGTGCCACTAAAAAGAGGGTGCCATTAAAAAAGTATAGAAATTCGACCACGGTTTGTTTTTTTTACAAGCCTTTCCAAAACCAGAAACATGCAACAGGTTCTTTTATTTAAAGTGTAGTTCCTCCACTATGTCTGGGGGAGAGGCCTGTTCCATTTGCAAAAATGAAAATAATCCCTGCTCTCTACTCCGGATTACTTCATGAGTTGGAAAGAACTAATGTTTTTCCTTAGACTTTTTATGGGCTAGCCACAAGATTAAAGGGGGAGGACTGAGAACTCGCCCTACGATTAGCAAACATGCTCCCATATAAGAAAGGAAACGAGGGGGAAATGGTGACCACAGGTGGGGAGGGAAGAAGTGAGCCCATTTAATCCATCAAAATAAGGGTAGAAATTCCATGAAACGGACTTTGGCGGTTTCCTTTGAGAATCCGCCCGAAGGTTGCGGCAGAAAAACTAATAATTCCAAGGGAGCTTTATGGCAAACCATTTTCACAAGCGAAGTGTCTTCTCGGTAAACTCACAGATCAAAGGCACTGCTTTTAAAAATAATGAAGAGCTCTGATATGAAGAACTAAATAAACCATTTATATGAATTCAGATCATGAAAGGAAAGGATATTGTAGCAGCGACTGAGTGTACATTTTTTAGGGAAGGGGTCGAAGTTGGTTTGTTAGTTAGTGCTCTAAATGTCATTCCAAGAACTTATTTTCATATTTTAAGAAGTTTGGAAGTTTGTAACTTGTGGCTGTTGTTGTTCCTAGGGCTGCGGAAGGGGGGGGGGGGAGAGATCCAACAAAAATTCAAGGTACCCTTAGCTATCCAAACTGCTACCTTATAACTTCTCTTATTTGAATTGATTGGCGAATCAAATGGAAAGAATCAGATCACTACCACAAGAAAGTCGGAGCGAAACGTTTTACTGGGCAGAGAGCATCATGTTGGATTTAAATAGCGAACACGTAAATAGCTTGACTTTACAAGCTGAACGGCTCCAGGTTGTTTGCTAAAATGACAGGGACGTGATCAAAGAGAAAAGGAAAAGAGACGTTCGTTCTCTCCCACCTCTCTCTCTCTCTCTCTCTCTCTCTCTCTCTCTCTTTCTGTCCTTCCGCCTAACCTGAATTAAAGGCGTGGAGTGGGAGGGGGAGCTGAGCAGGGGCTTAAAGTCCCGACGATCGCAGCAGGTGATGGGTCGACAAAGGCAAAGTTGCAGGGAGGTAAAGTTATGGGGCTGGCACACACAGACTGGCCGACCCCTTAGCAAAACGGGGAGGGTGGAGGCAGAAAGGGAAGGTCGTCGAGTCCGTTGCTGTCAGACTCCTCAGCTTTACGTTTGGGCTGTGGCTCCGGGGTGCCTCTCCCGAGGTCGTAATTAACCAGCTGCCTGGACGTGGGATTGCTTTTAGTAGGTGGAGAACCCGGTCCCTCAGTACAGGCCAAGGGAGATGTTGGAGATAGGCTTGGAAAGGGGGGATGGCATTTGCCACCCCACCCCGCCCCCGCGAAGAAGGAGGAGCAGGAGGAGGAGGAGGAGGAGGAGAACGGGGAGGGAGAGAAGGTCTTAGACCAAGCAAAGCAGATTGACAAGAGTGGGCAATGAGGGAAATCTGGCAAAGGGGGGGGGGGGTTGAGTGCGGAAGGGGACTTCGGAAAGAAATAGATAGACTGTGAAAATTAAATCGGGAGGGGCCCCGGGAGAGTAGTAGAACCAGTCCAGGGAAGTCCATGGGGTGGAACTCCTGAGAAGGGGACAAGAAAGGAATGCATAACTCTCCAACAGCGTCAGTGCTTGCTCCAAGAGGGATGCGAGGAACTACGCACGGGTGGGGCTGGAAGTTAACCCAGACATCTTCTGTTTGAGCGAAGACTTTCGCCGCCTGCTCCAGGTTGGACCGAAGGAGGCACGGAGTGTTTGGGGTGAAGAGCGAGCGAGCGAGCGAGTTCAGAACTAGGCGCTGTCCATGGTGCTAAAAGAAGTGGAAAAAAACAGATCCCGCTTCGCTTCCCTTTCCCGGGTTCCCTAGCAAAAAAGCCCTGCTGAGTCCAGGCTGCCATAGCCTCAGTTGGTCTGTCAAGTGATTCTTTCCCTGGTACCCATCCCAGCTATGTAAAAGTTGAGAAAACATCCTGCGGGTGTCCTGAATTTTCAGTTTTCCAGATCATAACAGCCCAACTTCGAGAAGCGGGAGAATAACTCCGCATTCAAATAATATGCTTTTCAGTCTAATGGCAAAAAGGGCTGAGTGCATACTGTCAAATTAATTTACAAATTCCGGCCTTTTAACCCTTCCACTTTTACAGGAGGCTACCTACCCTGTAGGCGATCCTTTAGCAACCTGAATTTAAGAATAAGAACGTGTAGGGAAAGTGTTAATGCTGGGCTTAAATCAAGGTTTCATGGATTCCAAAACTGCAGAATCCCTGAAAGAGGCGAGTCGGTCTTTAAAGTGGTTTTCGGATGTACAAATACGAATGTATGAACGAAATATGTCCAACGATAAGTGGAGAGGTTATTTATTTCTCTCTTTGTTATTCCCGTCCATTTTTAGAATGAAATGGTTACTTAGATTCTTGCCAAAAGACAGTCGCTAAATCTACGTTATTATTTAATAGAATCTCATGCTTCCTTCACTTAGAACTGGTTAAAATAGAAAAGTAATCTTTTCAGAGAAGCATTTAGGAAAGGGAAGGTTAAGCACTGAGGAACGAACCTAACTTTTAAGAACACAGTAGTGCGGGCAGAAAGAGGATTCTCACAGACCGGTACATACGCGAAATCCTCCAAGCATCTTTGTTTGATATTATTAGCTAAAATAAATAAAATAAATTATATCATACTGGTTAGCTACTCCTTCGCCTAGCTTCGTTAGCTACGACAATATCAGAGCTAGAAGTGGACCAAAATAACATTGGGAGCTCCTCTTCAGGGACTCCTTTCAAGGAGTTTGCGAATGCAAAGACAAATCGCTCATCTTTTCCCCTTTTGGAAATCGAGATGAGCCGGCAAGGCCCAGGGAATGGTCTTGGGTGGGCCCCCGAAAGAGCAATGGGGAAGCCAGATAGCAGGACTGGGGGCTTGGGGGTAGGCTGGGCTGGGGTAAGCCGAAAAGACCAGCTGGGGCCCAGGGAGAAGCGCGCCCGAGAAGCAGGGGCCAAGTGGAGGGCCTGGCTGCCCCCGCCCCGCCCCATTAATGGAGAGAGCCGCTGACTCGTCTCCTCGCCAGCCCTCCATAGACTGCGGAGAGGCTGGCGGGCCCCGAGCTCTCTCCTTGGACCGGCAAGCGCTCGGCCGCCGAGGGGAGCGGCCGGATCCCTCTCTCGAGCCAGGTGGGCCGGAGCGGGCGAGACAGAGAAAGGCCGGCCGGCCGGTCAGCTGAAGAGGAGCCGCGCCTCGGCCGCTCCTTCTGCGCCCCGCTGGAGGGCTGGCCGACGTCTCCCTCCCCTCCTCCTCCTCCTCCGGCCCAGGCCCTCTCCGGCTCCGAGGAGGGTTGGGTCGCCCTCTCTCGCGGCCGAGAGGGAGAGACGAGGCGCTTCGCCTCGGGGCCCAGGAAAGGAAGGGGGCGGCCGGGCCTGGCATGCGAGGCGGCCTCGGCGGGGCCAAACTCGGCTCCTGGCGGCTGTTCCGGCCGGGGCCCAGAGGCGGGACGAGGAGGCCGAGAGCCGGGAGGCCTCCCCGCGCACTCCGGGGCAAGCTTGGCTTGAAACGCCCTTGACCAAAGAAGGCAGGAGGCGAGCAGCAGGTTGTTGAAACCGGAGCGGGACACGCACGTGCTCCCCAGCCCCGCGTGAGCGTCCAGGGAAGTCGGCCGCGGAGTCAGAACTCCGGACTGAGTTGCCCTGCGGAAGAGGCCCGCGGGCGCCGCGCTGGCTTCCCTGCCCATACCTCGCCCCGCCAACACGTCCCCTTGCATCCGGCGGAGCCGTTTCCCGTCAACACGTGAGAGCAGCCTGCAGAGTCCAGCCTCTTCCCCAGTTCTCCTGCTGGTCACTCCTAACCCCCTTCTCTCCCACCATGGCCGAGTATCCGATTCCCCACTGATAGGGCCTCCTACCTGGAGGAGCAGGAGATTATTGCGCAGTTGGTGGACCAGAACAAATCCTGTTGCGCGGAGGGGGGTCGTTTAGGTCATAATTGCATTGAATTTTAAATATTGTCTGTCTATAGATTAGATTACATGCACACTTTCCCGCCAGTTTCTCCCCCAGCGCAATTACAGGGAGTTAAATGGAGGGAAAGCAGGATCCCGGCGGTAAAGCAATTAGTTTTGTATGGGAAATATCGAATCAAGTATGTGGCGTATGTTTCCGTGCATGTGTTTCTGTGCATGTGTTTCGGGGTGCTGCTGCTGCAAACTCTACTTAGTGCAATTCTATACATGTCTTCCCAAAATGAGATATATTCCTACTAACTGTATCTAGGAACACTTACCTGAGAGTAAGCCCCATTGAACTCATTGGGGCCTACTCCTGAGCAGACACGCATAGGATTGCACTTACAGTATTTGGATCAGCCAACTGCCAAGATGCATAGCAGCTTCCTTTGGAAATGAACTTTGAAGGAACGTTTGAGGGTCTATGCCCCCATTCCCCCCCCCCAGATCTACATGTTAATCTCTAGTTTCCCCTTCAAACAGAATTCAGCTACAAAGAGTTGGAAAGATTTTGCATCTATTCAAGGGGCACACATCTTTAATTTTCCTAGGAGTAAAACCTCCCCAAGAAACTTCATACAGCTTCTTAGGATTTTCTTCTTCTTTTTGCTTAGCATACGTGATAAAACATTGATTGTCGTAGTTTGGTGACCCATGAAATTTGGGGGTTAGTTTTCTCTTCAGACCAGAGCATATAATTATGCAAATAAAGAGCTGTCACTGATCTGGTGAAATGCTCACAAATACACGCAATCCGAAACTGGAAAGAAAAGTGGAAAATGTGGGGGGATTACGAGCAATGACGAGGCGTTTGCAAAGTTCGGGGAAGTTCTCCCCACACACACACAAACTTGTGGGGACAAGGTCAACAATTAACGTGATCTATCAGATGCACACAAAAATACTCCCCACATTAACAGGTTACTTCAACTGTAATAGAAACTTGAGCTCAAGTACATGGTAGTAAAGAGTCTGGCTTCTTAAATGACAGCTTTCAAGTATAGTTGAGAATTAGTCCCTAAGTGTGTGTGTGTGGGGGGGGGGGGGGGGGATAATACGTGAGCTTCCTTTGAGAAACGAAATATTTAAATGTCCCATTTTAGTTGATTAGGAATTCATGTCAATTTATTTATTAAAAGTAAGGTGCTAGACTGCATAAACGACCTTGCAGTTTTCACAGAACCACTCTTCTTCAACAATCCAGACTTTTCTTTGAAAAGGACAAAGATGAGCCCTAACCTGTCTCTCAGCCTCACCTGCCCACCTGTAAAATGGGAATATTTAAGGATCAATTTTTCGAAGATTTCAGGCAGTTAGTTAATAACATGTCTGGTCTTACAGAAATGAAGCCACAGATTCGATGAGAATATTTGTTCAATCAGCTGAACCAGGAAATTTGAAAGCAGTGTAAGCTTTACAGTTACACAGAACGGCTTATCGGGTAAAATACAAGCAGTCATAATAGGTTGATAATGTGCCTTGACCTTAGATCAAAAACAGGGATCTAAGTAGAATTGTACTTTCAATATTCGTTTGCCAGGTGAAGAGTTATATGTAACTGGAAAGCTCACTTCAACTTTGAACTACTGACAGCTCCAATAATATCGATCCTCTTTCCTGCGAAGCAGTTTGGACACAATTTTTTTTTAGAAAACTAATAGTTAAGAAAATAAAGTACAAGTTATTATCTGGAGCTCTGTGTGTGTGTGTGTGTGTGTGTGCACGCGCAGGTATTTGCTCGGCTCCAGCTTCTTACCTGTCCGAGTTTAAAGCCGGACAGACTTCCAGAAGCCCAGCTACATTCTTCTAGTCGTGCCTGCTCATTCCCCCGCCCCTCTCCCAGAGACCCTCCACAGCTTCGCCCCCGCCACCCCGCCGGGCCCCGCCGCCCCCAGCTGCATCCTTTCAGCTGAAAGTCGAATGGGCTCATTCCAGACTTCTGGCTACTGCTGAAGACATCAGGATGTGAAAAGAGCAGCGGTGTGAAACTTTAAAACCATCGATCTAAACGAATCAATTAAACCAACATTCACCTCTCCAAAGTATGCTTTAAGGCTATAATTGATACTCTTGATGCGGTTTCTTTCTTTCTCTCACTCACCTGCAGAGCAGATAAAAGCTGGAATTCTTTGAGGGGGGGGCAGATATCCCGCAATCACTGGTCGTCGGCTGGGGGTGGGGGATTTGTCCACAATGCCACCCCCCACCTGATGATACTGCTAGAGCCCATGGTTTTGTCTCCCAATTTTACTCGAGTGATCTAGACCTGGGAAGGAAGGGATGCCAAGAGCCCATCCAGGACAGAGGGAATTGCCAAAGGAGACACCTAAGGACCCCATTCTCCAGGACTAATATAATTATTACTTGCATTAATGAAAGGTAATGAAGAAATGTGGAGGCAGGGAAGAGACCCTCTCTCCAACTCTGGCTTACAGGCAGAAAAGAAGGGCAGACAGAGATTCCTGCATTTCTGGGATCGAAAGTCCACTGGCTTGGATGGCGAAGCTTCGCCCGTGGCCGCTTCAACAGAGTTCAGGGAAAATCACTTCTTTCAGCAGTATTAACTGTGGGCTTTGGGGGCGAAGTCCTTGTGCACCTAGTGCGGAGTCGCCTGCGGGGCTTCCAGAATCACAGAGCAAGTAGTCAAAAGGGGTCGCTGGCTCCCCACCCCCACCCCCAACGCTTGGGCCCCCAGGAGGCCATTTTTAGGATTTAAAATATTTTATTTGTTTACTGTTTTATATACAATTAAGGCACTGCGCCTTTCAGCACTCCCCCTATACTAGAAGGTAAAGCAACATTCCCCAATGAGGCACCCTCCAGATGTTTTGGATGACAACTCCCAGTATCCCTGACCATTAGCCATGATGGCTGGGGCTGATGGGAGTTGGAAGTCTGAAACATCTGGAGGGCACCAGGCTGGAGAAGGTTGAAGTGAAGCCTCTCAATTGATTTCGAGGCTTTAGGTGGATTGGAATGATTAATGGACAGGTTGAAATTCACAGTGGCAGCACCGGAAAGAAATAGGGAAGATGACCAGGAAAAGGTGAAGAACATTCCAGGGTGGGGGCGAGCAGCGCCTCTCCAAAAGTGTCAAAACTGTACAGGTCACATGAAGGTTCCTATCCCAAACATGCATCCCTTGAACATTGTTCAGGTGGCAGCAACTGTACTGCAATTTCTGTTTCATGAATTAGGCAGGCCTGGTCTGAACCTGAGCAACAACTTTCCTTGACATAATCTCAGGAGGCTTTAAGAAGGGGGGGTCTGTGCAAACATAGGCCCAGTGATTTCAGAACCTCTCTCTCTCTCTCTCTCTCTCTCTCTCTCTCTCTCTCTCTCTCTCTCAAATCTTCTGTCCTTTCCAAGTTCCTCACATTTGACAAGGCCAGCTGTGCGAGGAAGGTCACCCTTTGAAGTTGATTACAGATGATCATTAAATAGGTCGACAGCATATTTAGTATATTAATCCCTAACGGATGCAAGCAGAAACGGTAGGCCAGTGACCACTTGAAGGTGAATGCGAAGCAGCCCCATCCTATGCAGAATTAGGAATGGCTTTAAAGACTCATTGGTTTCAATTGAGGGAGAGCCCAACTGATTTCAAGTGGGATGTGAACAATGCTTCAGTTTGGTTGGTTGCTTTTTTGAGAGTGTACAAGTCAGAGCCTAATTCAACAGATGATGGAGTAGTTGGATTTCTAAGCAGGGGAGAAGAACTCAGTGACTCTGATGAAATACACCAGGCTTTCCCAATGTGTTGGGATTACAATTCCCAGCACTGCCCCTCTCCCAGCCAGCCATGGAGTTGTAGTCCATGGTTGGAGAATGCAAAAATAAGCTTCAGGCTTGGAGAATTCTCACTTCTGGGCCTTGCTTGGGTGCCACGGAACTTTTTCATTTTGTTGGTACAGCCAAAGGCTGCAATCGATCCTGCATGCTTACCTGGGAGTAAGACCCATGAAACTCGGTAGGATTTCATTCTGGGTAGACATGAACAGGCTCGAGCAGCAAGAGAGGAGACTTACATTTCTTTTGCAGACAA
Source organism: Anniella stebbinsi (assembly GCA_029215795.1). Classification (NCBI taxonomy): domain Eukaryota; kingdom Metazoa; phylum Chordata; class Lepidosauria; order Squamata; family Anniellidae; genus Anniella; species Anniella stebbinsi. The sequence continues at coordinate 49,724,692 of JARDYH010000002.1, forward strand.
CACGAAGCTATCTATCATAGTGGGGCAGGCCAGGTAATTTTGTCTTACAGTGGTGGTGGGCCTTAGATGGCCATGTATCTTATTTCAGTTGTGCTACACAACTTTATTGGGAATAAGCACTATTTTGTTGTAGGGAAAGATAATATATTTTAAAAATAAGATCAACCAAACACACGTCTGTAATGCCTGTTCAGGCTTAGTCAGCATCCTTGATTATAAAATGTTTTGAAAAAGAAAACTGCCGCAATTGCTGGACCTCTTTGCCCTCATCACCTAGCATTTTCTGGGTCAGTGGAGGCTGGTGGCTCCGACATCAGTGGGGCAGCGAATCCGCTCCAGGTTTCACTCAGAACCAGAGAAAACTCTAAACGAGCTATTCAAAGTGCTTTGGATAGATCCTTTAGAAATCTGACTAAAATCCAGAGTGAATTCACCACCCCACGGACATCGGAACCACCAGCCCCCTCTGCTTTGGGTGTCATCCCCCGCCCCGCGGAGCTCCTGGATTTCGGCCCGAGGTTCAACCCTAAGCGCCCCACCTATTATCCATTCTGTTTGGGTAAAATTCCCAAGTTGTTTCTAACCATCCTACCCTCCCAATACGACATCCTCTCACAGGGATTCTAATACAAAACAGTCTTGGATCCATCCCTTCGATTTACAGGTCACTTTCCATAGCCCTCTTAGAAAAGTAAAAGGCACGTCGCCCTTTCTCGCATTCTTTCTAAGGCCATGATGCTTCTAAGACTAGTCGTGGTCAGATTGTGCATTTCAAAGCCTTCAGTGTTTCGGTGAGGAAGGTCTTCCTGGTGTTGCTTGTTCACCTGGCGGGCAATCGAGCCCAAACGGCCCTCGTCGGGAGAAGTTGCAGCCCTAGCCAGCCAATGAATAGCCACTTGGATTGCTGCTGCGTCTCCCCAGGTCCTTGGGCGAGACTGGACACAAGGAAGCCACACCCGCATCTTGGAAGAGAAACCATCATTTTATTGGTTCAGTGTAAACAGAAAGAGACAAACCTTTTACGAACTCCCTGTGCTTTACAGTTCGGTCCATAAGCAGCAAGAATACAAACCAGGCAATGGCACGATACAGGGCGAGAGGCTCGTAGGACCGCACGTATAAGGATAGAAATCTCAAAATGGACAACTGAAAACAACAACAGGGGCATTTGGTGAGTTTTGGCACTCGGCAAAGCCCCTTTCACAAGAGACAGGATACGGTCTAAGGGCTGCTTGCCTTTGATTGTGGAAGAGGCCAAAGATGTTATAGGTAGGAAATGAGGATTCATTAATAAAAAAGCCCCGGCCAGGCACACCACCCTGGAGTCTGTATCAGCAGGGACGGGGAAGGGAATGAGGGGACAATTCCAGAGAACATTGATGTGGCGGAAGAAAAGAAGCCGGGAAGATCAGGTAAAGATCAGGATGTGAACAGGTAAAGTGTTTAGGAAGCCAATCGGACCAAAAGCGTGTACTTCCCTCGCTGACTCTGCAAAAACCCAGGCAGGATCTACACTACCGCTTTAAAACAGTTTATAACAGTTCTGACAACTGTTGGGGGCCATGACACACCCCATAGATAGTTTTCAAAACGTTTTCAGTGTTTTAGCCTGCTTGGTGTAGATCTGGCCAGTTACACACCTTTCAAGCCTAAAAGGTCTCCCATTAGAAAATTTGAGAAATGCCGCCCAAACGAACCTGGGGGAAACAAGGCTGTTCAGGCAGCGCTACAGTGAGGAGGCACAGCACGTTAACATGAGTGATGCCCTGGCCTTGGAATCTCCCACGGAGATTACATCTGCAGGTTTTCGAAGGAAGCAATCTCCTTCCCTACCCCGATCCCCTTTGACACTTATAAGGAGGTTTAACACCGGGTAACACACAGCCAGATTATCGAACACAGTGGTTTCGAATAAGTGTACAAAGACGGGCCAAACCACCCACTCCGATTCTTCCCTGGCCTTCTGAAATAGCAAAGTTTCCAGGGAAACAGAGGGGGTGGGGCGATCAGTGAAAATGTTGAAGCCATTGAATGCATACACGCAAGAAATGTGATCCTTCTTCTGCTCTAATAACATCAGAGATGAGGCACCAAGAAAAATAATCGCCCACAGGATCGTGAAAAGTTCAGCTGGTCCATACGGTCTTTGCATGGTTGCTCTAGTACTGGCTAGGCATTGCTGCTTGAGCAAAGGCGAGTCACGCCCCTGCTGGGGGCCTCGCCTGCTGCAGGGCTCATTAGAGTTGCCACAGCACAGCCGCCACTATCCAGCCTCCGCATTATGCACCCCAAATGCCATCGATCTGCAGGAAACTTCTAGGTGCCTAATTTTCACATCGGTTGTGTCCATTACTTTCAGTAGGCCACAGACAGAACTCTCTGGCCAGTGGAAGCTGATGGCTCCCATTTCGGTAGGACTGAGTATCCGCCTGGGTTTCAGTAAGAATCAGACAGAACTCTAATGGAGCAATCCAAGGTGTTGAACCTATTTTGGAGGTAGGGTTTCGCACATTAGATAGCTTGTTTAGAATTCTGGCTGAAACCCAGAATGAATTCACAGGCTCACGGAAACCTGCCTTTATTGTTTATTGTCTCCAGAGGATTGGCCCTACAAGAATTTAACATGGGATTGCTGGTGCGATCATTTCCCCCACTGGAGAATAAGGGCTGGTGGCGGAGCTTCTAAGGCAGAAATTATTTAACGTCATCCTAACTGGAAAGACTTGGTGACAAAATATGGACTCTAGGCCTGTGTGGAATTTAAAAGAGCCACGAGTCATTCGAAGTGATTAGAAATTGAAGGAATGTGAGAATGAAGTATTCTTGGTAATAACAGTGATTAGCAACGTCAGTAATACATGCTCCCCCCTTCCCCTCTTTTGTTCATCAATATTTCACAGTGTCTTCAGACAGTTAAAGTTAAAGGAGACTGGCTTCAGGATGCAACAACGTGAGGTGAGGAGACGCTTCTGAGTGAGAAAAGTTCTTTCTACAAGGAGAAGGGTATTGCCCCCCCCCCCCCAGTATTGACCCTGTTTCAGCAAGTAAAGAAAAGCTCTGTAGTTGCCGCCTCGTCCTCTCCAGCTCGCCTTGGACAAGAAAAAGACTGCTGAGGGTGGCGATGCGGTGTCTTAGTACCATCCAGCATTTTTTAAAATAAAGTTATTAGCAATTTGATCTGTCACAAAATAGATATTCTGTTCGAATAAAAAATAAACCTTTCAACCAAGTATTAGAAGTAACATTTTTAAATACTGGTATTATTTGATCTATATTACATTTGTCGCTAAAACATTTCCCCCACTTTTTAAAATTACTCAGCAAACTCTCCTGGAAACCCAAAATACCCCAAAGGGAATGAGCGTTCCGCAGAAACAGCCGTGCTGCACCAGAGTGTAAAGTTAAGTCTTTTTTCAATGTGCAGATTTACAGGAGTCCTAATGAGAATCACTCAAATCTTCCCTCCTGATTAAAAACAAAAGTATCTACTGATTAAATGCAATATTTTAGTTTGATACACAGCCTCTGGTCAGCCGTAATAGGAAACGAGTTACAAATCGAGCAAAGTCGTCCTTGTGGTAGCTACACGTGGTGGATCCTCACCGTATTTACATGACAACCTCTTAGAAGTGTATCTTTTAGGATCGGTGCCACCGACATTTATTCCGGCCCGTATATTTTAAAAACACGAAAATAATTGGTTTAAAAATCCGCCCAAACGGTGTGTGGGAAATTATTAAAAAGCCTAAGGCGTGGCCGGAAACTTGGTTTAAAGAAAGCTGCCTTTTAAAAAAAAAATGCATAGGAAAAATAAAGACGAGATCCGATTACGTTAGGGCGGGGCGGGAGGAGAGGCAGGCACAAGCAGCCTGGGAGGAGGCAACTGGCACCGGAAGGCGGGCGCTAGGACCCGGAAGGAGCCGCAGTGGCTGCGGAGGCGGCCTGCCATCAGCTCGGTGCAGGGCGATGTCAGGGCAATTAGAGCTGCACCAGGCTGCGCTGTGCAGTGCTGCTGTCAACCTTAATCTGCGCACTGATGGGCAGCCCGAAATCCAAGCTGCAGCCCACAGGAAGCACAACCAGTGAACCCATATTGCTTTGACAGTTGCACTCATCTAGAAATAATGCAAAACGCTACTTAGATGTATACACGGCGACCCTGTGCTCTGGGAAGAAAACAATCTAATGAGGGGCTGGGACTGCGGAGCGCCGCCCGCACCGAGCCAGGCAGGCAGGCAGGCAGGCAGGCGCCGGCTTCCTTCCTTCCTACAGTTCCTCGTAGCGAATCCGCTGCGAGCGCCGCGTCGGAGCCGCCTTGCCCGAGCTGTTCTTCGCCTCCACCGCCTCGCCGAAGAACTTGAAGATCGACGGGTAGCTCTTCCAAGAGGTCAGCTCGTGCCGCTCCGTACCTGCAACGCACACACAGAGAGAAAAAGCACCGCGTCACTGCCGGGGACTCTGGCGAGGCGGGGCAAGGACGCTCTCCCCGCCCCCAACCGCAACCCGTAGGGGTCAATTTTAGGCGCTGGGACTGCATCCGGGCGCCCGCCTTGACATCGCAGCGAGGCATTAGTACACGCATACAAGCATGCATGCCAACATGTACACGCCCTCTTCTGATCGCTCTGTTTTACAATGGAGGCGCCTTCGTAGCGAGAGGGAAGGGGGAAGGCCACTTGAGCTGGCTGGCGAACGGGCACAGGGCTAAACTGTAAACCGCCACACTTACTTGGCAGTGAATCCCACTTAAATGAGTAGGAATTGCTGCTGTGTAAATGCGGGCAGGACTAGAGGGACACAGCCCTGTCCTCATTGACAGCCAGGACACGGGAGGGAAGTACTAAGACCGGTGCTTCCTGGTTGAAAGGTAGGTGCGTGCCCAGCTGAAGCCAACCGAGAAGGCTTGTCCTCCAGTCCCAAACTCTAAGAGATGGTTGTGACAACTTAAAGTTTTAGCTCAAGACAGAAGCATTCTGCACATGCTAGGAGTCAGGCCCCTTCCCTGTTTCACCAAGGCTGGAGCTTAGATGAGAAGAGCTCCTGAACTCTTACCCCAAATTAAGCTGATAAAGGAGAAGGGTTTAGGGCTAAGTATTCAATTTGGCCACCTCTTCCTCCACTAATCTTTCCCGATGGGATTAATTATTTTTATTTACATGTGTTTTAGGGTTCAAGATCCTTGATAACGTATCTTCTTCTCTTTACAACCATGCACTGTTACCCCCATTTTATAAAGACAGAAAATCAGTGTTGAGAGCTAATCATTTTGAAGTGTTTTCAGAACAACCCTGGATCTGTGCCTCACAGGTCCAAATCCAGAGCTGAGGATGGTACACTTGTTGATTGCAGGTGTAAAGGACAGTTGGGCAGGTAGTTTTTCTTGCCCTGACAAACTGAACCTGACCAGATACTGGTAATGTTATACTCTCTATTTTGGGAAGCACAAAACATGTTCAGCAGCTTGTTTAGCAGGTTTCTCTTTTTTCCCCTTTCGGGAACTGTATATTTGCCTCATTTTAGAAAAGCTGGACATACCTTTTAGCCAAAAGTGAAAGTTCTTTTCTTTTATATCCCTTGTGTCTAAATGGCATGCACTTAATTAAGTATATTTTCCTGTATGACCAGTAATTCCATCACCATGGACAGGAATCAAGTGAACATCAGAACAACAGTATTATTACTGAATAATAACGTTTTGCTGGTTAAATTATTTATGCCTACCAAGATACAGCCTTCCCTTTAATAATATAATAAACCCATTGGGAGTGGTAATGGTGACAGAATCTCCCTCATCTTCTGCAAACATAGAATTAATCAGTTATGATTAATGCAGATATATGGCTATAGGTCCTTATAATTTAAATGGTTGTTGTACCCAAAGTCTGTATTTCAGAAAAGTAAGGGGGCTCTGGGACTATTCTTCTTGATTTATGTGTCTCCTCTTGGATAAAGAGTCCCAAAACCTTTTACTACCCTGCATATTCCTATTATAGATTGAACAGCAACAGCATCTAATAATATAATCTCCCCCCCACAACACCCCAGCAACCAGGTGCCCTGAAGGAGTTCAGAGCCCTTCCTGGATAACACAATTATGCAGAGATGCTGTTGGGAAGCCTCCAGATTCCAGGCTCCTGTATGATACTTTAACATTGTTAATGATAATTCTCCACTCCGTAATAGTAGGTCATTGCTATGGTTACTCTACAATGGTGCAACACTTTGCTTTCCCCTTCAGCTATTCGCTGAGACCTGGTAACCACATTTGTTGCCTAGCAACAGTTTTGTGAGAGTATCACAATCTGGGAGTTACAACAATAAAGGACATGATGGCCCTGGCCTACCCTGAAGGAGAGCTTCCTGAAATGTGGTTGGGTGTCCCTGGGATGGAAGTGATACATAAAAACATATCCTGAGTCCCTGCTAGATTACACTAGTGGTGTGATACTAGCATACAATTATAAAGCCACCCCCTTACAGAAACGGCTTTTTTACTACTCCACAAAGAAATCTCTCTCCTGAGGCAACCACTACACAGTACATATACATCCTACAGCAGAGGCTTGTTTTTCAAACCTAATTCACACATACATTCTCTTACACCCTTTTAACACTTAAGGCAGGTCACTTCAAACAAGGATAACTCCTCCACGGATGCCTTTTATAGAGGGCGCTCACTATCGCACACAGGGACCTTTTAGACAAAGAACTTGTATCATGGCAAACATCCTAGAGACTTTCTTTAAGGACACAAAGAATTCACTGTCGCATAAATAAAAATACAGATAGTGCTTTATACCTCACCTGCCCATAGATACTTCTGGTGCAATCATCTTGCCAATAGATACATCTTGTAATCTTTGGCATTTAGGCTCTGTTAGTAAAAAGAAAGCCAACTACCTCACATGTTCTCCTTTTAAACATATAGCCACAGTTAACATGGTTTTCCACTCCTTCTCCACTTCTAACTCTATTTAAACAGAACATACAGATAAGCAATGCTTTACATTAACCGATTTATTCTATTCTACACATTAACACCGGAGCTTCCGCCGTGGACAAAAAATCTACACCTTCCCTACCCACAGTGCAACCACATTTTCCTTCTTGGTGCAATAGCTCTCTTAATCTCACTCTCTCACCCATACACACACTCATTTGTACATATAGGCCTATATTTATATTCAGTTACTTGCAGAGAGATTTGGATGTTTTATTGTTTATTACATACATTTTCTTTTGTAAACAGTCATCTTCCAAATGCACATGACAGAAAATAAGTGAGAGAAGCCATGCACTAATTGTACTCCCATCCTTTTCTCCTTCAAAATGTAATCTACACTTTTCCTCAGAAGAGATCATACTTGCACTTGCTAGTGTTACTGAGACTATGATCAACTTGTTAAGATTTCCAGTAGCAACCCTCTTATGCCATCTCTCTCCAAAACCAATTCAGGCTTTTGAATCTAGAGGGAACTGATGATTCAATGGGCTAAAGCAATTTTAACTCCCTCTCCTCATTGTCTCTTACCTTGTAACAATCTTACTGATGGATGAACAATTTCCCTTGTGGTAAAATCACTACAACGGCTTTTTAGTTTCTACAATTATGATGATCTGTTGCTTGACTAGGATTACTCTAAAATCCTAACCCTCTCATCTTGTCAAGTATAAACGCTGGTCCTTTATGACATTTGCGATGCCACATTTTGTTCACAGATATTCAGACTCAACAGTTCAGGGGTGGGTATGGGTGGAAGAATACTATATATTCCCAAAACTTTACAGTAAAAAAGATTAGGGCCAGAGAATATGCCTCACTGATCTGAATTTCTTACTATGTAGTAGTCCTGCCAAATGAAAGGACTAGGAGACAAAATATGAGTCAACGTTTTCTCCCACATTCAAAATTGTTAATTTCAAGTTCTTTCTATCTCATTTATGAAGAATTTTGATAAGTTCTTATAAAAAAATGAACTGAACAAAATTCTCATCTATCTGCACCAACTAAATTCAATAGGTACAGCTATTCCCACCATGCAGAGGATCATGTTGTACCTGCCTGCCATGTAGCTGTTAATGATGAAAAATCTGTCAGAAAAAAGAAGTTGCAGCCCTAATATTGCACCACAAACATGGGTACACAGAGATTCAAATCCAGACTTTTAGGAGCTAAGCACTCAAAGCTCTCTGCCTGGATCAATGCAACTATCGGTTTTACTTTCTCCCAAATCTGATTTTTTAAAAAGTTCTTTCCATGCCATTTATGACCAACTATGAGAATTTATAAGAATTAAGTTCTTATAAAAACTAAAAACAAGTCAAACAAAATTCTCACCAATTCCTGGTCTAAGCAATAGTAGGATTCCATAGACATAAGACCATTTATAGTGAATATGAACAGACAGAGCAATATGTTACAATATTGACTAAAATCACATTGAACTGCATAGAAAACACAGAATAGAAATAGAAGTAACAAGTGTAGATTCACAAAATAATCTTTAAGGCAATAACTAATTGAGGTATCCTAATTGGGGCAAAAACTAATTGTGGTATCCTAATTCTTAGGCTACGGCTTTTAGCCAAGAAAGAATTAAATACTTGTTGATGAAAAAACTGTAGCTTGATGTCTATGATCAAAGATACTGATTCCTGTGTAGGTAAACTGAGTAAAATTGAATCATTGGGGGAATCAGCAATTAGTGTAAGCACCTTGCCAAGAGACAGAATTGTTTGGAGACTGAAGAAATATGAAATATTTGTACAGAGTGAATAAAAAATATTGACATTCAGAGCAACTGCAGTGGGCAATATATAGAATTATGACACAAAATAACTATAAGAAAAAAACCTTAGATGACTTAAACATATTGAGAAGTATGGTGTAATGACAGTGTGTAATAAACACCAATGAGAAGATTAGAACATCCTGGAATCTTGCTACTGCCAAGATTTTTCTTCTTTAACAATATATGTTTTAAATGCTATTTCAGTCAATAAACCATAACAACACTCAAGTTACAGTCATTATTTCATTGTTTACAGAATTTACGTGTGGTGCAAACTGGATTGGAAAAGTCATGTCACAACTGACTTTTCACAATTCAGTTAATGAAAGTACTTTTCAATTCTACTAGAAGCAGTGAACACAAAGAGCCCATGAAGTTTTAAAAGGGACTGCTCCAAGCAAGATATGCGGGTAAAAAATAATAACGGAATTTGTGAAGTAGCCAATTTTAAAATCTGAAGTGATATTTAAGGGGGGCAATTTAAAGAGAAACGAAGGAAAAATGCAAAATAATTCCACATTAAACAAAGAAATTAATGGGTATAGGAAGAGTTCTAATATTAAATAAAGAAGTGATAAAATACAGGGTTATATTTAATTAGCCTATCTCATCAACAGAACAGATTCTCTCAATACAAAAAGAAGGGAATAATTCACCTCCCTCCTAGAGCCCCCACAGGACCTCAAAACCTGCTCTTGAGGTGTGAGAACCCACTAGAGAAGATTTCAAGGGACAGCACTGCAGGAGAGCAGTGAGGAGATGTCCTGTTGCACAAGCAAAAGTCTGCTTGCATAGAATTGGATTTCCTGAAAAGTGCTTCTATTACTGAATGGGACGAATTAAACAATTTATCTGAAAGGGGTACGATGGTGGACAGTTTTAATATCAGTCAAACAATAAAGAAAAGTAGTACTGACAAATAATGAAGACCTTGTCAATATAGCTGTTGGGTTAGAAAAACACACATACAGATGTGGGAATACTTAGAAAAATTTAATATACAAATCAGCAGGTCCAGATGACAAGCATCACAGAGTCGTAAGGGAATTAGTTAATGAATTTGCTGAACTCCTGGCAATTATTTCTGAAAACTCATGCAGAATTGGGAAGGAACCAGAGCACAGGCGTGGGTGGAAGTAACTATTGTATTACTTCAAAAAGAAGAAGAAATTACTGTAGGGTAAATTTAACAGCAATTCTGAGAAAAAATAATAGTGTAATCGTAAAAGGGAAAAAATCCACCCACATCTACAGGGTAAGGAGAATTTAGGAATAAACAGAAGCAGATCTGTCAATAATAGTTCCATCAAACTGAATTCCTAATACATAAGCAAAGGGATTAACATGGATGACTTTCTGCTTGCTTTTCCTAGGGGGTGTCTATACAAGTTTGCATTGGTGCCTCGAGCCCCCACTATTCCGCACTTGCGATCCTGCCACGTAGTCCCCATGGCAAGGAGAGCAACTGCGGGGTTTAAAACTTAACAGGGAGGAGGAGGGGCTACCGCTGCCCCATGCACCCCATTTCCCCCATTTTTTCCCAGCCGACACACCTAGCAATTGTGTTGGTTGTAGGGCTGAAAGGGAGTTTTTCGACCCAATTCCTAAATGTATCACATGGAAATATGCAGCCCAGCGTGACTTTCGGAACAAAATTGGGATGGGAATTCACTTCAGTCACAGAACCTCAGGGGGGACCTACGAGGGTCTGGCAGTGAGTCTGGAAATGGAACCCACAAACCCCATTTTAGACACACACACGGTTTTACACTGCAGGAGTGGCAGCAGATAGGAGCACTTATCTTGAAGACACCAGTCTTCATTATCTCTCATAATTTCCTCTCAAGAGATAGTTCTTGTGGGGTGGCGGGGATATTTTGGGGGTGGGGGAGTGAGAGTTATCCCTTGGCTGTACCGGGGAGATGGGAAAGTGGCTTTTGTTGGGGCTGCGGAGGCACGAGATTTTTTTTAACCTCTTTCTTTAACTGCAAAGCTCTGCGAATCCTGCGGAGGTGGTCCAGAGGCCGTTTGGCCTGCTGGCCTGCCCCTCCTCCCTGTCCCAGCTGATGGCAACAAATCAGGGATCGCCATAGGCTGGGACGTGCCTCCACAGTAAGACCGCGTCTGCGCCTTGCTCGCAGGAAAAAGTTGGGGTAAGTCCCCGATTTTTTTAAACCAGACCTTTGGGGGAATGCCCTGGGATGGCTCTGCAATGGTTGCTGTGTCATATGAATGACACAGCACCACTACAGGTCCATCCCGGGGGTTTCCCCTCATCAAGACAACCCCCTAGTATAAGAAATGCCTTCTTGAAGACATGCACAAAGAACTACAGTTTGTATTTTCATAGTGGGCCAAGAAGGTCCCACCACCTCTTTTTTGTATTCAGGCAGATCTAGAGAACCAGGGCCTGATGCAATGGTTTTAGACTTAGAAGGTGATTACAGTGATCCCACTCCAGAGAACCTCATATGCAGCAGTTGGGCGCAGGCAAAGACCTCCTTGCCTCAAGGATGGTTTGACAAGATGTTTTTGATTTGGTGCTTCTGCAAGGGGAGTAGTATGTAATCCTAGATACTAAACGTGAGGTTTGGTTTTTTTTAGCATTTTGTACTATATGTTGTTTGGGAGGGGGCTAAATCAGAACCTCATGTAAACATAAAAGCCTATTTCCATGCAGTATTTGCCCTTGCTGGATTGGGCAGGTGAATCAGATGTTAAAATAATTGTTCTGTAGGTATGCTAGGGCCTGCTACAACATAATTCAGATATTTTCTCAACAACTAATAGTATTACATGTGATAGAGTAAGATTTGCTATGCCGCCAATACCACACAACCAATTCAGAGGTAACACCAATAACATTTGCTGAAAAGCCAGTGTTCATTAGTTATGGCCAAGATTCCAAAGTAATCATGACTATACTGAAGACAGTAAGAAATACATAATTAATTTCAGTGGGATTGGGAATGGTATTAGTCTCATGGGTTTTTTTTAAACATAATTAATTATCTGGAATAGTAAATCAATTCCATATTAATGCAATCAATTAAAGAGCAAAATATAAATTAATTGGAAGGCAAAACAAATGAACAATCCAAAGTGGGGCCAAAGAGGAGTGGAGCAGTGTTTCCACTGCTGCATTCCAGGCTCTGCCAGTTTGCTCAGACCAGGGTAGGAGGGTGGGAGGGGTTTGGAGAAATTTCTTATTATGTCTGTTCCCGGCTGGTGTAGCTGATGGGCCCAAAACATTCCTGTCCCAGAGGAACAGAGCAGCTTGGCATCTAGCAGATCTTAAGATGGCACCTCCCAATCTATGGAACACCATGTTTTGGAGCTTTCTACCAGCTACCACTGGCAGTAGCTTACCATACAAACACAGTGGAGGAGCCCTTCCATCAGAGATGTTACTTTCTGCTGTAGCGAGGTACCACTGCACCATCCTAACTAGGCTGACCAGATAAAATCCAGGTCAGGGCTCATGTAACTTTAACAGTTATAGAGAAAAGGGAATTTCAGCTAGTGTCATTCATATGCAATTAGTTCCTGGTGAAATTCCCTCTTCATCATAACAGTTAAAGGTGCAGGCACTATACTAGAGTGACCATATACAAAAGAAGGCAGGGCCCCTGCAGCTTTAACTGTTGTGATGAAGAGAGAATTTCACCAGGAACTAATTGCATACAAATGACACTGGCTGAAATTCCCTTTTCTCTACAACTGTTAAAGTTACAAGAGCCCTGACCTGGATTTTATCTGGTCAGCCTAATCCTAACTCCCTCCAGCCATCTGAATCAGGGGAAGGGGTAGAATTGTGCTTCTAGACATTTACAGTGTAATCCTATGTATGTTCTCTCCCTATACCAACCTGCCCATGTCAAGTTCTTCAGAGGAAGTTTTCCTCCATGTTCCTTTGCTAGGAACTAGGCAGAAGGCCTTCTCTGTGGTGACATTCCATCTCTGGGATGCCTTCTCCACTGGATCTCAGCTGGTGCATATGCTGCTATCATTTCGGTGTCAGGTTAAAATTTAGGTATTTGCCCAGTCATTTTAAAGTGTCATGTTAGCTTATTCTCTCAGCTGTTTTTATGTTTCCTATCTGTTGTTTTAGGAATATTTAATGGGTGTTTGTATTATATTGGGTCTTATTACTTTTTTCCTATCTGTTGTTTTAGGAATATTTAGGAATATTTAATGGGTGTTTGTATTATATTGGGTCTTATTACTTTTTTCTATTGTCCTGAGATCTTAGGATGAAGGGCAGGTCTAAAATATTTCAAATAAATTAAATGTTTACTCAGAAGTAGGCCCCACTAATGTTAGTGGATTTACTCCCCATGAATGGTGGACCTTGATAGATATTTTCTGCTCAAAGCTGGTAAGTTACTTAGTTTTATATTTTCAAGAATTATTATCAGTAGTAGGTATATAAAATACTAATTAGCCATAATTGCTTAAAATAATAGTCATAATTCAATATTTCTGAACTTTTTACAGCATGACAGAAGGAAAATCCACAAAGATCTTTTGTTTTCCCTCTACTTTTTTTGGTGGGGTGGAGAAAAGCTTTAAACTGATATTCTTCATATTGCAAAGTTTACAATTTCCTCTGGGATCAGGAGCAGAGATTAGGACCTCTGGCAGGAACTAACTGTACAGGGCAGATTCTCTCTGCAGGTGTTTACTTACTGTGCTAGACAAAGAGTTCCTCGCATGGTGTTTACAAGCTATGTGGAACAATAAGTCCCTGCTGTGGCATGTACAAGAAGTGCAAAAACATAAGTTTACAGATGTAGATTTGTGCTGAAATCTCCTTTCCTGCACAGCATGGCAGAGAACATTTCTAGGTTGATACATTTCATCTTAGACATTTACCACAATGATAGCCTCAACAACTGTTCTGTAAAGTCCGAGGACATCTGCAATTTTCAGTGACTTCAGGCTATGCCAGTTCAATTAAATTCAGTTTAGCTGGATGCACCTTACTGGCAATAAAAACTACACTTTGTATAGTTGTCTTCTTGCAGAAAATGTCCAGGTTCAGGTGCTGGCACAGCTCTCAACTTCTGCAATTATTGTTATCGGTAACTTGAAAGCCATCCACAGCATGGTCTGGTAAAATGCAGGATAGGAGATTCTGAGAATATTAGCTGCTAGACATGGGCAGGGGTTTGTAGCATAGACAATTTACAAACAGGTTTACTGGAACTGCAACCTGTGGTCTTCTTATCTTTGCCATTTCCTGAAATTATTTTCCCAAGCCTTCTCCTTCAAACATTATGGTGTTCATTTGATGAAATGTAGAGGTTACACTAAAGACATGGCTGCCATATGAAGTGTGAAGCAGTCCTATCTTAAATCCAATGAAGATCTTTCCTCCCACAAACACTCACAAACATTTTAGAAAAAGGATTGCATAGGTTGAAACCTGTGATATTAAAATATTTCTGATTTCAAATTTGTAGCCACTGATGTTTCATGCACAACTTTCCAAAGTGAAGTAGTTCACCCTATAAAGTGTTGGAAGGGTTGCTTGGTGGGGCAACTAACATCTGTGGGCCAAACATTTCCATCTGCCTTGCCCCATTCCCACCACCCTGGAACCTAATAAAGCCTGCTGCCTTGAAGACAATGCTGGAAGGGTTGCTTGGTGGAGAAAATAATAGCAATATATGTGGGGCTTGAAGGGAACTTTACTTTCCCAGCTGAAACATGGGGAAGAGACAGAGTGAGATCCTGGTATGAGCTGGGAGGATGGATGTCAAAAGTGAGAGGTGTGCTTGTAGGTTAATTGTGGAGAACCCCATGTCGCCTTTGGTGAATGTATATTTATTTGGTCTTGTGTGTAGTGTATTTGTACTTCTTTGTTGGGCTTTATTCTCTCGCTTAGTTCGAAGTTGTTGGATTATGTCAGTTGATTTATCTAGTTTTATACAAAAGTTCTTTGGATTGGTGTTTTTCTTATGTAATTACTTATTGACATTATGGTTATTTGTCATCGCTCCTATTATGTTTTCTGAATTGTTATATTTATTGCTATTCATTTGATATGTTATGAGCTGCTTCAAGCACAAGCCTGTGGAAAAGTGGCATACAAATAAACTGATGATGATGAAGTTCTTCCTTTCTGTGTCACTCCTGCTAATAATATTTATAGAGTGCTACCATATTCCCTTTCAATCTACTTTTTCTAAACTAAGCAGCAAAGCTGTCAAAATATCTACTCATCCAATAAATGAAATATTTCTTTGGTTAGTCTTCTTTGCACCAGTTCTATCTTGAATTATTCTTCTGTAACATAGGTGACAAACACTAGGCATCTTTCCAGATGTGGTCTCATCAGTGCCTTGTACAAAGATAAGTTCCCCATTCCTACTATTAACGCCTTGACTACTAAATCCAAGAAGAGACTTTGCCTTCCAAGTATGCAGAACTGACGTTTCCCTCTTTACAC
Organism: Anniella stebbinsi; assembly: GCA_029215795.1. NCBI lineage: Eukaryota > Metazoa > Chordata > Lepidosauria > Squamata > Anniellidae > Anniella > Anniella stebbinsi. Next base: position 49,739,938 of record JARDYH010000002.1, read on the forward strand.
TTACATCACATTGGTAGTTCATATTCATCTTGTGACCAACCAGTATCTTGAGATCACTTTCCTCCTCAGTTGCTCCTGCTTGATGAGCTCTAAGTTCCAAATACATGACCTTACACATATTGAATTTTCTTTTACTTCTATTACTTCATTTCATGAGATAATCTATTTCATTCTGCATAATTTCCTGATCCTTCTTCCTGCTTTGACAATGCTTCCTAGCTCAATATCAGCTGCAAATTTAATCAGAACACCTCTACTTCTCTCTGTCAGTAATAAATATACTGAATAAACTGGTCCCTTAGAATTATCACAGGGATACTCCACTGATTACTTCTCTCCAACTAGAAAATTAACCTTTTTTTAGTAAATGTCTTTGCATTTTTGTCTTTCACCTGAGTCTTAGGGACTTTTCTATATAGGGCCTTTTCACACATTGGCATTACAACACATTTACCTATAATCTAATATACAATGCTTCTAATCACATATCAAGCTGCCTATAGCATTTAGCCATGTCGTAAGTCCAGTGTCATCACACTCCTTCTAATTATTTGAAAATCCAGGGAGCCTTGTAATTCTGGTCTTATCATAAGGCTAGACTATACAGCCGAATCCTCTCCATGTAGTTAGACTATAAGAACCATTTCAAACCTTATATTATATTTTTAATATGTATCTGCACAACAAAATGTGTTTATCAACACATGCATGATATGGATATGTATGACAGGGATCCAGGATTGGCTGATTGGGGGGGAATGTGGGAGGTGTTACCCAAGTGGAAGAAGTCTCCTCACATAATGTTGGAGGTAGTCCTTAGTTGGATATGAGTGGCATAGGCTTGGTACACACCTACTGCCAACTCTATGTCAGGAGTTCATGGGACTGCTGTCAAACCCATGCCTATGTAGCACTTGCACTATTGTATGAACCACAGCCTTCACCTGGGGATTATCCAGACAGCTGATTTGTGATGCTTCAGAAAGGTCTGTCATGTTCATGCAAATCATGGAGCCATATAGACACACTTCAAGTGGATGCAACAATTCTCACAAACAGTGCTGTGTGAGCTTTGCCAAGCTGTAAACCTAAGACTGCCTTTTGCACTTCCGATATGTTTATGTGAGTGCCATCACTGTGAACCAAGCCTGAAACAGGCAACATGTGGGTTAAAGTAAAGGAGCATGAAGTGAATGGAATAAGGTCAAAAACAGACAACTGGATACACTCAGCTCTACATTCCTTGTGAACTGGATGCTCTCCTCAGTAAGGTATGCCTTGTACCAACAGTATCATATTTTCAGCGTTAGGTGAAGACTTTCCTCTACTCCTAGGCATTTAACGGAGTATGATGGGGCTTCTTGATCTAGTTATTTTACTGGATCTTGGTAATCCCCGCTTCCTTAGGCCCCTCCCCTCCCACACATGGGAACGGCCTCTTTCTGTCTTCTGTGAGGTCACCTTTACGATCTCAGAGAGGCAGCTGGCATGGTTCTCTTGGTGCTGATGGTGAGGGGTGGCGGCAGTGAGCTCAGGCTCCTGAGTCCAAGGTTGGAGCACTGTCTCCAACTTCGGATCCAAGAATCCGAAGTATCCCATGGTCTCTCAGACTCTGTCTAGAGGACATAGGATTGCTCTCCCCCTTTTCCTTTCTGATATAAGGGCTTATCTTCAAATTTTGGGCCCTTAAAATATAACATCAATAACCTATGAAAACAGAGCACAATAATTACCCAACTTCCCCAAAACACTTATGTGTCAGAACTTTATTTGTTTCTGAGATTAAGTATTATATCTAGGATTGCCTGATTCAAAATGGCACAGGTCTTCAGAGATTTAGGAAGCAACTCAATGAGACAATTCTGAATAGACATACATAGGATTGTGTAGTTCGTTGCTTTAAAAAGGAGAATTTCAGCATGTGCGGCTTTTCTTACTACTGCAGTTCCCTAATGGAAGAAATGTCATCTGACACACTTATCCCTTTGATGCAAATGTTAAAAGCACAGAAGACCTAATGCATTCTAAATCTGGCAACTCTAGATGTAGCAGCTGGTTTTAAAGCTGTTCTGTCTTCAAACACTGTATATATTTTTGTAAGCATTTTATAGCTTAATAAATCCATATGGATCATTTACTCTTAGAACTGAATTAAATAACAACAAGTTCATATTAGGTATAGATAGACAAGATAATATCTTATTTGCAAAGTCCACCAACCAAATGTAATTATGCAAAGCATCAGAGAAACAGATAAAGCAACCACCCGAGCATTAACCAATAATTCCTTGAGACATATGGGGGGAAAACCCCACAGCATTAAAGACAACAGCATGGGACTGGCAGCTGCTGTATAAAAGGGACATTAGAAAATATGATGTTTTGAAATCATACATTGCTGTGTCAAAGGGGAATTCATTTTAAAGATAATTGCAATGATGAACACTAAGGTCATAAGTAATTGGCAGATCAAGGACAGACTTGAGAAACAATAAAAACACATACATTTGAAAAAAAAAATCTCTCTTTTCTTCCATGCCAGGATTTGAATTTAGGAGTAGGGTTTGTCTTGAAATTAACAATGCCATTGTGAACAACAAGGGTGCTTGGGAAATATCGCTTTCTGTGGAGTTAAACAGGGCAAGTGTGGCTTCCACAAATGGGAGGTGTGTGAGATGATGATTTTTAAAAGTCTAATTTTACTTGTGTGTTAGATCAACATCAAATACTTCATTTCTGTAGTATCTTTACATACAATTTTATAGCAACCTATTTGTTCCTCTTTTCATACTGTTTCTTTCTTGGTGTCACATCATACAGGGCAAAATATTTTGTTAATCTCATGTTCCTTTGCTTTGTTTTTCGATAGTGTTACCAGGTAGTCATATAGTGATTCACATTGTGCAATTAAATTTCCTGATGTAGCTAAACACATGGTAGATGCAGCTTTTCCCACCTCTTTTGCTACCTTTGAAATCCTGCTCTTTAGAACAGGTGGATCAATGGCAGGATGCACTAGGTGGGTTCATAAGAAAACCCATCCAATCTTCCACATTTGATAGTCAAAAAGTAAGGTCCTGTTTAATCATAACTAGGGGAAGGGTGGTTAGGCTAACCAAGGAGCATAGTGGTTAGCACTAATCACATTGAGTGCTCCTGCTCATGTGCACTAACCACCCTGCCTAAGCATCTTCCATCCTAACCACTCTTCTTGAACGTGTGTAGCTGATTCTTGCACTGCTGTGGGGTGAAGTAGTAGTTGCTCTTCTGTAATTGGAGAACCATGGGAAGAGGTTTTCATACCTCTTGGCCATTGGCCAGCCAGGGATATTTTCGCTTTATGTGGCGGCCACAGGTGTTTGTGCCTGGCAGCGCGGAGCACTCAAAGTCCCTGTGCTGATAACGGCGGCATGTGATCAAAAACATCTTTGTTCCCTGCTAGGGATTTCACAGGTGTCTGATACGGAGGTGGAGTCCAATGCACTCCCCCCCATTTGCCTGCCAGACTGGGGTCTGTGAATCCTCGCTGGCACACGAGCTGCTGGATGGCTCAGCACATGCCTGGGGAGCGCTTGTGTAGCTGCCCATCCCCTTAGCATTGTGCATAAAAATGGTGGCTCCTTGTTCCACCATTAACACACAATTATACATGCCTCTAATAACAACACTAATGGCATCTCTATGGCAGTGCTCGGTTAACCACAGGGTTAACCACAGGGGCCTGACAGACAACACACTAAGCCATGGTTAGGGCTGCTAATCATTTTGCAGCACATGGTTAAACTGTGGTTTTGTAGCCAGCATAGTTAAGGACGACAGCTTACACACAACACACTAAGTGATCATGGTAACTCAAAATGTTTAACCATCATGGCTTATATTGTTGTCTGAAAAGGCCCTAGGAATGAATGAATGAATAAATAAATAAATGGCAAATATTCAAACCTCCACATACTCAGACTACATTGTTCTGCTTGTTTAGCTAGGGCTGTAGAAAGGTTAACTTCATTGTTCCATCAAACTAATTGATATAGATGAAGTAAATATTGACTCTGTTTATTAAAGTGACCTTTGGTGAACTCTTCTAATGAACATTGCTAGAAATGGTTATCTAGTCTATGATTTTATGGACAGCTATCATTACTATGGGCCTAGTACACCAATGGTGCAATCATAAAGTTAATAACCTCTATCTTAAGAGTTTCACCTGAGAATATTTTAGAAGAACAGTACTTTTCTTAACACACAGCCTTTTGTTATATATTATTTATCATTTATAGCCTATGTGAAGCAGAAAGATTTCCCCCTGTAACTTCAGGTAATCAATAAACTCTATGCCTATTATAAATCCAATGAATCACAGAGAGAGCAAAATCTAGGTAAAAACTGCAACTCTATAAATGAATCAGTAGTTTACATAAGGTGTGCAAAAACTGCACTATTGAAGCATATAGGGAAAAATGATCTAAAGCTGCAGTCCCGGCAGCTTGATGTCTGAGGCTTTTCAACTTACAACAATGTTATTTTCTCTCACATGGGTCATAAATGCCCTTCTGGGTTCTAATTTAAAACACAAATAAAACATATTGATAATGGTCTAGTGTTTGCAGTGGAGGCATTTTCAAAAATGTATTTCAGATTTTGTGGCAAATACAGCTAACATGGAAACTAGCACATGTAGCTGAAAGCATTCTTTGTATTAATTGGTAATCAATTCATTAATTAATCACAGTTTTAAAATAAGGATTATTAAAGTAAAGCTGTGCTTCGTGAAAGGATGTTTTGTTCCAATGGCATTGTTGTACACAATCTATTTGAATCTCTTGAATCAAACAATGTGTTTAACATGTTTTTCTAAATGGTGCATTCTTTATCAGTCAAAGGAAACTAATATTTTAATTGCACACTAGCAGCTGGGTATTTTATTTAAGATTTGATAAAGAATCTAAAAGGTTAGTGAAGACTGCCCTTTTTCTTGCATTTTCTGTCTTCAAACGAGAGAATACAAGCATAATAAATAACTGTGAGTCTCCTGAAGAAAGTCTCAGGGCTGGAGCCCACAATGCACTGATATCAGGCTAACCCTATCAAACTTAATGGAATGGCCTCAGAATTAATGCCATCATAGTAAGGGTCTGTTTTCATTTTTTTAGTAGAAGCAAAACATTCAAGCCATGAAACTTGGGAAGAAGGACATAAGAAATTTTAGAAATACATTAGCAAAAGAAAAACTTCAAAATATTATGTATTCTCCATAATACAGAGGAAATCATAGAGTTTTACTACCCAGAATTGTGTTGTTTGAAGCCAAACAAAATCTTAAAATCTTAAAATCTGCTCATGATCTTACAACAGATTACTTGCAACACATTCCATAGTTTAATAAGTTTGACAGGCTGGCAAATGGTTATGCCACACCCCAAGGCAATTGGGCAATATTTGCCCAATAGTAGACGAATAGCTGAGTATAAAGCGTATGTATGTTCTCTTAAAAGTAAGCCTCCTTATTGTAGAGCACATTAACTCCCAGCATTTTTTCACCATTGGCCATGGGAGATGAAGTCCAAAAACTCTGAAGGGCACCAAGTTGGGGAAGGCTGTTGTAGAGAGAGGTGTGATTTTAAACATTTTAAACTAAGTTTATTAACTACACCTAATTACAAATCCCAAGTTTCATTACAAGAGGTTGTGATGGATAGTCTACCTGCGAAGAATTACTCAACAGGAATCCTATGCCATCTTCTGTAAAATGTGTAAGCTACAGCTACTGTATTAGCAAAACACCAGGGGAGAATGATTTTGTTTAGCAAGTAAGTAGGTATTGCCTTTATGCTTAATGATTATTTGGTTCACTTTCATTTTGTTTTTTGGGGGCGGGGGGACGGGACAGGGACAGCCTTGTTTAACAAGTCCTAGATATTTTCTATAAACAAGTTTTCATGTTATATTTTATAGATAGATTTGGTCTGAGGAATCTGCTGTCATGGAAACAGAATCAAGTCTAGAGGGCCCAAATGTGAAGTACTCACTGAGTTTCCATCAGTATCAATCACTGATATTATAAAGGGAATAAGGTTGCTTGGTGAGCTTTGGCAAGTGCTGAGGACTAGCAGAGAAACAGTGGAGGAATTAATTGTTGATCAGTGCACTTTCTACAGGAGGCAGAGTTCAAGCATTAACTTTGATATGAAGCTCATGCTCAGGAAAACAGTTGTTGATATTCTCCTTTCTCGTAAAATATTCAATATTGTGTTATTAAGCAACCTTGAGCTGTTGAAATCCAGTCCTCCCTCTCCATTATATATGATCCACAATGAATAAGTGAAAGCTGAATGGCTAAATGATCTTGGGTGGGAGTTTGCTGCCTGAGATATACCCCAATCAACCTTGAAGCAATGATGTTGAGCTGGGGAAAGCAGATAAAGGTATAACATGGACACTTCCCCTCATTACAAAAATCACATTTCTGATTCAAAAGTAACTCCATTTTCTTAACTGCGGCCACCTGCAAATAAGTGGTTTAAGAACAGCAGCTCATGATTCCTGGCTATGCATAAGCACTTACGTATTAGCTGTGGTCTTAAGAATGTAAGAAGTACCTTGCTGGATCATAAAAGCAGATGACATTGGAAGCAGGGAAACATCAATGTGATCAACTTCCCCTGTTATTTGGTCCCAACATTTGATAGTCAGAGGTATACTGAACAGGTGGTTCCACATAGCAATGATGGTTATTAGCTACTCTCCATGATAGTTTAGAAAGAAATGGCTGAAAATCTTGAATTACATGTATCTGTTAACAGAATGCTAACAATGTATAAATTCTGTTGCTGGATCAGGCTGAAGGTCCATTTATTAAGCATTTTTTTCCCACAGTGTTCAGCCAGATGCCTCTGGAAGCATCATATGAAGAACATGAAGGCCTCTGGTTCTCTGAACATGAAGGTTCCATTTAACTGTTTCCATAGTCATTGAGAGAGCCATCCTCAATGATTTCACATAATCCTTTTCAAAAATCATCTAAGTTAGTAGTTATAATATCCCATGGCAGCAAATTTCATATTAATTATGAGTTGCACAAAGAAATAAGTTTCTTTTGTCTATTCTGAACTTGTTGCCACTTATGGCTCACTCCTTTGGGTGATCCATAAATACTAATATTACAAAAGAAAGAAATTATCTCAGTGCACTCTCTCTACATTGTTAAGTTTAGAAACTTAGGAACATAGGAATACAGAAAGCAGCTTTATACTGAATCAGACCATTGGTCCATCTAGCCCAGTACTGTCAACACTGACTGGCAGCAGGTATCCAGGGTTTTAAGCAGGAGTTTTTCTGGGAGATGCTGGGGATTGAACATGGGGTCTTCTGCATGCAAACCATATGTTCCGGCACTGAGCCACAACCCCTACATCTTATCATTAACAGCTCAGGGAAAAAAGGTTAAACCAACCCTCCCACAAGTTAAGATCCCTCTCTGTTGCATTAAAGTATAATTAAAAATATCAGGAGATCTTCTGTGTAATGTGTAGGGATGTACAAAAATTTTGTTTGTGTTCACTAATCATGAGCCTCAAATATGAGCAGGAGCACTCCCCCCCCCCCCCCGTTCACAAATGCCCAAAATTGTGATAAGATTTGAAAAAAATGCATGTTTTTTTAATGTACACTTTGAAATGTGTTTTTAAAATATGTATTTTCACACATTAGTCAATGGGGAAGTGCACACTTTTGAAAATTCAGAAATGCACATTTTTCCAATTCAAACTGTGCAGTTTTCTCATTTAAACAAGCTGAAAACCAGATTAAAAACAAAAAATGGGAACAAGCTGAAATGAGCTTCCAAATTAATTTCAGAGAACTTTGGTGATCTTGAAAATTGCTGGTTCTTTCATTCCTAGTTATATGTAGTTTGTTGAGGTGTTACCAGTCATAGTAGACAGTCCTGGGCTACATGGATAAAGCAGCTTCCTACATTCCTGGCGGCTTTAGTTGCTCTGTTTTTGAGATGAGGACACTAGAATTGTATACAATCTCATATACAGCTACCTATGAGTAAGCTTCATGAACTTAATGCAAGAACATAATAACATAAGAAGAGCCCTGCTGGATCAGACCAAGGCATCTAGTCCAGCACTCTGTGCACACAGTGGCCAACCTGCTGTTGACCAGGGACCCAGTAGCAGGACATGGTGCAACAGAACCCTCCCACCCATGTTCCCCAGCAACTGGTGTTTATAGGATACTGGAGGTAGCACATGGACCATGTCTACACCAGCCATTTATCCTGGGCTGGTCACGTGATCATCCCTGAGTGTCTAAATGACGCATAGGGGATCCCAGGGTTATCCAAGGATGACCACTCACTTTGCCCAGGATAACTGGGACCGCAGTTTTATTGAATTTTACCGGAGTCCCAGGACAACTCTGAGGTCCGTGGGCGGTGTGGCACCTGCTCTGGGAGTCATCCCTCCTTCCCCGTGAGCAGCAGGGCTCTGCCAGCAGGCACGGAGCTCAGCAAGGGGACTCCGTGCCCATTGGGGGATGAGGGGGAGAGTTGTTTTGCCATTGCAGCAATGGTTCTCCATGTTGTTGTTGTTTTTAAAAAAACTTACTTTGGCGCATTATCGCACCTGCGTTGCTGCGCAAAAGTCTCCTTCCCCCCAAAAAACAAATCCCACCGCACTGGATGTCCCTCTTTCCTTCTGGGACATCACACTGGCGTTTGGATGGTGGGGGACAATCCCGGAAGCGGGAAAGCCGGGGATCATTCCCCCTCTCTCCCGGAAGGCTTATAGGTGTAGATGAGCCCATAGTAATCAGGACTAGTAGCCTTTGATAGCCTTCTTCTTCAGGAATTTATCTAACCCCCTTTTAAAGCCATCCAAATTGGTGGACATCACTACATCTTGTGGTAGCAAGTTCCACAGTTTAACTACATGTTGTGTGGCTTACTACTGTGTGGCTTACTAGTGAGTAGTCCCCAAAATTTTTGGGCAGTGGGAACATTTCCAATTTTGAGAGTGTCAAATGTGCTCTCACAAAAATGCCTGTCATAGGGACTGGGCTTGCCCATTCACAAAATGTGTGCCATTGTGGGCATGGTCAGTTACAAAACACTCACTTACCAGAAGGCAAACTGATAAGTTTTTTTTAAAAAGAAACTTGTTCAAGAACAGGTACAAGGTAGAGTTAGAGTCTTGAGTTTCAAAACACAAAACCATTCTTTTGTGGTTTGGATCCTACAGTTTTCAGCTCCAACACCTATTCCACAGAAGGCAAGCTAATGAGAGTCAAAGACGAGTAACTGAGGTCCCCTCTACAAGAATTCAGTTTGACGCCTCGTTGTCTGATTATGCGCATCTTCTCGCAATCGCTTTTATGGTAAATCACTATACATGGGAGGCGGTTAAGCGCATAACTGGTTGCCTTACCGGTTGTATGAAACGTCCTTTAGAGGTGTTTAATGCGGAGAATCGCTTGTTTACATGGTCATAAGGCACTTTTACTGCCGCGGTAAATTAAAACTCGCTATTTAATGCGCATTCGATAATGCACATAATCGGACAGAAAAAGCACCTCAACCCCCGATTTGCGCTCCGCTCTTGTAGAGGTCACATTTTTAATGCGCCTTGTAGAGGCACCCTGAGTATGCTCCAAATGCCAAATCATATATTTGCTCCCACAAAGCACAATGAAATACCAATGTCACAAAAGGCAAACTGGTGATGCTCAGAGAAACTCAAACATTCACACATGTGCACATACACTGCTAAGCAACACAAAACACCACCCACAGTAAAAAATAATAATAATAACAAAATCCAGGCAAAATACTTACCACACAGTAAACATACAAACCAGCTCACACACACACATCTACCTTACTCCCCCATAGCCCGCCTGCCTCTTGGATACTCCCCAACACCTCCAGTGTACCTTCTCATTTTTTCTGGGCTGAAACACTGGGAGGCAGCCACCATTTTTCTTTCTATGAATAGCTCTGGATTCCAGAGGCAATTTTGGGAATTAAAGTAGCACTGGAGGCTGACGGTTTGCTTTGCACCATGCTACCCTCCCAGTTAATTTTTTCTTTTAGTGAAAAATATTTTTAGAAAACCAGGAGAGCAGGAAACTTGGTGAGCACCAAGGGAAATGACCGTGGGCACCACATTGGAGACCCCAGGAATAGACATGTATAGGATTGAACTGTAAATTATGTAATTCCACCACAAATTTATATAATGGCATATATTTGCTGTTTTATTTTCATTCATTTCCTAATATTTCCAATAACTGAAATTGCATTTTAAAGAAATTGTTGCGGCATATGTTATTTCATGTTTTCAAGTTATCTTTCCTCTATGCCCCAAAATCTCTTTCCTAGGTAATCACAGCCAGTTCAGAACCCCACAGCTTAAGTTTGGAATATTATTGTTTTTACGCAATGTGCATTATCTTGCAGTTAATTACACTGAACCTTGTTTCTCATTTTGTTGTTTATTCACTCATTTGGAAGAGTTCCTTTTGGAGCATTCCACAATCCAGTTGGGATTTCACCATCCTGAATAATTTGGTATCTGGAAGGACTGTTCCAAACAAAGATCTTTGAGGACTCTACTGTTTACCTATTTCCATTGTGAAAAGTGTCCATTTATCCTGATTCCAGTTCTTAAACCAGATACCTATGGGCAGTATCAAGTGCTGTATGTCTGCAAGTGGGGCTGACTGCCACTTCCATTCCATGAGAAGCGAGACCAATTACATTGTGCAAGCGGCACCTACCATTTGCTCAACTGTCGAGTCTAGCCCCAGTGCCGCTGAAGGCCCCTATGGTTTTACAGCCATAATCTGTTTCAGACTTAGAGTAGGTTAATTATGAAGCCAGTACAGGGTCTGAGAGCCTGGCTCTTCCTGTTTCCCCATCTGATGACAGGCCAAGGGAGGACAGGATTCCCTTTCAGCCCCATCTACAAGACAAGGCCTTGAATCACATTTCTGATTTAAAGCCCGAGATACCTTCTGTGGGAACCAAGCAGAAGGAGGACTCTGCAGGGGAGGGGTTTTGAGTGGATGTTACTCTACAGGGGAGGGGTCTTGAAGGGTGTCACTCAGGATAAGATGCCTTCTCCAACAAAGTGCCCGCTTACGGTCCAGATTTCCCTGTCAGGATAGATCCTCTCTCCTGTATTTAAGCCAGTATACAGGCTGTAGAGCATTTGCTGGGAACATTGTCTTCTAAACTGACAGAAAAACTTTCTTGCCTGGACTGTCCATGAACTCTTGTCTGCCATGAATTGTGTACCTTCATCTTTGATTATCCAGAATGTTTTCTTCCCTGGACTTATCATGACACTTGGACCCTTTTTTGCCTTGAAACATGTAATGCTGAGATCCCAAAGTACATTCTATTGTTGGACTTGATCTCTGACCATGTGTGAATTCTAGCCCTGGAATTTTCACTTGAAGAAAGTCTTAGTTGCCTGAAAGACTTTCTTGTCTGGACGTATTGTACATCTTGGACCATTGTATGCTTTGAATCCTGTCCTGGGCAATTCATGATCTGAACTACCTTGTGGGACTTTGGACTTTAAACTTTGTTACTGTGTGAAATCTAGTCTTGGGACTGTTTCTTGAACTAAGCAAAGTGCTGATAGTCATCTGATTATGGAGGTTTTTACTGTGTGGTCTGAGAAGTTGGTCTGTGTAACCTGCTCTATTATAATAAAAGATCTCACTGCTATTTGTGATTCTGTGTAAGCTTGCCAGCGTGTAACAGAAAGTCAAGCCCTGGCAGCAATGGAGATTTAGTGCTTCCAGGAGTAAACCTTGAAATGAGTGGAAACGCTCATTTCTGGAATGTCGTAGGTGAGCTATGCCGACCTGCCCTGTTCCAGAAACAAGCATTTCTGCTCATTTCAGGTTGTTCCCAGAAACACTAAATCTCTGTTGAGAAATCATTAGGTGCCACTTGTACACTGGAATCGGCAGGGCTAGACACTCATGGATGGTCACCTTGGATACTGCCATAAATTTGATTAATCTGTCTTGTTGTCCCATGACTGCTATTTTTTTAGTAGGCCTTTGTAAGGGACTTTGTAATATTATATATAAGTCCAAGTCTATGAGATTTACTGGATCACCCCTTTAAAATGTTTATTAATACACCATGAACTGGAATGTAAAAAACAAAACAAAACAAAAATTGGGAGTGTGCACAGATAGCTAGGAAATTACCAAGATATAGCTTCTGTAGAATGCTCCAGAACACTTATAATGTGCAATGATGCAATTGAAGCAAAAGCAACAGATTGAACTGAAGCTGTTAGTAGAAGTCTAAACCAGAACAGCAGCAGCATGAGCAAATGTGAACCCTAGCAGAGTTTGATGGCTTTTGTTTTTTTGGTACTGTAATATGACTTAATGCAAAAATTGACATTCCTAGAGAGGAAAGAGAAGGGAAACATGGCATAGAGGCAATAAAGATAAATCTATAATGAAAATATATACTCAGTTTAAGAATAATCTAAATGCTTTAACCATAATGTGTTAATGTGGGAGCATTTGGTTTTCCAATTAACATTTTAAAATGTCTGGGGGAAAACTATGACTAATAACAGGATCAAAGAGTTCCCATTTATCTGTCTGTTTTTGGAAAACATTTAACATTTTTATTTGTGGGTGGTGTTTTTTGTTTTTTATTTTTTGAGTGGTGTTTTTTTTCTTTGCCAAAATGACTAAGATGCTTTACACTGATAGTTCTTAGTGATATGATAGTTACTATTCTTAGTAGCCAACTGAGTGTTTGCTAACTGAACATTAGAAATATGATAAGCCATATGTTCTGGTTTACTTTTTACTCAGTCGACGTCTCAAAAAAAATTCTGAAAATTACACTTGTCCTTAATGGGGAATTAAAAAACTCAGATTATTTGATCTCAGAAGTCACATATGTGCCATACGTTAACATGCTCTTCCTGTTGTCAAAACAGGAACTAGCTATCTCTAAAAATCTATATTTGCTCAGCACTTATAAAGTGTGACTCATTTTGCTACATAATATGCACCCGAAAAGGCAGTTTAGACCACAGAATGAGATAACTGCAACCGTATACCTGTACTGTGTATTTCAGATATACAAGATGTACTTGGGCCCTTGCAATAGCTGGTGTTGGTGTTGCCTTTTAAAGCCCTAAATGGGTAGAGATAAGAGTATCTAAAGGAACTTCCCCTCCCATATCTACTTGCTTGGACCCTAAGTTCATCTTCGGAGGCCTTCTTCTGGGTGCCCCTACCAAAGGAAGCTAAGCAGATGTCTACAAGAGAGATGGCCTTCTCAGTTGAGGTAACCAGCTTGTGGAATGCCTTCCCCAAATAAGTTTGCCTTGCTCCTACATTGTTATCTTTTTGATGACAGAGAAAGATCTTTCTTTTTCCCTTGGTATTTTAGAAATCTAGTTATAGCTGTTTTATCTATTCCTGTGCTGTTTGTCTTGTCTTGTATTCTTTTAATTATTGTATTAGATTCTTTTAAATCTTGTATTGTATTTTGTATTTTAGCTGTTTGTATGGCATTTTAACCTTTTAACTGTTTGTAATCTGCCCACCGAACACTGGTAATTGGGTGGATTAAAATATAATAAATAAATAAATGGGTGAATTTGGGTGGGTTGTATCCAAGATTAGTCCTTACTAAAATGAATAGGACTTAAGTTAGACTAACAACTCATTGCCTGGAAATTGATGTAACACCCACTTCCCTCCCAAATTCGAATGATGATGTAAATTAATACCAAGGGCCAGTCTCCATATTACATTTCTCCATGCAGGGCCATGCTTCTGTATGACAGTACAAGTTTCCCCCCTCCCCCTGCAAGGCAATGGTGGTGCCATCCTCATTTTTTGTTTTATTTTTGTCCTGGACAACAACCTAGAAAACTAATTTTTAGAACTGTTTCTATTGCAATCAGTTTTCACACTGGTTTCATAAGTGCTTGTTATTGCTGGATTAGGATCACCATTTTTGTTAGAAAAAGCCCCAGTCACCTGATGATACTGGGGAGTTGTTCTGTCCCAACAGAAGATAACTGTTGTGAAACACCATCATTAGGTGACAGAGTCCATCTGGATTATGTTTTTCATGGTGTTCATATTGGGAAAAGTCTCACCAAACTCTGACATTTCTGCCTCCCATGCCAACTAACCTGATCAAAGAGTGCTTATCAATGGTACCTTCTCAAACTGGGGGGAGGTAATAAGCAGGTTACCGCAGGGCTCAGTCCTGGGCCCAGTGCTCTTCAACATTTTTATTAATGATTTGGATGAGGAGGTGCAGGGAATGCTTATCAAATTTGCAGACGACACAAAATTGGGTGGGATAGCTAATACCCTGGAGACAGAAACAAACATCAAAGTGATCTTGATAGGCTAGAGTGCTGGGCTGAAAACAACAGAATGAAATTTAATAGGGATAAATGCCAAGTTTTACACAAAGGAAAAAGAAACCAAAGGCACAGTTACAAGATGGGGAATACTTGGCTCAGCAATACTACAAGCAAGAAGGATCATGGAATTGTTATAGATCACAAGATGAATATGAGCCAACAGCATGATGTGGCTGCAAAAAAGCAAATGCTATTTTGGGCTGCATTAATAGAAGTATAGTTTCCAAATCGCCCAAGGTACTGGTTCCCCTCTATTCAGCACTGGTTAGGCCCCATCTTGAGTATTGCGTCCAGTTCTGGGCACCACATGATCAGGGGTCTGGAAACAAAGTCCTATGAGGAGAGACTTCAAGAACTGGGCATGTTTAGCCTGGAAAAGAGAAGACTGAGGGGAGACATGGTAGCGCTCTTCTAATACTTGAAAGGTTGTTACACAGAGGAGGGCCCGGATTTCTTCTTGAACATCCCAGAATGCAGGACACGAAATAATGGGTTCAAGTTACAGGAAGCCAGATTCTGGCTGAACATCTGGAAAAACTTCCTGACTGTTAGAGCATTTCGACAACGGAACCAATTACCTAGGGAGGTCATGGGCTAGGGAGGTCTCCCACACTAGAGGCCTTCAAAATGCAGCTGGACAGCCATCTGTCAGGTATGCTTTAAGGTGGATTCCTGCATTTAGGATGGGGCTGGACTCGATGGCCTTATAGGCCCCTTCCAGCTCTACTATTCTATGATTCTATGATCATCTGCTGGGGCCTGTGGGGAGGGGAGGTGTAGCTGGAATGCTTGGGGTAACCTGTTTTTATATTTTCTTGATGGGCAGGCAGCCCCACACTAGACAGGTGGCAACTGTATACCCAATCAGCAAAATTACGTTGTGTTAGAGGTTAAACCAACAAATGGAATGGAGAGTGATAATAAGGTGTATTCACCACTGCGATGAGGGAGGGGAGATAACAGGGTCTTTTCCCATTGTGTTCCTAATGTTCCCTCTTTCCCCCAGTTATGCTGGCATTGTCCTGTAGGCATAAAGCTTTCACAGCATCTCTATACTACCTTATCCTATCCCTATCCAGCATTACCACTGCATCAGAGGAAAGCTGGGCTTGTGGATCCTTATACGATCACATTGTTAGTCATTTACAATTACAATGTAAGACTTCCTACTTTACTCATAAGAAGTTTGCTGGTGATGGGAGGAGGGAGCATATGAGCCTGAACTTTGGATATGACCATAGTTTGGTGTTATATGAGAACAAAGCCATTGTGCTTGAGGACAGTTCAACACTTTTGATGGCAGTGTTAACCATATTTTATATTCATTTCATTTCAGCAGATGTCCTTAATTTAACCTCATTAGATTAATAGTATACATTGCTTATATTATGATCACTATTGCTTCATTTTATCTGAGCATTTCTTTGCATTGCTATTAAGTCACAATACGTTGTACATGTATCTGCTGACAGCTAATTTTTTAGCTGCTGAAAACCAAATATAGTGCTAACATTTCACACACTCAAGATCTGGACTTTAATCCTGCTTATTTGCCTTCTATTTTAGTGTTTTCTCAGTAGTGAAGGCAAATAATGGGTTCCCTCGATTGACATATATGAATACCCACACAAAGAGAAGAGTCAACTACATCCCAAATTCCAGAGGGGTAAACACGCCTGTCTGTTGCAGTAAAAACAATGAAAAGTATTGTGACACCTTTAAGACTAAGATATGCATAACTACACATAAGTAAGCCCCATTGAGTTCAATAGGATGTGCTCCCAGGCAAGTGTGTTAGGATTGCAGCCTAACACATTATTATGCCCTAAACTTTCATAGAACAGATGCATGAAGTGGTCCTCTAAGTGGTAGGTATAGGTATGTTCAGAATACAGACTTTCTTTCTTTTTTACAAAGTGAGGCTAACTGGTGAAGCAATGCAAGAGTCACATGATTATGCAGAGCACAAATAAATACAGAATCAAATAAATGATTACAACATCTGAAAAGCGATATTCCACACAGGAATACATGAAGAAGTGGCAAATTGTACAGTGGATGACAAACTCCTCTAGGGGTCATGTTTACTGTACATATGAATTACCAGATTGTATCAGTAGGTGGTGGCATTACTGTGTGATCCATTTCATGGGGTTCTTGTATAATTTGGGGTCTTCAACCAGACAGAAGGACCAGTCACTTATGTGCTAAACGTCACACACAGGATTCCTCCCCTAGACTCCTCCCACTTCTTAACATTGCTGAATCTGCTGCAGCTATAGAGGGTAAATTCATGAATGGCTAGAGGAATGTGATACAGTAGACCATTACCTACATATTTTTTTCCTCCTTAAAGGAAAAAAAAGTAGTATTGGAGCCTTCTCAACCAAGCAGTTCTGCTATTGCTCTTCCTGGTTTGCTAGGTGAGGTGAAAGGGCACAATACTCAGGATCTTGAAGATTTAGCTAGCATTTGGGTGGTTACAGGATCGGCTCCAGTATTAGGATACTTCGGCAATGTTGGTGGACCATGGTAGGCTTATCTAGCAGCAGCATTCTGAGAAGCATCATTTTCATTTCCATGCAATACTGCTTCAGGAGCATTGTGGGAAATTAAAATTGCTTTGGAATATGTATTAAGAATGGGGAAGGGGCAAATGCCTTCAAAAGAGTCTTTACATTTTTGGAAAGAAGAATAATGTATAATTGAAGGTCTCCTGGGGGGAGGGGAGCACGGAGGTATGCGGTATGTATTGTATTTTATGTTGTTTAGGTTTATGTTGTATTATGTTATGTTGAAAAATAATTTTAAACAATTTTTAAAAAAAGGAAATTAAAATTGCAGCTAGACTCAGTCCCCAATGCTACCTTGAGTACCAGGAAGTGAAATGTTTAAAAAGGGAGCACAGGGCAGGTATCAGTGTTGGAGTGCTGGCAGCTGCCTAAGAACGTCAGGTGCTGATGCCAGCCCAAGTGAGTATGACCACCCAGGTTGTTCTGTTCTGGGATCACACCTATGGAAACATGAAAAGACTCAAAGGGTCAAGAGGATAGAAGTCCTAAAAATCTTAAATGTCAAGGTATATTTTTGATCAGAGATACATATCCGATCACTCTTCAGTCTCCACTGAGCAGTAGCACTAAGAAAAATATGCAAAATATTGCATATTAGTGAACGTTACGTAAACTGCAGTGGACATTTTTGTTTAATTTTCCAAAGGAGCAGATGGGAGAAAATCCTATATTTATTTATTTATTTAAAATATTTCTTGGTGGCCTTTCAGGGCAGAACCCCTCACAAGGCGGTTTACAACATTAATGAGCTGATGATGGAATGAAAGACACCTGCCAATTTGTGAAACACACACAGAATGGATTAAACAAATCTGTACATCCCTACTCCCAGGAAAGTGGGTACAGGATTGCAGCCTAAATCAGTTTTTTGATTAGATTAGTCTACACCAGCTAGAATATGATTTTACTTCTACACTCTATCCTGTATTAACAGGTTAGCTGTAACAATTACTGTGAGTTTTTATACAGTCTACATTGTGAAGCTGTAATATAATAGGCCTGTTATTTTCACATTACTGTTTTCAGGAGTCAAAAGAGATACTTTTAGAGCATGACAACAGACAACTGTGGCCTATAAATAATCTCATAAATTTGAGTTCAGTTATCATGTCGAATAAGATTGTGTACATAAACAAATCTGCTTGTTACCTATGGTGTTTTTATTTTGTCATTTAATTATTTCATGTACATCTTTTCACAGATGTATAAAATATATTTTCAGGAAAACTGCCACAAAGTGTTGTTAATATGCTGGGGAAAATGGTGTATTTGTGTACTAGGTACTATAATCATAGATATGAAACATATTTGTATTCATAGATAGCTTCCAAATATCAATTTGTTACTGTACAAACAGGCTGATATTATTAAAGTGAAATGCATCTTAACTTATCTGACTGGGTTTTTTTTAATTCACATAGTCAGGTTCCAAAGAGCTTCTTAAGGTAGCCTATATAAGAGGCTTTTGAAATTTTAAATCATTTTTCTTTGAACAGCTGACAACGCCCCCCTCCTGCCCAAATATCAGAACAGCATCAAACTCAGTTTGCTAGGCAACATGGGAGAATGCTGTTCAAGAAACAAAAGTCTAAAGTCTCCATGGGCTCACAGAGCTAGTTCCAAAGCCCTTTGGATCCTGGCCACCGTTCAGGAAATTTGACAATATCTACTTCAGTGTTAATTGACACACTGCTATGGATTTCGGTAGCCTTCTATAAACTCAATTAAATCGAGCTGCATTGTTTCTGGTTTCTCACCCATCCATCATGAATCCTCTTAATTTGATATTGGCCATGATGTAAGGTGGATCTAAAACCTAAATAAGGATCACTTCCAGGTTTACTAGAGGTGATTTTCCAATAATAGTACTATCCAGAAGTCAATCCCCCCCTTTTCTTTCCTTGGGGCTTACTGCATAGTAATGTGTTTACGGTTGCAGCCTAAATTAGGAATCTGAAAGGAAACACATTTCTCCCAAAACTTTTATGAATAGAATGTTAAGACTAATAAAATAATGCAGTTCTAACAACATACTACCAGCATCCATGGCCAAAACCCTGATGGTAATCTCAAGATGTAAAAAGAAACCAAGGATACAACCAAAGTATAAAATGCAATACTAATGAGCAGCTTCAAATATTTTCAAACTGACTACATAAATAGGAAATTCAATTCATGTAAAACAATTCCATAAAAATAATTTTATTTCTGGATATAACAAATGATTATGCCTTATAACAATTCATTATGGGACTACCTAGAGGAGAAATTATTTTTGATTTAAACCTAAGCAGTGCACAAAATTTGGTACAAGATGTTAAGTGTAGTCAAACCACTTGGTAATAGTGATTACAACTCTTATCAAATTCATCTTATAAATGAGTAAAACAATGTCTTTGAAGTCCAACATAGTCATATTTAATAGAAGTTTCTAAAAATGAAGGAATTCGATTTTTTTAAGGATGTTTGTAGCTTACTTAAAATAACTATAATAAAAGTGAAATATAGGCACAGATCAGAAAGGACTCAAAAGTGAAACAGGATGCCCATAAGCAAAATAGGACAGATGGAAGCAATGAAAACTTCCATCTAATAGGCTCAGCACCTTGGATAGCTCCTTTAGAGTTCTGGCTGGTTTTGACTGAAACCCGGAGTGGGTTCACACTCCCACCAAAACTGAAGCACCAGCCTCCACTGAATGAAAGATTAGATCACACACTGGTAAACGAATGTAAATCTGCTATAAGAAAAAAAGCAAAGAAGTTGAGGGGAAATTTATCAAAAATATAAAATCGAATAATAAAAGTTTCTTTACATTCATCAGAAGTACGAAGCCAATTGTAGCTTGGTAATTGAAAATGGAAGTGGCAGGCCTCTTGACTGCTCGTCCGAGACAGCCCATGGGCTGTTGTTACATGTCAGATAGCTCAATGGGACTTTCAGATGTCGTTTTTGTGTCCTGTGGGTAGGGCCCTGACCTATATTTTTGTACATAACCCACTTATTAAGGCACTTCACACAAAGTAAATATTTATATATGAAGGGGGACTAATTCAGTTGCACCTACCCAGGAGTCTCAGGCCTCCTCCACACGAGACGTTTAATGAGCCTTGAAGGCTCATTATAAATTTTACCTACACACGAGCGGAGCGCAAAACAGGCGTACAGGCGCGTTATCTCCCCGATAATGCGCATTTTCGAACGCGCGTTAAATAGCGACTTTTATTTTGCTCCGGCCGTTAAAGCGCATTTTCGCTGTGTGAACAAGCGATTATGCGCATTAACTACCTGTAAAGTGCTTTTTGGGCATCTTTTAATGCGCTTCGCCGCTTCTCGCCGCCTCCCGTGCAGAGGGATTAGGCGTAAATGCGCCTCCGCGAAAATGCGCATAATCCCCGAACCGGGCGCAAAAGCGCATCCTTGTGGAGGGGGCCTTAGTGAAAAGCTAAATAAAAATGTCGTTTTAGTGTAATGCACCAATGAATTTATTTAAGAATTATTAGAAAAGGCACTTATGCTGCAGCTACATGTAAATAAACATTGAGTACAATTCTGATTGCTCCATTTCAGAAAGGATAGTATAGAGCTGGTGAAGATATAGACAAGAGCAACTGAAATGAAATGATCAAGAAAATGAAGCATCTTCCCTACAAAAAAAGGGGAGGGGCAAAATCCTGCACTAATTTAGGATACATAACATTATGAACACTGTGGAGAGAGTGACTAGAGAGAGTATCTTTCTCTCTCTGACTCCTTTCTCTAATAATACTAAATGTTGGGATATTCAATTAATTTGATGGGCAGTAGATTCAGTAGGCACTATTTCACTGAATGCATAATAATTTAATTAATTTATGGAATTCACAAGTTGGGATAATGGACTTAGTTTAAATTACTATAAAGAGGATTAGATACATTCATGGAAGAGATGTCTAGCTACTGTTATTAGGTAGGATAGCTAAGTGGATTCTCCATATTCAGAAGCAGTATATGACTGACCACCAGAGGCTAGCAACAAAAAATGGGGTATCACTCTCATGCCCTGTTGGTCACCTGGAAGTAGAATGCAGGACTAGACCTTGATCTGATCCAGCAAGGCATTATCATCCATTTATTTTATGATATATTATTGTTTCCATTCACATCCTGTTGATCATAAATAATCCCAGAGTTGGTAACAACAACATTAAAACAATCAATAAAATAATACAAAATTAAATTCTAATAAAACCAGTTAGTTAGCATCAGAGCTATCAACTATAATCACATTAGTGAATAAATAGGTCTTAGCCTGGTGCTGAAATAATAGTAAAGTTGGTGCATCTTGTGGAGTGGCTTTCCAAACTCAGGGTGCCACCACAGAGAAGATCCTATTTCATATAACCACTTGATGAATTTCCTCCAGTGCTGTGACAACAAGAAGTGCATGCCTCCACAGAGCTAAGAGCACAGCAGGCTGGTACTGAAAAAAGTGTTTCTTCAAATACCTGGGTCCTAGTGGTTGCCACAGGTATAGCTGTGTTTTCCTTGTCTATAGCGCTTGCATTGTAAGAAGGGATGAATTATTTCCACTAATTAAAAAAACATGTTGCATCAGTGATCCTTCAGTGATTACCTGATAAGTACTGGGGAGTGACAGGGAGAATAAAGTGGAACAGTCTGATGGTGCTTGGGTCTGGGATTTATGTGAATGTGTTGTGCCTAGTGGATTTCCTGTATAATATCATTTGGAATCTTTTGACCAAGAGCTGATCTATATATTTAGAAAAAGCTCATGGAATGGCCTTCCTTTGAATGTACCATGTCAGAAAGCAGGTGAGGGAATCACATGTCTTGCTTCTAGGCTAGAGCTCTGTGACATGCTAGCTTTGCAGAGGATGGGGTTTTTTTTTTAAACATAGGAATCATGAGAACCCTCTCTTCCCCAGGCATCCTGTCACAAGAATCCCCTCTTTCCCAGGCATTCTATTGCAGTATAGAATCAGAACAGTATCACATTCTTTTCTTTAATGTGCAGATCAAATGACATTGTTCTACACCAGTTAAATCCTACATTCCAAAGACTTACATGATAAGCAAGATTATGCGCTACAGCGAGGAGTGGAAAGCTACGATACAGAGTAATATGTGCACCCACTAGATTCTAGTCCACCTGTAATAATGTACAAATATATATGGAACTCCTAACACTCCCCAAGTGCTGTCAGCTTTGTTATAGCATGCTCATGTAATCATGGCTGACTGTATAATAGTCTGTATAATATTTTATGAAATGCAGAAACCAGCCACCCTGAAACTCAAACTCAGCCACTTTGACCAATACATGCCAACATATATTGATACTCGATAGCAGCAATGATAATAGCAGTATTAATAACACCATCTATCACTATACTACTCATAAACCACTGATTTAAGGACTTTCATTAAACAGTATTTTGGTCTGTATCATCTAACATGTATTCCAAATCCAAGGGTACAAAACCACAACAACTGTAATGCAGGAATCACTCGTCTGAATGTTGTCTTCCTGCCCCAGTGGTTGTGTTGAGACCTTCCTGAAGAACGTGCCCTTCCTTCTTAGTGAGCTTCACACCCATTTCTTTGATTTTGCTAAAGAGAAACCTTCAAGAAATAAGGTTTTAACTCCACCTCCATCTTCATCCCAAACACAGAAGGGTGATTTTCTTCTAAATAAACAGGTATTTAATATGCCCAAATAACACGATATCAAGGGAATGGAATCAATTTAAAACTACCAATGCTAATTTAATTTCAAGAGGCAAGTTTTTAAAATAAAGCAAGCAGAGTAGCTAAATATTAAAGTGTCAATAATACACTCAATATTGAATATCACTAGCGATATGATGAAGGTAGAAATAAAAGAAGTGTGAAACAATTTACTCTTACCAATCTGGGTAAGGAAAAATAAATAGGAGTTTTCATGCTAATGTTACAAAGACATGCAGATACGTTAATAATATTCTTTCCATTCCAGCTATGACCTTGGGTACCAGCCGTTCAATGGCAGGGTGGTCCCAAACGTATAAACTGAGGCTGACCTGATGGATCAAATCCTGTGGGTCTTGAATTTCCATTTCACAGGCGTAGTATCCTATCTCATTTATGATCAACCTCGTGTAACTAAGAGACAGTTGTAGCTTAACAACTTTACTTTAGTGAGGATAACTGGGGCTCTGAAAATTGCATTATAAAATGTACTTACAACACAGCTGCTAATAGGCCTTAATGATTCTTGATTATGTTTCAATGAAAGGCAACCAAGTAACATGCTACTGATCTTTTAGATCAAACAACATTTTCTGCTGCC
The DNA here is from genome assembly GCA_029215795.1 of Anniella stebbinsi. Classification (NCBI taxonomy): domain Eukaryota; kingdom Metazoa; phylum Chordata; class Lepidosauria; order Squamata; family Anniellidae; genus Anniella; species Anniella stebbinsi. The sequence continues at coordinate 49,763,286 of JARDYH010000002.1, forward strand.
TCTACATGGATTGCAGCTGCTGCCTACTTCTTTTGCCAGAACAAACATAACTGCAGAATAGACGATTTCACAATAAACATCTCAACTGATAGAACACAACTCTGGCATATTTAAAGCAGCTCAGCATGATTCAACAGTCACACTAACAATTGTACATATAACGAAAACAAGATTTTAAAATATTGCACTGAAAACAAAAATGTCTACTCATTATTGATAGAAGTTGAAGAAGGTGTTTCGGTAGTATAGCTCATAAAATAAAGAAATAATGGTATTTTATCAAAATAAAATATGTGCTGTAATCAAACTGCCCTATATGAATGTTTATACATTTCTCATAAAGGGCATTATTGATAGTATAAATACACACAAAGTGGATTTTGTTCTAAAAATATAATGCTAGCTGAATTTTATTTTAACTCTGTAAACTGCAAGTAAATAATGATAAGACATCCTAGCCTGTCTGATAATCTTTGACAACAATTCTAACAGTGTCATTGTGGCCACTGGAGAAACCTGCATGTACTAAACCCTGACCCACCAAGCCTTTTATCTGCATGTGTACTCTCCACAGGCCAAGCAAATAAAGGCCAACTGATAATTTACACATGAATGAACTTTCTCTGTGGAGTAGGCACCAGAGACATTTCTTTTCTCTGTTACTGAGAGAAAAGCAGCCAGGTCTGAGCTTGTCTCACCAGAAATCATACAAGTGAAACAGTGATATGTTCGAAAATGGCAGATCAGCAAAGGAAAGCTGTTCTGAATGCCTGATAAAAATGGCAGCCACAAAGGACTAGAAGAATATTTAGCTTGAAACAGGACTGAGAGTAACAATGGTTTTTTATCCTATTCCAAACAGGTAATGCCTTACAAACTGAAATGGAGATACAATCCTGATAGAAGATTACATAAGATACCTGAATGAGTATCTTTAAAGAATTTAACCTGCATTTTAATGAAGTATGAACCCTGGGCTCCTTGATATCTATCAGTCATTATCAGCACATCACACTTCCCTTTGATGACTTAAATAATAATAATAATCATGTGTCACCCCTCTTGGCTGGTTATTTATTTGGGTTTTTACAATCAATATATAACCAGTAATATTTTTATGCAGTTTACTAATAAACATTCACTTTTTTAAAATAAAAGATTTTTATGGTTTAAATAATATAAAGAAGATTGTTAAAAAGAAGATATTGGGCAGTAGCCAATACTGCCTATGTGCTGCAGCAATCGGAAACAAGTAGAAACTCTCATTTCTGGAATGTCACAGGTCAGTAGAGCTTGCAGAGGGGGCTCTGCTGACATGCCCTGTTCTGGAAACAAGGGTTTCCACTCATTTCTGGGATACCTGTAAGAAGCACTAATTCCACGTGTGCTCATGGTGGGCTCCATGTGTGCAATGGAACCAGCAGTCGTGCAGCAGCAATACTTGACAGTAGTTTACACAGAGATCCAACATATTCTACACAGTCAATTTGGTTGGCTTTAAAAGGGTGTTGTTTAAATTTCTGGATGAGAAGGCTATCAATGGCTACTAGTCCTGATAGCTATGTGCTACCTCCAGTATCAGAGGCAGTAAGCCTATGTACACCAGTTGCTGGGAACATGGTGGGAGGATGCTGTTACACTCGTGTCCTGCTTATGGGTTCCTAGTCAACAACTGGTTGGCCACTGTTTGAACAGAATGCTGGACTAGATGGACCCTTGCTCTGATCCAACATGGCTCTTCTTATGTTCTTAAGTCTACCACATGAGGAATTACAGATTCACTATCCAAGTGTGTCCCTCTATGTACATATCCTGAGGTAAAACACATTTGGAAATGCATATTTTAAGAGAAAATGAGTTCATATAGATACATATTTAAATGTGAACTCTCATATGTATTTTAATGGAAAATTAATGTTGAAATGGGACAGAATGGACTTATGAGTGAACACATATGGAAGTGACACAGACTGCAAAGAGACTGAACATCCATTCTTGTTGAATAGTCTTGATTATATAAGAACGTTTAAGTGGTGTGATATACCATCTATGCATAACTTTTAGTGAGCTCTTCCTAACCTGTACTGACATGGACTTCAATGGTTAAGTCTTCCAGATTGATGATCATGAGTGTCATCACACGGGGGGGGAGGGGGGAATTGCATTTCCTTACTGTTGCTTCTCTGCCTGTGTGTTTGTCCCTCGTTACTTCCTCATTCTCAAGGGAGAGGAAAGAGAAAGTAAACTATGTGCACGTGGCCCATTCAATGGGCTGTTTTGATCATGCTGCTTCTCCTGCACACAGCAGGAGATAGCAGCAACTTCTGTCTCAAAAAACAAGTCGGACTTATTGGAGTGGCTTTTGTCATGTGAAGAAAGCTAGAAGGGGTGGGAGGCGCACGGGAGGCACACAACGTCATGAGAGGGACCCGTGAAAATCTGTGAGTGCCCAGTAATGAGCGTGCAACAAACCGCTTGTCTGATGTCTCCACTGATTCTACAATCCATATCCAATTCCCAGATTATTTCAAGTCCCTCCATGATCCTACTAGATTCTTCCAGGAAGTTCTGCTAGATTCTAGAAACTATACTTTAGATGCAGACATGGACAACCTTTCAAAACTTGTTAATGTCCTAGAAGCTTGCTCCCTTACAGTTGGATTTCAGGCAAAATACAGATGTGTTGGGTTTGTAGCCACTGACTTGCACATCCTGTCTGGGATTGATTCATCTGAGACTGGGCAATTTTGTACATAAAAGTCTTTTTATGTTTTTCTACTCTTTCTAACTGACAATATTTAGAGGCATCAAAGGACAGTGGGTGATCTAGTATTTGCAGAAGGGAAGAGATTGGAGGCACTAGCCTGCTCCCATCTCTTCCATACCTGGAGAGTCACCCTCAAGAAAAGGTTTTGAAAATGATCAAGGAGGGCAGTTGAAAAGGACATCATTTCACACACTGATGGACTCATGTATGTCAAGTTCCATGGAGATCCAAGGCTTATCTTGTTTGTTTTGCATTATGAAAAAGAGATGAGTTAAATGGAATGCTTCACAGTACCAGTGTATATTTGGTATTCCTAACCTTCCCTACGCAAACCTTTTGTACACTGTTTTTTAATTGATCCTTGCCCTCTTGGCCTGGTATATAAAAAGGCTAAGCATTTTTGAAGTCCAGAGAAGATCTCAGGGGACAGTATTATAGCCAGTTTCTGGAAAGAAAAGGTAAGATTAAGTAAAATTAACATTTTAATGGCAGCTATGCATACCATCCATGATAACCAGGGCTTTTTCCAAGACTTTAGATTTTGCTTTATTTTATTTATTTCTATTCATCCTTTCCACTAAAAATGGGGCTTAAGGTGACTAAATATACAAGTTAATTTAAGTACAGGGCTAATGTAACTTTCCAAGGAGATATACATTCTTGGGTATGTGTACATCCAGATACTTTATGGCAGCCTTCCCCAACCTGCCCTTCAGATAGTTTGGACTTCAACTCCCATCAGCAACTCAATTCATCCATAAATTAGTTCCCTTGTTGTCTCAAAGAGGAGCCTATGGGGCGCAATGCCGAAAGGCACCTTGGGTGTTGCAGCACCAAGGAGAGCTCCTAGCAACCAACTTGCTCTGACAATATCTGAGACCAGACTTAAACCTTTTATGCCTTAACATCTAGAGCCCCATCTCAAACTTCCCCCCCTTTCTTGAAAAGTAGAAAGTTTAAAGAGGCAGGCCTCTGGACTGGAGACTAGCACTCCTTCATCTCTCCAAGTGCTCTCTTGCCAAGCACTGTCCCTGTGTTGGTACACGGACTCCAAGGATTGTGGAGTTCTTGGAAGTTGGTGTGTTGAGCCATTGTTGGAGCTGGACTCAGGAGCTGCAGTTGTTGGTCCAGGCTTGAGGGACTTGGGGTTGAAGGTCTCCTCCATTGACACCACTGGTTCCTTAGTCTCTCTATCCAAGTCTTGCTCATTTCTGTATTTCAGGGTCATGACATCATTAAATGGTGCAATCCATTTTCCTTGTAATAAAATACTTATGTTACACTTCCCTGACAAATCTCCCAAAGTTAAAAGTATTTACTAAAGCACTCTTCCCAAATGCTATCATGTCTGAGAAAAGCTGGTCCAAACAGCTTTGAAAGATGCTATCACTCAAACTTTAGTGAATCTTTCCATTCATAAACTAGGCAATACTCACTAAGGATTGTTCTATAAATGCACCTACGCATTGATTGTATGGTAATGGACTAAACAAAACCTTGTGAGATCCCACCCCATAGAACAACTGAAGGGGAATGAAGAGCCACATCCATCATCTCCTATAAGGAATGAATGTTAGGTTTTAAAGCCACAACACACAAACCCTGCTAGTCAATGGTATTAAATGTCTTGGAAATAATTAATAAAACTAATCATTTGCAGTCTCCCCTGTTGACTACTCTACAAACGTATTCTCAGAGCCACTTCATACATAAAATTTTCAGTAAACAGTTGACACAAATGTGTCTGTCTTGCCAGGTTCCCTATGTATATACCCACATCAGAAGAGACATTTGCACAGTCTTCACATGACAATATGCACCAGTGTTTTTCTTTCTTCCTATGCCAGAGTACACCATTTTAGTGAAAATGTGTGTGAAGCCTCTACCAACTTGGAATTTAGTTCCTGAAGGTGTCCTTGCAGTGTTTTCACTTTTGGTTGCAGAGAAAGAATCAGAAAAAGGATTGCTTGGTCTAAAGACACAAACTGGTCCAAAGTTGACCACTTTACCTTAGCATTTAGCTCAGTGACCACACCACATTGAATGTCCTACTAAATAATAAAGATGACAGCAGAGCAAGGTAAGAGGAAGGTAAACCATTTATACAACAAAATAAGCCAATGAAAACTTATAGTCTTCACTTTGATTCTAGACTATAGGTAGGTTACTTTCTGGCATGCCTGATTAGGGCTCTCACAATAAAGTTAGATGTATCTGCCACTTCTCTAAGATGAAATGGTTTTAGATTCTCATTAATCATTTATTTCCCCAATGGAGGGAGGTAAATAGTGGGGTTCCACAGGTTTGTTGTTAGTTCTACAAGGATGTTTGGATGGGGTTTCTAATGAGATCCTAGGAGCTGGAAGAATAGTTTTGGTTTATAGACCTTTTAGCCATGGGTAATCTGGCTCTATCACAAAGCTCCACAGCAGCACGGAGAGAAGACTATGCAAGGGAATTTTGTTTTTATTTGATAATTTAACGAATTTTAGTGTAGCTGCTGAATTTTTTTGCTTTCCTGAGCTGGACAAATTCTTTGAACTGGGTGTCCATTTGCAACAGCTGAGCGCTGCCTCTTCAGCTAGGCAGAGCTCTTTTCCCATCCAAGCCGTTCCAGAGCTGGGAACCTCTGTGAACATCCCCAGCCCCTTTGCCGCTCTGGCCAAATGATTGAAATCAGCCGCTTTTCTGTTGGGCCCGCTTGAGGGAGCTATGGCTGCTGTGAACATCTTGCTGAAGCTCCAGGCGGAATTGACTTGTTCCATCTGTTTGAAGGGTTTCTTAGACCTGGCAACCCTCAACTGCGGGCACAATTTCTGCCACAGCTGCCAATATCGTGACGCTCACCCAAGAGATGAGCAATTGGACCAAGCGAGTGGCCAGCGGAAGCTATTCCTGTGAGCAGCACCCAGAGGCGGTGACATCTTTCTGCAGGGACGACCTAACTCCCATCTGCTCAATATGTGACCACGATTTCCAGAACCACTTTACTCACGACATTGCCCCTGCGGCAGAAGCTGTCCAAACATTGAAGGAGCATCTTTTAAACAGCATTGTTAAGATAAATAAGGAGAAAGAAAACGTTATCAAGCAGCAGATTGATGAAGAAACCCATTGTATAAGCCTGCTTAGACAAACGGAAGAAGAGCGGGCAGTCATGATGGGCGAATTCAAAGTATTGCAAAGCTTTTTGGCAGAACAGAAGACCATGCTGCTACTGAAGGTGGTGGGAGGACTGGAGAAGGACATGATGTGGAAGAAGGCCCAATACGCAGCCATCATCCACCGGGAAGCCTCTAATCTGGATGTCATCATCTAGGATTTGAAGGGGAAGTACCAACAGCCAACACTGGAGTTCCTGCGGGATGTTAGAAGTACCTTGCAGAAGTGTAACAGGGAGATCGTTGTGAATCTTTCTGCTTTCCCAGCAGATATGAAAATAGTAGTCTGGGATTTGTTTGATTTTAATGCTTTTCTGGAGAAGTCCATGACACAGTTCAAAGAAATGATGTTATCTGGATATGAAATGCAGAAAGCGGATGTGAACTTCGATCCAGATACGGCTCACCCCAAACTCATTCTCTCCGAGGATTGCAAAAGCTTGAGAGTGGGGAACAAACCTCAAAAGCTGCCTGAGACAGACAAGAGGTTTGCCCGGATGGTGTGTGTGCTGGGATGTGAGAAATTCCTCGAAGGCAGACGTTACTGGGATATCCTCCTGGGCAAAAAGGGTGACTGGGGGGTGGGGGGTGCCAGAAATTCTGTGAAGAGGAAGGGCCTCCTCCCCATTCGCGCTGTGGAAGGGGTCTGAGCTATGGTGAAGTGTGCAAACCGGTGGATGTTTCTCAACCCCCCTGATTATTTTTATATGCCTATGGACTGGGAGGTCAATACGATCTGAGTGTCTATGAACTATGTTGGGAGACGGGTGGCCTTTTGTGACGCTGACAGAGGGACCCTGATCCACACGTACCCAAGAGCCTCATTCTCCGGGGAGCCCCTCTGCCCCATCTTATAGCTTTGAGGAAAAGGCCAGCTCAGAATCCTGCCCTGAGGCAGTAAATCAACCTTGCAGGCTCTGCTGCCCACAGCAGCTTCTCTGGTCTCCATGATCCTCCTCCTTTTTGACTGGGTTTGCCTCTAGGTCTCCCTTCCCACACCCCACACCCTATTATCCACAGCTCCTAACAACATTGCTACTTAGGGAAGCCGATGCAATGTTTTATGATGAATTTCCAAAGTCATTATTCACTTTTACTGATTGGCATCCCCAAGCAAATGGGTTTTCTAATGAGCAAAATGGATCTTGCTGTGGGTCAGGGGCTGAATTCAGCCAACCCAGAGGATGATATTCTAAAGATAAGGAATTCTTATTTTATGAATCACACTAACAGGATTTGTACCTGCATGTTCACCTTTAAACAGCACCACTCTTTTGTGCCACATGTACGAATATTGGTTTTGGGATAGCATTTACTATATTTGTTAAAGGTTACTTTCTTCTGTTGCTTCTTCTGGCTCAAATAAATACTAGCCATTTAAATCTCCACAGCGGCATGAACATGTCAGTGGTGCAGCTAGGCTTGGACCTCTGGGCCAAAGTCCAGAGCCCTGCAACCCAGTCCCCCCACCCCCAATTACCCAGAGAACAGCAAGCAGGTTCTGTCTTTGTTCCTAGGCTTGCATGGACATGGCAGGGTCTACCATGGCTGACACTGATTAAATCAGTATCCTTTCTTTCTTATTTTTTAATAAAACATTTTATAGTCAGGGGGCAGCTGGCCTGCCTTATACATGGTTACAAATGGTCATTTTCTTATCAGTACTTTTAAAATATATTGTCCTTTTCTACAACAATAATACTTATTCTTAAGAAAATCAGGACAGCAGAAGCAAACTCCATTTTAGCTCTCTAATCAAGATGGTGCTGTGATTTAAGTAAGTTTAAAATGCAAACCAGCACATGTTTAGAATATTTCTTTTGTTATCCAGGTTAGTAAAGAATTTACTAACTTGGAAAGAAGCAGTTGTAAAGCATGGAATGGGTGCGGGGAGAGCGTTGAGAATAATTATAAGAACAGGACCGAGTACTTCATTAGCAGAAACATTTTTTGTGTATGTGTGTTCATACCTTAAATTTGTTAAAGCACAATCTATTGAATTCTCCTCTCATGCAAGTCCATTGAAATAAACAAGGCTGCACACTCCAATACAAATCTGGAATATTACCACTGACAATGACTTAAAATGAGACCATGCTGCACTGTGGATCTAGGTCTATGAACTCTGTTCCTGATCAAGGTAAGGAAGGACAGAGAATTGTCACCCATATAGGCTATCAACAGTAGCGGTAGCTCCCAGTGCTTTGTGCCACCATCACAACTAGTGTTTTGAACCAAGTCACCACAGTAGTATGCGGTAGGGTTTGCTCCCTCGCCACAGGTGACACTGTGAGTAGTGCATTACTTTTCTCCAATGGAAGTAATGGCTTCAACAGCTGCAGATTTTGTTCTCACTTAAATGGTATCCTTGGGAGTAGTGGTTCATGTTTTTCTATAGAAGTGAACATGACTGTCATACGATGAATTGACTTCATTAATTTCTGTGACTGAAACTTGCAGACTGGTCATGAACCGCCATCACTATGATAAGGAGTCTCTGCCTTTCTTTTTGCCAACGTAGTGAAAGGAGAGGGGCCTTTCTCCCCACCCCCTCCATGTCCCTCCTAGCTGTGGCCCTTCTCCTTGCCACCATAACTCAGCAGCAGGTTCAGCTCTCAGGCAGTTTTCCTGAGGGAGGAAACAGGGAGACTCAAATGCAACCTGGAGCAAATCTCTCCTTGGTTTCTTCCCTCAGCCATCACAATAGCCTTCAAGCAAGCTCTGCTGAAAGAGAGAGACCAGCAGGCCTGGAAAATCATAGAGGAATGTGAAGATGACACTGGATTTTAATAGTAGGGTAATATTTTTGACCATTTACTGTTTTTAAAAAAACACAGATTAGCCAATAAAAATGCATGCTTGTTTCAAATGGCAAGTTAACTGAAACTGTGTCTATTTCATTGTTGATAAAGATGCTGCCAGGAGCCAGGACATAGGAACAAAGACTTTTAATCACTTGGGTACATTTACATAATTGTATTGAACATCTCAGTACTTAATGTCTAAATTTCATTTGACTCTCTCAACACTGTATCTTCAAGGATGTTCAATAATCTAGTCTTATGTACTTTGTGTGACACATATGTAAGAGAAAATAATAGGACAAATTGAGTGTTGTTCATGTATTCCATATGTCTAAAAGGTTAGCTTTTGAAAGTTTTCTTATCCTCTAACACAAACAGAGCTTATCTTTGTGCCTGTCTGATATCTTCATTGGACAGCTAATTATTCAAGCTACACAGAAAAGCAATTCCTCCCTTGGCATATCCCAAAAACGTATTTCATTTTCCTGTTCAGTGTCCTTGAGAAGATGGAAACTGTACAATTCATAAGTAATTCAAACCTACTCAGTACCATTCAGCAGAAGATTATAGAATAATGGGGAAAGGACACTGCTTGAAGAGGATACAGTCACAGTTCATATGACCCTAAAACGTTCTACTCCTAAGCTGTTGACAGTGAACCATAAAAAGTATCCAACTTACTTACAAGTAGGAAATAATTATTTGTAATAAGTAAAGGAGTGAAGCTATCCCTTCCCCTTGCCTCAATTGTCTGCTCTTGCCCTAGTATGTGTGTGGCAGCTTGATGCTTGGCTGTATAACATGGACTTTTTAAGGAGGACATGGTTGAAAGGGTGGGTCACTTCTCAGCTCCAACATACACTATATGTTAGCAAGCCTGGACAATCTCTACCGTTACTGGCAGACATTTGCTTGAGGGGGCATATTGGAAATCAAAATTCAAAAGTAGGGCTTTGTCACAAAACCTTGCTTTAATTAAGAAGAGTTTAGTGCCCCACACAACCTGTGTCTCTCACATCTCTTCTCCTACTTGGCACTTCATTTTTGGCTCCCTTTACATCACTCCCTGTTGTGCCTCCCATTTCATACCTCTCTTCTTTTCCCCTCCTGTCTATTCTGTTTATTCTGCCACCCCCACCTCTGATTCCCCCCATCTTCTCTCACTTGTGCATTACCTCTCTTCTCCCATCTTTCATTCTTAGTCCTGCTTCTATTGTGCCTCCTCTGCCTCCTCCCAGCTGCCTTTGCTCCTCTCCTCTCTCCTCTGCTCATTTACCTCATCCCACCAACATGTCATTCTTTGCCCTGCTTTCATTGTCCCTCCTCCACTCTGGCCCCCTCTGTCTGTTGGTTCACTCTTTTCCTCCCTTGCTCTTCCTGCTTCTGTCATCCCTCCTCTTCCAGGAGCCTGTGCAGTGGCTTTTGATAAGCTGCTGTGCAACCCCAGTCTGAACAGATTGTAATGTTAAGCGTCCATCGCAAGTCTGGCTTATGCTACATTCATGTACAGCTGTATCCAAAGCCTTTTGGGGACTTTTTTGTTCTTGTGCATTTGCGAACACCTTGGGATTCAACCAAGCATCCAGGTACCTTCCTCTTGTTGCTTGGTGTAGAACTGAGTACATCATTAGAAAGAGTGATTTCTTACATCTTCCTTTCATGGTATCAGTCTGACTGACTTGAACTTTACATAATTTATGGAAACATTTAACCAAGAGCAGTCCTAGGCATAATAGCACAAAATATCAAATTTGTGCCCCATTTGAGAACCTAGGCCTCATAGCTGCTTCTCAATCATTCCCATCAGATTCTGTACTGAGCTTGAGTGGAATCTTCAATATCATACAAAGCTACAGTACCTCCAACATATCAACTCTCCTTAACAAGATGCTATCCACCTCCCAATACTAAGTGGCAACTGTTTCCCACTCACCTAGATCTGGGACCTAATGGATTACTTGCATGCTCTGTCTTATACTTTTATCAGGATCCAGGGCTCAGTTTATGTCAGTGCTCAGTCCCAGAACCTGTAGGTAGTGCCTAAGCTGAACCCTGGATCCTGAAAAGTAAAAAGAAAAAGAAGAATATATTTGAGCTTTTACAGGGTGCATTTTCTGCATCACTGAATAATCGTAAGTCCACACACATCTAACATTAAAAAGAAGATCCTATAGGGTAACTTCTAAAAGACCTGCCTGGGCCAAAACAACATTCAATTTAGAAATCAATCACTCCCTATGATTCATTTACTAGCCCTTCTTTACTTCCACCTATTATAAAACTCTCATCCTGTCCTCAGTACTTCCTGAGGACAGCTTCCAGCTTCCAGCTTCAAGGAAACACTAAACACTTTAGTGGGATTCTCCCCAGGTTGGAACTTAGTTTCCGCTAGCAAAATGTCATTTGCACTAGTGGAGTTACATTGTTGGATACAACCCAGTGTTTTCAGAGTTCTTGGAAATTATATTTTATTTGGAAATATCAACATTTTGTTATTATTCTCCAAATAAAAATATCACAAAATCTGCTTTTTGTCTTCATTTCCGTTTTAGAATTAAACATCATGTATCCAAATTAAACTTATTGTTCCCATTCTGTCTTTAGTCTGTGAAATGTATGCACCACAGCTAGACTGACAAAACTAATGGCAAGACAGAATCAGAAATGGATCATAACATAGACGAATTCACGCAGGTTGGAATGACCAACTGGGATATTCAATTTCTGGAATAATAAACATTAAGAGAGGCCTTTTGCATATGATTTATATTATCATGGTGGAATGCTTTTCCCCTGTTGAACCTTAACTAAGGACGCACGGTTGCGCATCCTTAAATAATTGCAAAAAATGTATTTTATCAGGGTTAGATATTATTTTGGCATGGGAAAATGCATGCACTCTGTATATACACCTTCTTTTAAGACAAAATCAGATGACTTTATTTCAGGGGAACAAATCACCAGTCAGGGTTTCTTACCATGTGTGCATACATCAAATTAGACAAGTGTGCGTTCATCACATGTGACTGTTTATAAAACTGTGACTACATGGAGGTGATATCTGTTTAGGAAGTTTTAATGCTGGAAGTATTCTCCAGTCAGCAACTATGGTATTGAAAAGCAAAGGTTTAAGTTAAGATGTAATATAAATGGGGTGCATAAATATGGAAAGAAAGGTCAGGGAGTTTCAGGCATGAGGTTTTGGTTCTTAATCACAGCAAACCCAATCAGACCTCCAATTTTTGTGTCTGAAAATATTTTAATATTTTTGCTCCATAATAATGAGTGCTAGAAACAGAGAATATTTGCCAAAGCTCATGTCCATTCTCTTTCTTAAACCAGGTCTTATGAAGTGCCTCCCTTTCAGTCTGGTGAACTACAGTCATGAATTATTTCCTCAAATATGTTTCCAGCATGACAACACTACTTTATTTTATAAGATGTACTGAAGCTGAAAAACACAGCAGGGTCAACTGCAGTTGGCAGCTGTCCTAGAAAAAAAGAAACAGAAGTTGTGCATGCACCATCAGTAACACCAAGTGCCATGAAACAGTTGTCAAAGATGAAATATCTGTTTGCATGGAAAGGACAGAATGGTCCTAATGGAAAAACATTTTTAAAGATGTCTGGCAGGCATATTTCTCTTCTTAATAAGGATTAAAAGTCACAGTAAGGAATGTGTCCATGGTCAGATGCTTTAAATGCATGGCCTGGAAATTAATAAATGTACAACTATAGAATTTGTGTAATTCCTGCATGTAGGACACTTGCTTTTTCAGTCACTCAGTTTTTAATGTTAATGTTCTGCTAATCTTAGCAGCTTTAAATACTCAAATTCAAACCCACAAATCTAGACACAACACTGTTTCTAAGATGGCCTACAAAGTATGCAAGTTGACAACAAGAAAACATTTCACACCATAGAAAAGTATAATGTAAATGTGCTAAATATTGCTTTTGTTAGGTGAAAATTTATTGTTCAGCAAAAGCTGCTAGAGATACAATTCAAATTAGTTTAAAGTGCACAATATTTGCATTCAATTTGATTTAGATATTGGTTGAAAATAAATCATTGAGATGAAAATGTTCTTTCTATTGGCAAGATCCCCACTACTGTTTCTCATGACGCCAAATTACATCTTTCCCCTATGCATTGGCGCAATATAGGGAAGATGCTGGGGTGCCAAAATTCTCTAAATACATGATCTCTGATAAAACATTTTCTGTACTATATATATTTTTAACTGCAGAGATCTTTGATAAATGATGAAGACATTAAAATGTTTAAATAGTTGTTCAAGCAAGATTATTTATCTTACACTGTTCTTGGGATACAGAATATTTAACCATTTCCTCAAGTTATTTTGTGTTCAGCATAAAATATTTAAAATGTCCCATTTCCAAGAGGGAGTTCATGACAGATGTGTTATTTTTTCCTCCATTTAACAGCATCGAATTGGCCCTGTTGATTTACGCATGACAGTATGAACTTTTTAAGAGGAAAGAAAAACATATCATTGCATTTGAAGCAGAGAGCAATCTATGATAAGATTAAGAAAAAGCACTGATTTTAGATGTTTTACAACAAAGTCCTCAAGTAGCCAAGAGAGTTTTCACTTATTCATGCACCACCATATGATATAGCCTTTTGCCTGTAGCATTACAAATCATAGACAGGCTTGGTACAAAATGTTCTCCAGGTGTTAGCAAACCAACTGTGCCACTATTTCTTATTTATGTACCATCTAGTAATAGAAGACATATTGCTAAAGATGAGGCAAATATAATTACACAGGTCTTAAGAAGTCAAAAAGGGGGGCATTGTTGTGGGTTACCTTGTATGACTCTTTCTGTAGGCTCAGAACTTAAATAAATATGAATATGAAATAAAAATATTCAACAATTCATTTCAATCTCACAGCTGGAACTTTTAGTTCTAGTTTGTACTGACAATTCAGCCCCTTTGGCAATGGGTCTAGAAAAATACGTTTAAAATATTCCCTTAAATGCTCTGCCTGTTTTTGTCCAGTATAATGACAATGTTAAATGGATATTAATATGGAAAGAACAACCACATGGAATTTATAAAGTAACACTTAAATCGTTACATGTTATGAAGAAACAAAGATGGTGAGCTAACATGGCATTGGGAATCTATGAATTCATCTACATTAAGAATGAGTAAAATTAAGAAGAATAAAGTTTTCTTAAAAGTTTCAATTAAAACATATACACAATTTCTTTCACCTGATTGTAGCCCCATATGGCAAGGTCAGCCCTTTCAGTGAACAAACAGCTCAGTCGCCTCCAGTGTAGCTGTTATCTTCCTCAACAAGGGGAGACATTTGGCACAGCCTAAAGCTGGGGCATGAACCCTGGCTAAGCTTAAGACATTTATCTGACAGCATCAGCTGACACTCCACAAACACATTTGCTCTCCATGACCCCAGAGCATTTGTGATTAATCAAAAATGTATCTTGAATCTTGAGAACAAGCTACAAGCAGGCACACACAAAAAAAGAATATGCTCTCGATCTCGCTTATCGACTCAAGAGGTATATTGAATTTAGAAATAGCAAATAGAATAAAATGATCAATATGTTCTCACTTGTCCATGGAAGAGCAAACTTTATCCCTCAAGCAAAAAACATTGATCATGTAAATGTTTGAGCTGTTTTTTTAGCTTTAAAAAAGTGAAAACATGGTATCTGTGAACAAGGTGGGGAGCATTAGAGAGGTGTATTTACCATACCAGCACAAAAGTATGGGAATAACATTAGAATATATGAATGTGGTCCTGAGCTATTCCTGAAGTTTTTATATAGCTATGTACTGCTCTAACATGGTTTTTTGTAACTGATTGCCAAAAGATCTTAATAAAACATTATAAAGGGGATTTTAAAACTTAATGAAGTCACATAATCTGCTTCAGAGAAAGCTCCCTGCCTTAATTTAAATGAGACACAGTTATAACATATCCCCTATGTACTGTTTACAATTTATAATTTATGTCTCTATTTGAAATACACTACTTTCTTCAGTCATCTGCTAAGTGATATGATTAGCATTTGAATATCATAATATTCTCCTTTTCAAAAACTAGAATAGAAGCTTTTAAGCTTTTAATGTTTTCATTCACATCTCAAAGAATTGTACTTTACTTAAGTCTAATTAATAATGAAAAAAACATATCAAAATCACTACCCATATTCATTACAAAATGAATATAACTTTATAAATATTCTCTATAATAGCACTTACTCTTTTTCATTCTTTCCTCATTACCTACTGCTTAGGTTACAAGCCTCTTGTGTTTCTATACAGTCTTCTTATTCTAGCAGAGAACTACTGTATATCCTCCAGTCTCTATTGACATGACAAACTTTCATAGCATGTGCTCTCCATAAAATGGTGGTACTAATTAGAAGATATAAACTCATGCTGAGACATAATATGAGTTGGCTTTACACATCTACTAAGCTCACAGCAGTATTGGATTTATAGTGCCAACATCTTCAACTAATATTCAACTATTCTCCCCATGCCCCACAACATTTCAAAACTATCCAGAAATAAAGTGAAATTGATTTCATTTCTTAATGTATCCCAGTCAAATTTCACTAATCTACACTTCAGTAATTTGCATTTTAATTCTTTTCTTAAAATCAAAGAGACATATTTTATACTTTTGCAGAATAATGAGCAGGTGTCAAAGAGCATGGTAAGAAGTTAATGCATCTATCCGGTATTTGTATGCAGAAAATAGAGGCCGCTGCAGTTCTACAGCTTGCTGCTGCTGCACATACATAGCAGTTGCTGCTTAACAGTTCTGCCAGTGCTGATTACCTGTTAGATCAGAAGTGCCTAATCTTAT
This sequence comes from Anniella stebbinsi, assembly GCA_029215795.1. Classification (NCBI taxonomy): domain Eukaryota; kingdom Metazoa; phylum Chordata; class Lepidosauria; order Squamata; family Anniellidae; genus Anniella; species Anniella stebbinsi. The sequence goes on from JARDYH010000002.1 coordinate 49,778,893, forward strand.
TCAGCCGGAGGGCTGATTTCCATCATGGAGAAAGAAACTCTCAGGGGCTGCATTCCAGTGGTGGGTAGGGCCAAAGCCCAAAGGGGCAGTGCCAAAATACCAAATATACCAGCATGTTTTATCTTAAAGCTTTTACTGCCAGTAACTAAGCTTTAAGAGAGGCATTTTAACCTTCTAGATTGGGGAGGTGGGAATGTACTAAAGCTGAGAAATCCCCAAATGATTGGTGCTTGGGGGAAAAGGGGTTGTGCCAGGGGAAGGGTGCACGTCCATCTGGGAAACCATGGGAGGCTGATTTGGGACCCCAGGAGGGCTGGATTCAGACTATGGGCCTGAGGGTCTGAATTCCAGTGTTAGAGGAAGGAAGAGGAAAGGGATTTAGGTCTGGTGATCACACTTCGCTCTCCATCCTACAAGCAACCAATACTATGATAGTGTTGATCATCCAGATAGGAGATGTGTGTGCAATGCAAGACTGATTCACTCTCACTGGATCATAGTCACACATTTTTTTCCAGAGGGTAGCCTGTTGCAACAAAAATAACAACAAATCTTGAGACATTTTAAAGACTATACAATTTAATATGGTACAAGCTTTTGCAGGCTAGAGTTCACTTCATGAAATGCATGAAATACTATCCTTAGTTGGTAGGTTGGTTTGTCTACACGTGGGTGTAGACAAAAAGTGTCAGAGGGAAAAGAAATGTAAAAGTTCAGACTGTGACAATTATATTAAGGGTGCAATCATAAGGGAGTAAGCTTCACTTAACACAGTGGGGCTTACCTCTAAGTAAGCATGTATAAGATTACACTGTAAAGCTTAAATTTATGTAAAGTAAACACAAAGTAAAGTGACTGTTTCATAAAGCACAATTGATGATAATGCAAATATTCCAGCATTGGTAAGTTAATTAAAGTCACAGTTTCCTAGGGAGTATTCTTTCATATATGTGGGCTGATTCAAATGTCAAGGTCCCATGCAGAAGTTGCTAAAAAGGCTTATGCAAGGTAGTGTTCCACAAAGGGCATGTAGCATTACAAAACAATTCAGTAGATGGATACCCCAGATTGCTACAGTTTTCGTGCTAGTACTGTATACTTCTGATAGCCATTAGCACTGCTGTGGACATTCTACACACAGCAGAAGCCATTTTTGAAAAGTTTTGAACATTAGGTGGGAAAACCACTACGCGGAAATATTTTTCAGCAACTTCCACTTTGAAGAGCATTGGTGGTGGTGGTAATAACACTTGAATCAGTCTTTAGTGTGCTTCACACTAGAGCCTAACTGTTTTACAGACTGAGAAGCATGTGATTTGCCAAAGTCACATGTAATTATGTATGAGAATAATTATGTATGCCCCAGCCCACCTGCAGAGAGGCGGAGAGACGGAGAATACCGGCTGGAGAGGGAGAGAGAGCTGCGCATAGGGGCTCCCTGCGCCTCCTCCAGCGCAGCCCCAGCCCACCTGCGGAGAGGCAGAGAACACCGGCTGGAGAGGGAGAGAGAGCTGCGCGTAGGGGCTCCCTGCGTCTCCTCCGGCCCGGCCCCCATCCAACCTGCGGAGAGGCGGAGAACACTGGCCCAGTCCACCCCTCTGACATGCTCGAGGTGGCTGGGAGTGCAGCTGAACTGCAATGTGTCTGGGAGTGGCAATATCTGTTGTGCAGGGCAAGAGGAGATATGGTGATAGCAGGGCGATGTGCCATTACAGGGGAAGGAGAGATAGATATTTAACACCCATCTTACCTTCCAGTCGCCCTGCTACCCCGAGGATGTTGGAGAACGAACCAGGCCACCCACAGAACCTCTCCTTGCTCCTATGCAATGCCAGGTCAGTTAAAAATAAAACAAATATCATCTATGACCTCCTTATGGATGAGGAGGTCGACCTGGCATGCTTCACAGAAACCTGGCTGGGAGATGATAGTGGGCCGACATGGGCCCAGGCTCTCCCAGCTGGATACTGTGTTAGTGGGCAGGTGAGGGAAAGTGGGCGGGGGGGTGGAGTAGCTGTGGTCTACAAGGACAATCTTAACCTGACCAGACTTCCTGTCCGGCAATTGAATTACATCGAGTGTGTGTACCTGAGTCTGAAGGCCAGGGATAGTCTAGGGATTCTGTTAGTGTACCGGCCACCCGCTGCCTATCAGACTCCCTGGCCGAGCTCACGGAACTGGTCTCGGAGTTGGTGTTGGATTCACCCAAGCTTTTGGTCCTGGGCGATTTCAACATCCCATTCGAGGCTGGTTTGTCAGGTGCAGCTCGGGAGTTCATGGCATCCGTGACAACCATGGGCCTATCCCAATTGGTCCCTGGACCTACAAATTCAGCAGCTCACACCCTTGATGCTGTCTTCAGCTCTGAACAGACAGATCTGTGGGCGGAGGTAACAAATACCTCTGCATTGTCATGGACAGACCATTTTCTGGTTAGTGTTAGTATCACGGCTACCACCCACCCCTGCAGGGGTGGCGGACCTATTAAGATGGTCTGCCCTCGAAGGCTGATGGATCCTTTTGGATTCCAGAAGGCCTTGGAGGGATCTATGGCTGGTATTGTCGACGATCCTGTAGAAGCCCTGGTCAATAGATGGAATCAAGACCTAACTAGGGCTATTGACATGATCGCCCCCAAACGTCCTCTCCGACCCGCTTCTAATCGGGCGCCCTGGTATACAGAAGATCTCAGGGAGTTGAAGTGGAAAGGACGACGACTGGAGCGCCAATGGCGGAAAACTCGACTTATATCCAATAAGACACGACATAGAGAACATCTTCATTCCTATGGGGTGGCAATACGTGCAGCGAAGAAAGCTTTCTTCTCTGCACGCATTGCGTCTGCGAATTCGCATCCAGCAGAACTGTTCAGGGTGATGAGGGGTCTAACCCGGGCACCCTCCCCCCTGAACCCGATTTTAGAGCCTTCGGTAGTTCGCTGTGATGCCTTTAACGATCATTTCACAGATAAAATCTCTCGGATAAGAGCCAACTTAGATGCTGTCGTTATAGCAGAGGCTGACAATGGAGTGTCCAGTAACTCCGCGAGTAGAATTACACTGGATCAGTTTCAGTTGGTGAGTACCGAGGACGTGGACAAGCTGCTTGGTCGAGTGAGGAAGATGACTTGCCCTCTTGATCCCTGTCCTTCTTGGCTGGTCGCCCAGGGAGGAGATGCAGTTAGATCACAATTACAATATATTATTAATGCATCTCTCAGGGAGGGGAGTTTTCCATCATGTTTAAAAGAAGTGGTAGTACGGCCACTTCTAAAAAAAACCTCCCTGGATCCCCTGGACTTTAATAACTATAGGCCAGTATCAAATCTTCCATTTTTGGGCAAGGTGATCGAGAGGGCGGTTGCCTTCCAACTGCAAGCAGTTTTGGATGATACAGATTTTCTAGACCCATTTCAAATTGGCTTCAGAGCAGGATATGGAGTTGAGATTGCTATGGTCGCCTTAGTGGATGATCTACGCTTAAGTATTGACAGGGGGAGTGTGTCCCTGTTGGTACTCCTGGACCTCTCAGCGGCTTTTGATACCATCGACCATGGTATCCTTCTGGAACGCCTGAGGGGATTGGGACTCGGGGGCACTGTGCTTCAGTGGTTCTGGTCCTACCTCTTGGGCAGGTTCCAGATGGTGATGCTTGGGGATAGTTGCTCTTCAAAGAAGGAGCAGACAAGACGGAGGTGCTTACTGTCAAGGGCCACAACCTGGGGTTGGAGGTGTGTCAACCAGTTCTGGATGGGGTTACACTCCCCCTGAAAGGCTGTGTTCGCAGCTTGGGGGTGCTCCTGGATCTGTCACTCCAAATGACAGCTCAGATAGATGCGACTGCCAGGAGTGCCTACTATCAGCTTCGGCTGATACGCCAGCTGCGCCCCTTCCTAGAGTTGGAAGACCTAAAATCAGTAGTGCACGCGCTGGTAACTTCGAGGCTCGACTTCTGAAATGCGCTGTACATAGGGCTACCTCTGTGCCTAGTCCGGAAACTTCAACTAGTTCAAAATATGGCAGCCAGGTTGGTCACCTCTAGGGGTGACCACATTACACCAGTTTTAAAATCTCTTCACTGGCTGCCAATCAGTTTCCGGGCGAAGTACAAAGTGTTGGTTATTACCTTTAAAGCCCTACATGGTTTGGGACCAGGTTACCTACGGGATCGCCTTCTCCCATACAATCCGCCCCGCACGCTCAGGTCCTCTGGGAAGAATTTACTACAGTCAACAAGAACTAGACTGACAACTGTTACCCAGAGGACCTTCTCTTCTGCCGCTCCCAGATTGTGGAGTGACCTGCCGGGAGAGATTCGCCAACTCACTAGTCTTCAGGAATTTAAAAGATCTATAAAGACTGATCTCTTCCGGCAGGCCTACCCAGATGAATTTTAAAGTGTTTTATTAGTGTTTTATTGGTATTTTAATGATGTATTGGTTTTATGTGCTTTTAATCAGTTTTGTATTTTGTGTTTGATGCTGTTCCCCGCCTCGATCCATTTGGAGAGGCGGGTAATAAATAAATATATTATTATTATTATTATTATTATTATTATTATTTTCAGTTTGTTTTTGATCAGGATTTAGCCAGTTCACAACTTTTGAAGTGAACATGGACTCGGACGAAATCTGCAGTTGAAATCAGTACAAGTCAGCAGTGTTATTCGCAGACCAAAAAGATGCGTTCAATAGCATGCGCACATTTGAAAAATGTGCATAAATATGCTTGAATCAATGGGAGAAGAATGTGTACATGTCAAAGATGTGCACAATTGATGTGTACATTTGGAAAAATATGCTCAAATATATGGTCGGATTTTTATGCAAAAAGAAAAACATAATGCTCGCATTCTGATAGAGATTCAAGCTGGAACAAGCTTCAAGATGGAATTTGGAGAACTTTGATGAGCTGATTTGCACATCCCTATTCCCATGGCATAATATCTGTATCCTAAGCACACTGACTCAAAAGATATATAAATTGATTTTACTGGCGCACTGTTCCAAGCTGATGTGCTTAACATCATACCCTTCATAGGTCTGCTGCCAAATAGTGAAAAGTGGCACAGTGCATAAACCACATACTTAAATGCAAGTCCAACCAAGATTTTACACAAATAAATGGTTTTATGAATGCTATATTAGGACTTATGCAGGCATCACACTTTTCAGCATTTACCACTAGAGGTAAGCTGTAATTTCTCCCAAAAGATTCTCACCCCTTCTAGTGAATTTACCTTTAGCCATTGCGTATGTAAACTAAGCTGTCAATCTCCTGTTCCAATTCTATGGCAACATGCCTCAACCTCCAGATGTTTTGGACTACATCAGCCCCAGCCAGCATGGCCAATGGTCAGAAATGCTGGGAGAGATGTAGTCTAAAACATCTGAAGAAAGGCACCAGGGTGTGGAAGGCTATTTTATGTTATTAGGAGAAGCTGCAATATTCTACTTCAGTGTTACTAACACACCACAAGGTGACAATTATTGAGAACAACAGGATAAAGTACATGTAGAAAATGCATTTCCTTTTCTATGAATAATAATTTCAAAAGCTCCTACTTAAGAGTTCCACTAATTTCAGACTTGAAAAATGCTAGTGGAACTTGATGTAATTTCGGTGTAGACAGGTTATGTTTGCCCCACAAAATAACAGATTCAAAATACATATATTGATTTATTTTGCTAGGCAAACTTCCATTTAATAAATTTGCATCACCCAATGAAGAATTTTGTGTAATTCAATGTCTTCACCCTGGATTACCAAAAGAATCTGGTCCAATAAAGATATCTTACCTATTTTGTTTCTGTGCATTAGTGTCACTTACAAAATCTCTATGGTGTCTGTAGAGATTTTATGATGGTAGCTTCCTACGTGCTTATCTTACAGAAACTAACATGAATTGAAGCACTAGTCATCCCAGCTGTATGTTTTGGCATCCATGGTGAAAATGAGCAGAAAATCTAGCTGTTCCATATCAAGAAGTATTTTTACTAGTGCTAATGTGCCTTAAATACCTTGTTCCACAGATGAGTGGCCTGGCACCTGCTGCATGAGAAATAGCCAATTACTGTTCAGTGCTTCTAATTTTCTGATTCAATTAGCATGCTTCAGAGCTTTCCAGTTTAATTGCAAACTACTTCAGTTAGCTCTCTGATTAATCATTGCCCATCTGCAAGCCATCGGAAAACTTAGTGGAACAAATTTGTGTACTTTGGAATGCTGGGAGCTTAGCAAATCAAACTTGTTTTGGTATATAAAGCTTTAATTTTGTTTGCCCTTTTCAGCTGCACTTGTAAGAAGCTCTGTACTGATTAAACAGGAAATTCAGACAATAATATGCTACATTATGCATATAATTACTGTAAATACAGCCGAGACTGGAGAAACATCATTTAAGGTTAGGCACTAACATGTATGGAGTAGAGGGTCAAGACAACACATTTGGAATCAATTTCTTCCCATTACAGAAGAAAATAAATATCACAAAAACAATCACGTGATGCCATTCAATATCTATACTCTGAGGAATGTTATTTTAAGCACTTTCATAAGTCTAACTACTTTTAGTAGGTCTTACATGCTAAACCTACATACTTTTATTCAGAATCTTCAGGACATGTTCAAGCAAGTATGCTTAAGTTGAAGCTTTTGATTTAGGATATGAATCTACTTTTAGTTAATCACAGCATCTCTCTTATTTTGTGTTTTTGAGAATGGCACGGGACTAATTCTAATATTACAATCTCGTTAGCACAAACGATCAGTTTAATGTCTTCTGGCTTTCACAGTTTGATTCCATATATAACAGTATTGTCAGCACAGGCGGCATACATCAAATAATGCCTCAGAAGTGTAAACACCTGAAATTAATAATATAATGTTTTGTATTGGCTGTCCAATTCTTGTCATTTTCAGTTATTTACATGTTTTCAAAGTTTTCTTCACAAAGTCTTTGAAGATGAAAAAATATTCCCCCCAAAATAACACAAAAATTAATAAAAACATAAAATATTCAATCTGAGCAGATGAGGGGTTATATCTAATGTTATTCTAATATAAGTCCAATTCATTTCAGTGGGTCTACTCTAAGTAAGACTAATACTGGATACAATCTTGATAATCCAGCTGTAAGACTTTACTATCTGGCATAATCTTTTTATTTAACCTTGTAGCAGTTAGGATTGTAAAGCAGTTACGCAAGTAGGGGGAGATATGACAGTGTATATAGAATTATGCATGATGTGGAGAATGTAAGCTCTCATAATTCTGCAACCCAAGGTCATCCAATGAAGCTAAGCAGTGGGCCATTCAGGGTAGATAAAAGGAAATACTTCTTCACACATAGTTAAATGATGGAGGTTGTTATCACAAGATGTAGTGATAGCCACCAAGTAATACTCTAAAGAGGATTAGACAAATTCATGGAAGATATATGCCTATCAATGGCTAGTGGCCATGATGGCTATATATTATCTCCAGTATCAGGAGCAATGTGCCTCTCAGTGCCAGTTGATGGGGAATATGATGTTGATTTACTGAGATGATGTCTGTTCTCATGAGCATGTGGTGCTTGTGGAACAGGTCCTGAAATATCAGCAGTGCTAACCTGATAGCTCAAAGTCCTCTACAGTGACCACATTCCCTGTATCCAATGGTTCTGAATATATACTCCCTAGCAGAATAGACTGGTGTTTGGTGATTAAGAATCTGGTGGGCATAGCTAGCTTCCTCCCTCAGCCAATAGTTGTGGAATCAACCACCAATCTGACAAGTCTTTGTTGAGTTCTCTGCCAACTAACCAAAGTCACATCTTCCTTAATCTTGGTTTGAAAAAGAGAGCCGTTTCCTATGGAGTATGTTGAAATGGAATCCTGACTATTCCACCAGGTCCCAGTAGGATAACATGATACCCAAGAGCTGAGCAAGTAATATGACATCTGCTTGGTCCAGGTTCCAAAATGTTCCAATTAACTCCAAGATTTTCCACTGATGTTCCTCCAAGAAGGAGATCTTTTAGAGGCACATACCCAAGACTACCCTCTGATGGACTGGGAGGGCAAAACCTCAAAAATGTGGGACTTGAGACAAGCTAATGCAGTCTTGACAAGTGGTCTGAACATCCTTGTGTGCTGGAGGAAAACCAATGAGGATGTCACCCAGGTAAGAATACAGGTACAACCCTTGATTATCCTGATTCCAGAGCCAACGTTTCTTCTGGCTACAATTTAGCTATCACGGCCCTAGAGTTAAACTAGACAGCATGCATGGAAGTATTTGACAGAAGGACAGATGACAGGGAGATTTGCTTCAGTGTGCTACCAACATGATCACCTGGGTGCAAAAGGAAGACCAAATGACAGTCAGTGCCCTGTGATGAAAGAGCTGGCGGTTGTGTAAAAATTGCAGAAACAGATGAATGACTCCTTCTAATCAGGATGGGTAGGTACACTTCTGTTATATCAATGGATAAAGTATCTAATCTGGAAGTGTCTGTGTGGTAAGAAATTCTTGAGCCTTCTTATGTTCAAATACCCCTGACAGCTCATTCCTTTTTGGGATTAGGAATAAAACTAAATAGACACCAGAGTGCCTATAGTCCCATGGAACCAGTTCAATCATCTACAGTATATGTCCAGCACATGCTGAATAGACTGGGAGAGGCAATAAACTTGTTCCATTGGCTTTTTTAATATATTCCAAGACATATATCCTCTGTATACTCTCTTCACTTACATGAGCATCAGTGGTTGTGTTCTGCCACATAGTTGCAAAATAGATGAGGCAGCCTCCCATGGCACCCAGGGGTTGATGCTTTATGGGGTCAGGAAGATGCACTTTTTTGCCTTTGAACAATGAAGAGAAAGTGGGTGTCGTTCCTCTGCAGCAGTCTTGGCTCAGTTTATAGCCCAAGGGTTATTTGTAGTTGGTTCCACTGGATTCACAAGACGAGTAGGGTTGACTTTTTTTTTCTTCTGGCTATAATTTTGCTGTCAGGCTCCTCAGGTTAAACTAGACAGAATGCATGGAAGCACCTGAAAGAAGGGCAGATGAAAGAGGCACTTTCTTCAGTGTGTTGTTCAATGGCTTTGACATGGACCCCAGATGCTTAGTCTCCTTGGTCTGAGGTTGATGGCTGAGGTGCAGAATGTAACTGCTGTAGTTTCAAATTTTCGCAAAGTGTTGTTCCCATTGTAAAAAGGTTCCTTGAGTCTATTTTTGCAATCCACTGGGATGGCTGCAGTAGAAAGTTAGGGCTGCCACTGTGTTTCCAACACAAGAAACTTGAGACATCCCATAGCACAATCTAGAAGGATGGCCACCCAGATGGAGCTACAGCTGTCTTTAAGGCTTGGTCTGGGAATGCCTATAGCTGAAGTGACATTTGAGCCTTGTTCCTTTGAATCTCTAGTTTAAGACCCCATGGAACTGTCCCTGGTGCTATCTGCACCCTGAACTCCAGTCTTGCCTTGTTATGTTTTGTTTTACTTTACTTTACCTTGCTTGCATTACTAGAACCTGGACTTTGCTTCATCTTGCTTGCCTGCTTTGCCTTGCTGAAGCTGGGACTTTGCCCTGCTTACTTTGTCTGACTCTGCTTTGCTGGACTTGGAACTTTGGTTGTGAACCATCCAGTTGGGTCAGAGCTTGTACGCTCCTGGAGCCATTGTTTGGGACAGAAAAGGTGCAGGGCTTGTGCAAGAAATGCAGAGGGGACTTTACCTCTTTCCTTGATGAACTACTGAGTTTATTTATGTATTTGTATTTATTTATAGAAACATTTCTAAAGTGCCTTTCGGCCCTAATAAGGGCTTTCAAGATGGTACAAAACCAAATCACTAGAACAAATATAAACAATAAATCAACTTAAAGAGCTTTAAAACAAAGAAGAGCAGAGTCACACATTAAAAGCCATTAAAAGCCAAGCAGAATAAAATTGGTTTTACTGCCTTGCCTAAAAATGATAAGGGATGGGTGGTCTAACCTCCCTTGGGAGGGAATCCATAACTGGGGTACTTTGGTATTGTCAAACCTCTGTCAAAATATTTCGGAAAGGCATGTTTAGTAGTTTGGCTAGTCCTTGGAAGAAAATGTCCTTTGCTCCCTTAAACGAGAATTCAGTTAACCCCCCCTTCCAGTTTCTCCTCAGTAAATTGTAGGGCAGGAGTGTGGAACTTCTGGCCTATGGGCCTAATGCAACCCATGGGGTTTTCTAATCAGACTGCAAAAACTTTGCTGATAAGATACCCTCCTTTAAAATCCTGCCACGTCTTACCTTTGATTTGTCCTTACATGAGGGAGAAACATGAGAGAGACACATACTTGAATGCTTTTCCCTAATGGGCACTGAAAAAAGCTTCCTATCTCAGTGGGGAACTGTTCTTGAGTACGGATAGCAGATGATTGGAGATAAGAATTTATCCCTGCGAGAACGAGGGGGCAGGATCTGAGGAGGAAACTCAGGGCTGCCTTCCTTGAAGCAGTCTGATGCAGGCACATCAGGCAGCAAAATTTGGGAAGAGTGGCAGGAGTGGTGCGGTGGCATCCATGGGCACACTCACCACTTCTCGGACCCACTGGCAACCTGTAAGTAACCACTGGGACCAAGAAGTGGCTACTCCCGCAGGCCTCCCAGGCAACTCCCACCCACCAGACTGCTTGTTTGGGCAGCCAACAGGCCCGCCCACTGCCCCTTGGTCCCACCGACCACATGTTCGTAGCTGGCTGGACAAAGGAGTGGTAAGCACAGCCAGTGCTGGCTAATCAAGCAAGCAGCCCGGGTGGTTGGGAGGTGCCCAAGTGAGCAGCCACCTTTTGGTTTTGTGCTGCTTATCCACATGCATCCTGCCCACCCGAACAGTCCACATGGGCAGCCAGTGGTGCACTTACCTCCGTCCCACTTTCTCCTGTTCCAGCCACTTGCCTGAACAGAAAGCAGTGGGCTGCTCCCTGGTCTGGCTTGCCCGCCTCTCTCAGAGGTCTTGCAAGACTTCTGGGATGAGGTTCTGAAGTCTCACAAGACTTCCGGGAGAGGTGAGCAAGCCAGGGAGCAGCATGCTTTAAGTGCACCGCTGGCTGCCTAGGCTGGGTGCCCAGGTGGGCAGGAGGCATACAGGTGGGTGGTGGGACCAAGAAGTGGCCACTTGCTCAGGCGCCTCCCAGCCGCCCAGGTTGCTTGCTTGGGCAGCCGGCATCAGCCACGTTCACCGCTTCTTTGTCCCACCAGCCATGTGCCACTGGGGATACCATACATGAGGTAGCCACACACGGGGTAGGTGCATGGGGCAAGTGGGGGCACCAGCATGCAGGGTGGGGTGGCAGGGACACATATCAGGCAGCAACCCACCTTGGGCGGGCCTAAAGAAGCTGCTGAGTGATTCAGTTCTGCTTACTTCTGAGGCTTGCACTATGTACTTCTGGGTTGATATGCTGAGGCTTGATATTTGGGATGCTGCTTGAAAGTGCTGCTGATTCATTCCTGCTTGCTTCTGAGTAGACATGCAAAGGCTTGTCCTGTTTGTTTCTGAGCAGGCTTAAAATTGGTAAGAGCCACTTTGGCCCTTGCCACTTTGTCTTTGGCCACACCAACAGATGGAATGTGGCTCGAGATCTTTCCCAGATTGAAATTTGCCCCTTGGGCTGAAAAATTCCTCCCCCCTGTTGTAGGGTATGGAAACTCTTCTAGGGTATGGAAATTTCTTCTAGTTGAACAGGAAACAAATAGTACATCTCCTCCTTAAATTCTCCTTTCTCCCTATAAAACATGGATGGGGAATGTGTGGCCCTCTAGATGTTGTAGGATTGCAACTCTTATGAGCCTGAGCCCCCATAGCCAATAGTGAGAGATTATGAGAATTGCTGTCCAACAACATCTGGATCTTGGGACTGGTGAACTCTTCTAAGTGTATACAATATGTGGTATATTTTGTAAAATAACAAAATATTGATATTGTTACTATTAAAACTGCTTCAAGCCCCTTCCCTCTAGCTAAATAAAACTAAGTTGGAATTTCAAGTCTGCTTTGCATTCAATGCTCTGTCATTGTAGGAGAGGATTCCCCCCTCCCTCATTAAAAGGTTGGAGTGATGCCCAGTAAATATTGTTGGCCTTCTTTCCAGAAACCTAGTTGCAGAGTAGATGGGAATAAAATGGGAACCATATATTTTAATAAATATTAGCACAAGTAACAGTTGGTGTCTAGAGCAAAAAACTAATTCTATCAGAGGAAAGCCAACTACAGTTGCTGGTAGAAGGATATGCAGGAAGGCCCCAATCCAAAGCCTGTTTGGATCAACTGCCATTCAGCCCAACCCTCCCTAGCACCAGCTTCTATTAACTGTTGAGTGGTGGAACTAGAAAAAAAATACTGCAGTGGGCACAGAAGGGGCAATGTGCGTTTAGAGGAGGGGAAGCTTTGTCTCACATATTATATTCTGAAAAACAGTATATTTCATATTATTGTTTCCATCCTAAACATATTTTCTCTGATGTAAATCCTATTGATTTTATGGGATTATCTTTCAAGAAAGATTGCTTAGGGTTTTAATTTTAGTTTCCAATTTACAAGTCAGTTATATATGTGAAATGCACGTTTCTCTCAAGTAATTGCAGAGGCAGCAGGCATGTGTAACAGGCATGTTTGTATGAACTTCTTGTCTGAGAGATCACTTGTCCCCACCTTCTAGGAACTGCCTATGCAATGAGCCATACAGTGTGGCTAGGAAGTCTATATGTTACAGGGAGAGCTATGGATATTACTAACACGTAACTCCTGGTAATATGAAGCTGAAACCGCTCCCCCCCCCCATAATTTTAGTGTTTCCCTACTCCTACAAGTGGAAGTCAATGAAGAAGAGGGAGAAATGCTCACACAATGACATCACATGATACCGTATTTCCTCAATTCTAAGACGCACGTTTTTCCCCATATTTACGTCTGTAAAAATGGAGTGCATCTTAGAATCGATGGTGTCTAAGAATCGCTGGATTTCTCCAGTGCTGGAATGGGGTTGAAGATACACCCACCCACCCACAGCGCCTTCACAAAGGGGCTCTGCATGTCCCCCCAAGAGACTTGGCCTTCCCCACTCGCCTCTATCACCACCACTCCGCACCATTGGCACCGACCTTCTTGGCCTCCAGCGCCACCCCGGTCCTCACCACCAGCGCCGCCCCAGTCCACACCGCCAGTGCTGCCCCGGTCCGCCAGTGAGGAGCTGCCACCAGGGCAGCGAGGAACAGCCTTCCCCACTCACCTCCATCGCCGACAGCGCCACTTGCAGTGGCCTCCCCAGCCTAGGCCGCATTTCCAGGCCGGGGAGGCCGTTGGGGGGGGCATGCACAGCCCTACCGTATTTCTTCAATTCTAAGATGCACTGATCCCCAATATTACGTGTCTGAAAATGGGGTGCGTCTTAGAATCGACACAACACTTTTTTCTTGACGGTGGCCCTAAAATTAAGTGTGTCTTAGAATCGATGCCGTCTTAGATTCGGTAAAATACAGGTATGTGATACTGAACATTTCTCAGCCAACTGGTGATGGGAGGGAGAGACAGGGAACTAAAAAATTTAAAATATATGAATTTATCCTTACAAGTGATATTTATTAAATATTATCTGAACCCTGCCCATGTAATGTGCTTGATAATGTTACAGTAGGTATTCGCTACAAGTCAACCATGCTGCATAGAAAACTGTTTTTAAATCTGAGGGAAACTTCAACGGACAGTATCCTGCTAGTGGAACAAGAAACCACAATTTCAGAAACATCTGGAAACGCTCACTTTTGGAATGGGGCAGGTCAGTGGAGCTCAAAGAAGGCACTCATTTTTGGGATTGTGTGTGGAACCGCTAGTTCCTGTTGTGCGAGAGATTGGTTCTGCTTGGGCAAGAGAAATTGCAGAGGTGCAGTGGCAGGATAGGATATTGCCCTAAAGTAGCTGTGATATGTCATGGGTGCTTGTTGTTTGGGGGTGGGGGGGGGGGTGGAAGGTAAAAACCCCACCAGGAGAGCACAAGCTATTTGACATTCCTAAAGTAGCTCTTTGGATCCCAACGGGAATAATTTTTACTTTCCAATTGCACTTCAAAGATTGTCGACTCATTACTAGCCAATCATAAAAATATTTTAAAACTATAGAGGCTATTTATTAACTATGATACTGTTATTGCGCTTAATTGTTAGGTGGGGGGGAGAAAAGAAGCCTAGTTGTTCTGCTGGACAATAATATTATGCATTGCAAAAGTCACTTCAAACTACAGATGGGGAACTTAACGTTTGAACAACAACAAACAATCTCTACACATAGAAATTAGGATCAGGACAAAAGCTAGCCTAATAGCCAGTCTTTTATGTGCAAGGAACCTTTAGTATGGGGAAAGCATTTGTTCATGCAATTCCTACCCCAGAAAGCTGAACTCCAAGTTTTTATCACATTATGACCCATCTTAGTCTATATTTCTTTAGGGGTGAGCAAATAAACAGTAGTTTTGTTGTTCAGATGTGGTAATACCAGTATTTTTAAAAAATTACAACTGACTTTATAGCAGACAAATCTACCACCCAAGAAAATAAGAATCTTATAGCCATATGTCCGGACATCTAAATAACTTTTCATGCAATAACTTATCTGAAGTTTCTAAACCTCTAAGTTGAAAATATCAACTTAAAATCTCTCTAAGAGTTAAGTAAAGCCAAACTACATATTATGTCAAAAGTATTTTAACTGATGTGTTTAGAACTGTAAACATCACTTTCTTTAGAAAAAGCAGCCTTAGAAGATCCTGTTCCACATGGTGCAGAGTGAAGGGTGTTAACTTATTCCCCCTGTGCTACTTCCCATCAAAATTACCCCTGAAGCTGCTAAGCACTTTGGGGGGTATTTAGCTACTTTGGGGGTGATGTTCAGCAGAGAAAAAGTGTGGGATAAAGGTGCACCCTGCACCCAAATCACAAACACATCACCCTTCCACAGCTGCTTTTTCTAAAGCAAGAGACACGACCAGTACTAAACACTAAAAATACTTCTAATATAACATGCAGTTTGACCCTAAATCTATTCATATGGAACTATATCCAGGATTTGCCTTCCACAAAAGGAAGGAACCTTTTGTGTGAGGAAGGGCTCTGCTCATGGAAGGTCCACCTGGCATATTTGAGGGGGGTCTTCCCACCCACACCCAGGCACACCACATCTCACCCCATGGAGCTGGTTCTCCTAACTATCTGTGTAGAATTTTCAGTGGGCTAGAAGAACTGTGTGGGAATGAGGGGGCAGGGAAGTTCACTTCCTCCAATGCAACTGATCCAACTAAATCTGAATCCAAACCTTTATGTACAAATTAATTCCTGCTTCTCTACATTAGCTGATTATTAGCAATAGATTTATACTTATGGATATCCTGTTGATTTGAGAGAATATTATATTAGCATGCCCCATATGTTATTTTACCACAATTTACATTGTTATAATAGGTTATTGACTTATTTCAGGTTTAAGGGACTAAGGTAGTATTCGGTAACGACTCTGTGCTACAAGTTTATTGCATATGCCCAAGGTTCATTCACCCCAAGCAATTTGGTCAATAACCAATTTTTATACTTCTATCTCTTTCAAAATTCCAAACCAATAATCCCCGGTGCTTTTTTTTAATTATTTCAGTATCAGACTAACATTTCCTATGGAAATCAATATGGGTGCAATCTATTAGCCCAAAATCTGCAGCACTGCAATGCAAGCATATTAAAAATATTGATTTCACAAGCTACTGATGTTTTGATTGACTTTAATGTTTGCAAGCAGCAATAACAGAATTTCAATGACTGAAACAAAGTTTTGATTAAAATTATAGATTTTTTTTAAAAAAATGACTATTTTACTGTTTAAAGTGTATCACATGTTTTACTTGTCGGCCACAAAATGAGCACAGTAGTAAATACACATCTGTAAATATTTTAGTCTGTTATATCTTACACAATCAACCTTGAACAGCTTCTGACATTTGCCTTCAAGTTTTCGTGAAGTCCAGTATCAAGTTTCAGTAGACATTGTTTTGTGTAGCATTCTTTCCTATGTTCTCCTAAACTCCCTTGTTAAGTGGTAAGGATTTGGCCTTATTACAATGCCCCAAATTATTTCAAAGAAAGAATGGCTTATGTTTTTCAACTAAATGAAAAACTAAGAACTGTTTGCAAAAATATATAGCAAAAGAAAACGTCAAGCAAAGGAACTTTTTGGAAACTTGGGATAAGAAGCTAATAGTATTACAAGCATTTTTGAGACTAAAAGTTCCCTCCTTGTTACACTTTAGGCAGTGCCTAAGCATTGACCTGCTTCAGAAGAGCTATCTATAGATCTATATATGCAGGTTGCTTACCTGTAACTGTAGTTCTTCGAGTGGTCATCTGTGCAGTCACACACTATGGGGTCACGCTGGCGCCGAGCCTCGTTCTGGAAACTTCTAAAGCCTAGACTCTTGGCGGGAACCCCTCCCACCACCACCCTATCGCGCATGCTCGGGTTCCCATTTACCTCAGTTCATTGAGACCGACTTTGCCTCGCAAACTGGATAGCCAATAATCAGTAATTTGACCTATATGTTGCATGCAAGCGACAACCTCTTCGACCAGTGCCTTAGGCGAGGTCTAGAGGGGACGGTGGGTGGGTTGTGTGACTGCACAGACGACCACTCGAAGAACTACAGTTACAGGTAAGCAACCTGCATTTCTTCTTCGTGGTCTCTGTGCATCACACACTATGGGCGAATAACAAGCAAGCACTTACCGGAGGAGGGTAGGCCTCACCGTGACACCATTGGAGGATAGATGACAATACAGCATGTCCGAAAGAAGCATCGTCTCTGGCTCTGATGTCCAATTTATAGTGTGTTATGAACGTAGACGCATTGGCCCATGTAGCGGCCTTGCAGAGCTCAGGTAGTGAGATCCCTCTATCCAGTGCCGTGGAAATCGCGAGGGCACGAGTGGAATGAGCCTTGAGGGTGTCTGGTGGTTCCCTGTGCATTATCTGATAGGCCAGAGTAATTGATTGCACCACCCATTTAGCAAATCTTTGGGTAGAGACGGCTTGGCCTCTTGCCTTTCCTCCATAGCATACAAAAAGGCGGTCCGATTTGCGGAAGGGCACGGATCTACTCTTATAGAAAGCCAGGGCCCTTCTGACATCCAGCGAGTGAAGTCTGGTGTCAAGAGGGTCCGTAGATGCTTGAAAGAATGTTGGTAGAACTATGTTCTGGTTGATATGAAACTTCGACATGACCTTAGGTCGAAAGGTCGGGCCCGGCCGAAGTACTACCTTGTCCTTGTAGAATTGTGTGTAAGGTGGATCTATCATAAGAGCGCAGAGCTCCGAGCTCCTTTTGGCCGAGGTGATGGCCACCAAGAAGGCGACCTTGAATGTCAGCAACCGCATATCGATTGTGGCTAGGGGTTCGAAAGGCTTGGAAGACAGAGCTGCTAGCACCAACGAGAGGCTCCATTGTGGAATCACGGGTCGTATCAGCGGGTGCAGATTACATAGTCCTTTAAGGAAACACTTGGATAACGGGTGTGTGAAGACAGAGGAGTTCTGGATTAGGTCGTGTCTTGTGGAGATTGCAGCCAAATACACCTTTACAGAAGCCATTTTTAGGCCCTTCTCATGGAGTGAGTGCAAAAAGTTTAGAATGTCAGAGATCCCACAGGATTGAGGGTTTAGTCCCCTCGCGGAGGTAAACTGTGAGAACTTTACCCATTTCCTGTTATAGGAATTTCTCGTGGATGGCTTTCTAGCCTCTAGCAAGATAGCCTGTATTAGAGATGGCAGATTTAGTCCTTGCCAGTAGGCCGGATTCACCATGCAGAGAGCTTTAGCTTGTGGAGGTCTGGGTGAAGGGTCAGGCTGTCGTTCATTGAGATCAGATCGGGGCGCAGGGGTAAGTGGTAGTATTCCCCCTTGGAGAGGTGGAGGACTGAGGTGAACCACGGCTGTCGTGGCCATCATGGAGTGATGAGGATGGCATTCGTTTGATGCCGTCTCAGAGTCGAGATGACAATCAGCCCGAGGTTGTGCAAAAGGTTTGTCGTGGTGGCCACGTCCCGTTCCGCTTGATGACAAGAGGCAGACACTATCAGCCAGTCGTCTAAGTAAGGGTAAATCTCCACTCGTTGTGAACGGAGGAAGGCGCAGACTGGTGCCATGCATTTCGTGAACACCCTGGGCGCTGTCTTTAGTCCGAAAGGGAGTACGGCAAATTGGTATACTGCCTGACCTATCACGAACCTAAGAAAACGTTGATGGGACTTGAATATGGGGACGTGGAAGTAAGCGTCTTTGAGGTCGATAAGAGTGAACCAATTGTGGCGCTTGATTAGAGGCAGGATGGCAGCTAACATGACCATCCGAAATCTCTTGGTCACGATGAAGTCGTTGAGGTTTCTCAGGTCCAAGATAGGGCGAAGGCCCCCATCTCGCTTCGGAACTGTGAAGTACCGGGAATAGAACCCGTCTTGGATGTTGAAGTGACGTGAATAATGGCACCTTTCTGTAGCAACGTTGCTACTTCTTGGTGTAAGACTGTCGAGGGTGTTGTACATCTTACATTGCCCAGTGGAGGCTGGGAGGTGAATTCTATCCTGTAGCCGGTCCTTATAATGTCGAGGACCCATTTGTCTGATGTTATTTGGGCCCAGGTGTGGTAAAAGGGCTGTAGGCGCTGGCTGAAGTCTGTGATCAGAAGGGGAGAGGCCGGGCAAGAGTCAAACCCGCTGTTTAAGATTGGACTCCTGCCTCCCTCGCTGTTGGCGGGGGCGTCCTTGCTGGTAAGTCTTGCGTTGCTGGAACGCTGGCATTGAGGTAGATTGCAGAAACTGTGTCTGTCTCTGCTGGAACTGTCTGGATTGGTACGGGTGTTGGCGGCCCCATCTCCGCTGCCGATAAGTGGAAGAAGTGGTGGGTGCATAAAACCCCATTTTCTTTGCCATTGTCTTTGCTTTCTGTATTGTGTCCATGGTGGAGTCGGTGGACGTATTGAACAGGCCTTCTCCGTCGAAGGGCAGGTCCTCGATTCTGGACTTAGATTCAGGAGGTAGGTTAGAGGAACGTAACCATGCATGCCTTCGCAGAGCTACTGCCACGACCATTGCCTTAGAAAGGCAATCTACTTGATGGAGAGCAGTCGTCAGCTCCTGCTTTGCAAGCGCCATAGCCTCCTGCTGGAATACATGAGCAGCCGCTCTGATGTCATCTGGTAGGTGGGAATGGAGGGATCCCGCCTTCTCCCACAAGAAGAGATGATACCTGGCCATCATCGCTTGATAGGTGGACACTTTGATGCCCAGGGCTTTGGACGAGTAGACCCTGCGCTCGAAGGTATCGAGCTTTCTCCCTTCCTTGTCAATCGATGCCGAATGAGATTTTGTTGAGCGAAAATCTGTCCCAGTCTCGTAATGGTGTGGGTGAACGAGAGCGGTATCGACGCCCCGCCTGCGTATCAAAGGAGGCTGGGGACGTGGCCCACGATGGCCGAGGGGAGAGCGGGTCAAACCGATAGTCCCCTGAAGCCAACTGAGGTGGCAACATCGATAAGTGCAGGTTTGAAATAGTGGGTGAACGCAGCTGGGCCCCTACATGAGATGCCGGCCAGCGTGGTGCCGACGGGTTGGAACTGCTTGGTACTGACGCTGACGTCGAGCGCTTCTCCTTGTCAGAATCCGAGTGGTGTGGTGCCGAAATAGCATGCTTTCTCGGTACCGAGGTCGATGTTGGGCATTAAGCAGATGCTGAAAGCCGAGCCATGGTCGGTGTCGGTGGGCATCCAGCCCGAGAAAGCGGCAACGATACCGAAGCCGGTGGAGACGGCATTGCACGGGTCATCGGTACCGGTGAGCGCGTTGGTACCGATGCCGGCTTAGTCAAGCACAGCATCGAGGAGACTGGCGGTTTCTTCGGGTGCTCTTTCTTGGTTTTTCCCGACTTAGAGGATCGAGATTTCTCTTTGTCCTTGCGGGAGCCCTCATCTGGGGACTTAGTCGCAGCCTTTTTAGGCCTTTTCGCCTTAACCCCTTCACCAGGTTGAGTTGGCGCTGCTCTACTGGGGCGATCTCCAGATCCTTCCCCTGAGGCGTGGCCCTCTGCGGCGGTCGCAGGTGGTGGCCTTTTCGGGGCATCTACCATCTCAAGCACTTTCTTCCAGAGAAGGGCCCTGAGTTTATTGGCTCTATTCTTCCTGGTTTGTCTCGAGAAATTCATGCAGTGCATGCAGGAATCCACAATATGGGTTTCCCCGAGACAAATTAAGCAACGGGAGTGGCCGTTTGACAAAGTGAGCTTTGCACTGCAAGATGCAGTTTTTAAATAGTGCCGTCTGCACCATTGTCACGACGAACAAGCTCGATAGGAGAAAATAAGTAGATAGAGCAGACTAGTCGATGGATAGTAAATATATATATATATATATTTTAGAAATATGAGGAGAAGAAGGACGAAAGAAGAGGAAGAGGAAGAAACGAAGAAAAAACGAAAGAGTCTAAACAACTATAAGAATATGAACAGCGTTCTCTCTGAAGTCTCCCGCGAGGCAAACAGCACGGCGGTCGAAAAAGAACTGAGGTAAGTGGGAACCCGAGCATGCGCAATAAGTCGGTGGGGGGAGGGGTTCCCGCCAAGAGTCTAGGCTTTAGAAGTTTCCGGAACGAGGCTTGGCGCCAGTGCGAGCCCATAGTGTGTGATGCACAGAGACCACAAAGAAGAACCAATGTTATTCCAACCAAGTTGTGTTTTTTTCCCTTTATCTGTTCTGTTTTGCTGTAAACTTGTATGTAGTATATTTTTGAGTATTATTGTGATGTTGTTTAGTATATTGTTAAATATTGGTGTAGCATATTGGTGAATATTTTTTGTGATATTTCTACTGTAAACTTGCGTTTTGTAAACTGCCCAGAGAGCTTTGGCTATGGGGCGGTTTATAAATGTAATAAATGAAATGAAAAATGAAATTAAACCAAACCTTACTTCAGTGATAAGTGATGCTTAAAAGCTCCTAAAATCCTTAGAGTGGTGAATTTAGCATTTTAAAAACTAACAAATTTGTTATGGCATAAGCTTCTGTGCACTGCAGTCCACTTCATCAGATATATGAAATGTTGTTTGATAGAACATCACTTGCTGCCACTTATAGACCAAGCTAAAACCATTTCAAAGTATTATCAGTGATCTACAGCCCATTCTGGACAATGTTATTTCCTTTTCACAGGACTTGGGCAGTAGACCTGCACTTGGTTACAACAGTCCCACCACCAACCTAAAATAGCTGCTAACTAGCAACAATAGGCCACATAACAGAGATAGTGGCTGAATTCAGACAACACAATAGTCAATGGTGGGGTAATAATCAACTTTACAGTTGTTCATCTAGGGGTACTCCCCACACAACATGGTAATAAATAATCAACTGAGGTGTGGATTAGGATCAGCGCTGAGTTGACTATGGCAGCATTCGGACAACACGATAGTCAATACAACTGACTATTGTTTCCACCCCCCCAGTTGCTTATTGTGTTGTCCGAATTCAGCCATAGACTCAGGAACCACACCCTGCAGCAGACCCAGATGCCAACCTTCTCCCCAAGTCTGCTTAGCTAATACTATTACAAGACCTAATAATGTCATCCACAACATCAAGGCTTCATTTGCCTGATTATCTTCCAATGTAATATATGTCATCACCTGATAGCAATGCCCTTCTGAATTCTACACAGGTCAAACAGGCCAATTTCTACATAAAATAATAAAAGGACACCGATCTGATATAATAAATGGAAATATTTCAACTTCCCATAAACCTGTGTAATTGATCTTAAAGTACCTATCCCTAAACAAGGAAATTTCAAACTGAGACTGCAACATGAAACCATTGAATTACAATCTATTAAGAGCTTAAATTCTACCACCTGTGGCTTAAATTGGAAAAGGTTCCTTATCCCACTACATGTGTTAATTAGCTTAGCAATGACAGGAGGCCTGTGTTATCACCAACAATTGTTTTTGTGAATGGCCATGGTTAGTAACGTAATTATCAATGCCTGTACTTTATGCATTTTTGACCTCACCGTTTACAGGATAACACTTCATACATCTGATGAAGTCAAATGCAGTACATAAAAGCAGTACATAAAAGCTTATGCCATAACAACTTCGTTAGTCTTTACGATTCCAAAACAATTTACTACTCTTGTTATACTACAATCAATAGTACTGCAATGGTTACTGATCCTTTCCATTCTACTGCTGTGTCAAGTGCCAACCCTGGTTGGCAGCAGTAACTTAACATTTACTATATACAGGTAGGGAAGAAAACTGATGGTGGACACTTTTACAAACATGAAGATGGAGTACAAACAGTCTTCTAGACTCCTTAATATGAAGAACTGCCTCTCTATTAATGCGCAGCAAAGAAGATGTCTTTCCAGTAGAAGAAAATAGTAATCCCATGAGTTTAAAATTCACATAGAAAATATTGCAGGAAGGCAGGAGGGGAAATAAGGACTGAATAGCCAAAGTATCAAGAAAGTAGTGTTGTGAGAGCAAGGGATTTCTTGTAGATAGAATGGCCTCTATACTGGGTGTATGCACACACACACAACTCCAGCAACTACTTCTACAAAAGGGGCAGCTTTTTATTCCTTTGAACATACAGGGCTTCCCTTGCCTCTGAAGACAATGTATTGTAATGTGTATCTACAAATGGGTTTGATTATAATATTCAAATATGATATTAGCAGTATGGCAGTGGCTGAAAACCACTTTGATGTGGTTGGGGGCTCCATGTGGTTCATGTCATGTTTGTGAACAGTACATCTCCTGGTCTAGCACCCTTGAAAAGGTAGAGAGCTAGAAGCCTTTTCTTTGTTTGCCTGGGATAACTTAGACCAGGAGTCTTTTGAGCTCCTTGCCCTGTATTCTGAGCCATAGAGATTACAAAAAGGAAACCATGATATATGGATCTCTGACACGGTTATAGTTATTAGTTTTGGGTTGTTTATGAATTACTTATGGAGCCTATAGCTAATTGTCACCAGCTATATGAATTCTGAAGAGTGTAACCATAAAAGCTTTAGCATGGGATTTATACAATAAAAGAGCTTCATTGTGTCAGAATGACAGAATGTGTGCCTGAAGGATCAGACTCATGAAACGATGGAATATTTAACCCATGGTGAAGCTGTGGCATGTGCTGGGTGCATGTAGTTGCTCGGGAGGTTGTCAAGTCATGCAAACCTGAGGAGTGTAGGTTATGTAGGGATTAAACAGCCCTCACATAATACATGGTCTGTTTTAGGGTTATGCTAGCGTTGTTTAAGAATTGTTTAATAATAATTTGTCGTGGATTCCCGTTCCCTCCGGCATTCACATGTGCTGGCAAACTGACATGGGACACCCAATTAGTGAGACTGCTTTTATTCAGGGAAATCTCACGGTGAAAAGCTTAGTGGTTACATACTTCAAAAATACTTAACGGCTTTAGGCTACGAGATAATGTACAGTCAAAATGCTACTCACTACAATAACAACCTGGTTTCCCAGTTGCCATCTCAACGGTTCCAAAAACGGGTTCCACACCCAACGAAGGGAAGGGAAAGATTCCTGATACGATCCTTCAAGCAATCACAATGGGGAATTCTTGAAAGGCTTAACAAACCATCCCAAGGGAGTTAGCCCAAACGAGGCCACACATTTGTAACTCAGGGAACATGGCCAAAGCCTAAATAAGATCACGGGGTGGGTAAAAATCTCAGGCACAAGAACTCATGTGCTTGTACTTTAGCACCAGGAATTCCCTGCCACCTGAGTCTGCAGAGAAAAAATCCAACAATAAAAAATCACCCTCAGTCTACCCTTACACTGAGCAGTTGATAACGCACACAATCACAGGAAAGGTAACATCTCAGGCACAAGGAGTCCCGTGCTTGTACTTCAGCCCAGGGAACTCCACACCACCTGAGTTGGCAGAAGAAAAGTTCAACGGTCAATCCCAGCCTGCCGCTATGCTGATCTGACCACAAACACACAATTCACAGCAAATGCGATTTCAAGTCTATGAAAAACTTCACAGTACTTTTTATGGCACAATCCTTAGAAATCCAAAGTCCAAATAGAAGAGAGTCCATGTGCAGAGTGCTTTCAAAGTCCCAAATGATGATGGATCCAAACAAGGAGGGATTTCAGGCCATGAGTCGAAAGATGATCCTAGCAAAAGCTCCTCGCCTTTGCTTGAGCTCATAAAGGGCCTCTTCAAAACCACTTGACAGACAGGGGCTCTGGCCCATAAATCATGCCTGTGACCAAGCAGGGCAGCACTGCTCAGCCCCCCAACATGATGTCACAATCTGAGTGACTCCTTCAACCATGGCCCTCCACCTTTATAAACACTCTATCAGTTTCCACAGAAGTCTTGTAGCCACAAAGCCAAGGGAAGGGGGGGAACGAAACTACTCCCTTCTATACTTTCCCTGAGAACCCTGACAGATAAACCCACTCAGATTCCAACACTCCAAACCAGTTCTAATTAAATCTACCTACAACCTGCAAAGCCTCCTGGCCTTGCTGAACCCTATACAAGAGAGCCAGTGTAGTGTAGTGGCTAAAGTGTTGAACTGGGAGTTGGGAGATCCGGGTTCTAGACCCCACTCGGCCATGGAAATCCACTGGATAACTTTGGGCCAGTCACAGACTCTCAGCTCAACCTACCTCACAGGGTTGTTGTTGTTGTAAGGATAAAATGGAGAGGAGGAGAATTATGTACACCGCCTTGGGTTCCTTGGAGGAAAAAAGGTGGGATATAAATGCAATAATAATAAATAAATAAATATACCTGACATAATTAAATAACCCACAATGAGTCCCAGCATGTTTTCTGAACCTGGTCAATAGCTCTAAGGTACACTCTCCACTAATTACAAATATAATGGTAGGTGCTTGAAAGTCCACCCATCTAGGAGTGGTTTTGAATGGCTGTCACTCTGCTAATTCATTGTTTGAATGAGACTTAATATGCATCTTACACACAAGAATTGTTGCACTGATTGAAAAATCAGTTTTAAAAGTTATTTTAAGGTAAATGGGTGCATAAAAAAGTTATTGTGAATAAAAATAATATACTTGGCATTTTTCAATGTTATTATTAATAAATTAAATTTGAATAAACTGCAACTATAACCCTGTATCAAATTAAAGGACAAGATGAGCAAATAATTTATGCTGAACAAATTGATACTTTATTACAATGATTAGACAATGTTTACATATGCTGAACACTAAAAATACCCCCCCACACACACTGAAAGACTATACGTTAATCAAACATGCACATAATTACTTCATGTTCCATCTCAGGGAAAAAAATTGTTTGATTCCCTGTAATCTTTGGCTTGTTCTACATTACTAATTGAAAGGATAAAACCAATAAAGATAAATTTGCTTTTGAAACTCTATCTTTACATATTGATTTAATGACTGATATTCAACATGTTTAGCCCCAAAGGAGTTCAATGGGCTTAAAAACAAACAGCATTTCAGAAAAAGCACAGGGTACGGATCTTTAGGGGCAATACTACTTCAGACTGTAATTGGAGGGTGGCTTGCTGGAATCCCCCCCATGCCAAGTGCACATAGAAAACTATTATATCAAGACAAAAGCTGGAACAGAACCTAATATGCTAGACTTCCATAATCAGGGAGGTTTTGATGTAGGGTGACCAGATAAAATCCATGTCAGGGCTCATGTAACTTTAACAGCTGTAGAGAAAAGGGAATTTCAGCCAGGGTCATTTGTATGCAATTAGTTCCTGGTGAAATTCCCTCTTCATCACAACAGTTAAAGTTGCAGGGGCCCTGCCTTCTTTTGTATATGGTCACTCTAGTATAGTACATGCACCTTTAACTGTTGTGATGAAGAGGGAATATCACCAGGAACTAATTGTATACAAATGACACTGGCTGGAATTCCCTTTTCTCTACAACTGTTAAAGTTACATGAGCTCTGACCTGGATTTTATCTGGTCAGCCTATTTTGATGAGGGAACACAGACGTATATCCCTATTATGCTAGACTTCCATAATCAGTGAGCTTTAAATGTGGGAACACAGACATTGCCAGCACCATTTTATGAGAATGCCTCTCCAGAAGGTCTAGAGCCAGTGCAAAACTATGCCTTCCAAGCCCAACCCAGTCTGGTGTCCCAGAATGATACCAAGTCAATAGTATTAAAAACCTCTGAGGAGGTCCAGGAGAATGAATAGGGCTACACTCCCTCATCCATCGCCCAAGCATAAGCCATCTATCAGGGCAACCAAAGATGGATTGGAATGGATCCAATTAATCTGAATTGAGTGGCCAGCACCCGCTCCAACACCTTGATCAAAAATGGAAGATTCAACACTGGGCAGTATTGTACTTGATCATAGCATTTTGTTTTCAAAGTGAATCTCACTATCACTTCTTTAAGGGTTGCAGGAACTACTACCTCTCTCAGAAAAGCACTGATTACCTGTGACGTCCATAATTGTAGTGTCCCTCAGGTGTGGACAACGTGGGTGTGAGTTTACCTGCTCAACTTGCAGTTCACCCTAGACCTTGCTTGCCAAGTAACAACTCTGAAACCTCCACAACAGTATCCTTTATTGTTAAACACTTGGGAGAAGACTAACTCCTGCGGAGCCACACACCACATGCCCCATCCAGGCCTCCAGAAAGGAAAGGGAAACTAACAACTGCAGGCCTCTTAAAGGTATATACATACACATATCACAATAATCCCAGCCCAAATCAGGCAGACAGGGTTGGCAAGAATTTAAAGTGCATGTGGTAGGCCTCTAAGTAGCTTATCTGCTTCTTTAGATTATGGGGTGGTATACAAATGTAATAAATAAATAAATAAATAAATAGACGGTGCCCTAGCTGCACCCATCTCTGACTCTGTTAAAATTATGGCATCCAAGTAAACATGGATACGATCAATTTTTTCTCTAAACTGTTCACGTCAGGCCTCCACTGGATGACACTGTCACAAGAGTAGCAAAGTAGCAAAGTGTCTGTCACCATCATCACCACAGAATGACTCCAAAGAATGGTTCTTACTTGTGTTCAGTTGTATTATTATGAGTCTTTTGCCCCTTGTGCTCGTTAACAACCCAATCATTTTATCGCCTTCAACTCCACATTATACCAAGGAGGTGATACAACTCTACAATTTGGTTGAGATCATTTGGTAGTGATCATATGAATGGCCCGAGTCATCCCCCCATTCGAAGTGGAGAGCAGGAGCTCAGCAGAACCAACAGGTAAAGCTGCAAGAAAATTCCCCAGAAAGGTAAGAAAACCTTCTGGATGCATCCATCTATGAAATGGGCCTTCAAACCTGTCCCCCCACCTTTGCAGATGTTATAGTTACCTGAAGGTCAATCGTGATTAGGCTACTCGTTCTGATGGGTGTATGCTACCTCGAGTATCAGAGACAGTATGCTTATGTTCACCAATTGCTTGGGAACATGGGTGGGAGGGTGCTGTTGCACTCGTGTCCTGTTTGTGGGTTCCTGATCGACAGCTGATCATCCATTATGTGGACCATTGTGTGGACAGAATGCTAGACTAAATAGACTAATAATAATAATAATAATAATAATAATAATAATAATAATAATAATAATAAAATTCTTACCCACCTCTCCCTCTGGATCGAGGCGGGGAACAACATGAAATACAAAAATTCCATAAAATTCATAAAACTGATTAAAGAACATATAAAACTGCTACAATTCTTGGTCTGATCCAACATGGCTCTTCCTATATTTTTATATTCGTATATAGGTTTATAATACCATTTGAAAGGACCTCCACCGGAGTACACTGTAATAGGCTTCACAAATGTAGAACACTCTTCAGAGATCTTTGCCAGCCTATCTGTAAAATTATTCCAAAGTAGAATGACCCAAACTATTTCTTCACAACGTGCCCTAAGAACAATTAAAAAACCCTGACTTCTAAATGCTCACAGAATAAAGTTAAAATATCAAGGCACAAATGCCATGGCCATTTTATAGGATTCTCAAGCTGTTTTGATTTGAAACATGCATACTTTTGTGAATCTCCTACTTGGTTCAGAAACTAAGTGACTTCACTCAGTTTTTCAAAAGTGTTGTAAATTGTGATTTGACAGTGTATCTTGAAATAGTTACACAAAAATATTGAATAATCCAGTAGATTATAAAAATGGCTTACAGTTCTTCCAGTTAGAGTACTTTTGCATAAATTCAACATCAAAGATAGAAAATATCTGGTAATTAAATGAAATTATAGGCAGTTCAAAAACCAAAGCTTCCTGATACCAAAGCAGGTGGCACTAACACCTGCAGCTACAAGTCAATTGAGAGTGTTAAGTTCTATGAAGGATTACTATTTTCAAGCATGGCTGGTGATTTTGGACAGCAGCACTTAAGAAACCTTCAATCAGGTAGTTCCACCACCACACATTTTATAAAGCATCCCCACTGTCAAAAATTGTAGGAGTTTAGAGATTCTAACCTTCATAAAGGTCAAAAATGTTGGGGTTGGTTTTGATCGTTCTATTAAACATTTTTGCTTCAAATAGTAGAGATCACTGTCCCAATTACAATTAGGGCAGAATTCATGTACTCAGAAATCACTCTTTAATATGGTGATTTGCTGAGATGCAATTGTCTAAAACCTGTTTAAAAATGAATTTTGCTATATAGATCATATGTGATTAAGACTGCAATCCTAAACACATTGCCAGGAAGCAGACACCACTGAACCAGACGTGACCTAGGGCCAAACTAAACAGGACATTAAAAATGAGAATTTTATACTCATCCTAAATTTCTGTTCTCAAAGAAAGCAGTCAGACAGCCAATATTCTTTGGCTTTCCCTTCCCACTAGCTAGGAGGCAGCATGAGCTGGCTGATTGATTCCTCCTTGAGAAGGGCCCTCATTTTCCTCAGAATGGAATGGAAAAAATGCATGAGCCCAGTTAACAGTACAATGATGCTAGGATATAAACAACTACATGCCAACCAGTAAATAAATCCAAAATGACTTTCAGATATAGAGGTAGAAGGATTTCATTCCAGGAGACCCTACTTACCTCCCCACCTATTCCTTTCATTCAGAAGGATGAATCAATCCCCAAAACCCCAGAGAGGTGCAAGAATGTCCTCCTGTCTTCTTCAAGAGCAGGAATTGACAGTAAGTATACCATTCCTGTTTTCTCTGAGGAGTGTGTGTGTATGTGTGTGTGCTGTCTATTTATATGAGTGTATCTAAATGGTTTTTATGTTATGTATAATATGGCATTTTTAAAGTTTTAAATTTTGTAAACCGCCAGAGCTCTGGCTATCAGGTGGCACTGAAATGAAATGAAGGGCAGGAGCGCAATTACTATACTTTAGGCTACAACACAGTATACAGCAGAGATTAAACTGGTGGACGAAGGGTCAGATTGTAAGTACTTACTGTCATAGAACTCTTTGTGAGATTTGTCATCTGAATGCTGCATCAGCAGATATAAACTTTTCCACTTTGCAGTGCTTTGTGAACATGTGCATTGAAGCCAAGTTGTTACTTGGAAGCTGACTCCCCTGGTGAACCAGTCCATGTCCAGTCACCAAATCAGAGACTCTTTCAATATTCTTGTGATCCAAACAAATTTGTGCTCCTGTCTGGCAATCTTGTCTTGGAAGGACAGTTGTTGTCAGGTGGGTGAGGCTGGGGGACTGGCATGGAATTTGGAACACTGTAGCACTTTCTGGCAGGACATCATCATACCCACAAGTTGTGTCAGTCCATGCTGAAAAACTGATCTGATGCACCATCTTTCAGCTTGGTGGATCTCTCCTCTGATAGGAAAATGAGGAACTAAGTTGTGTTCAGCAAAATTTCAAGATGGTCCAAGAGCTGCATCAGTTCCAGGAAGTTCATCTCCCAGTTCACTATGAAGCCATGTTCTAATAGGCAGTCCAGAGTGTGTTAACTCCTGTCCCAGGAACTGTAATGGGTCAGAATGTCATTGAGGTAAGTTTAAAGAAAATACTGCCTGCAATTGTAGGTGTGCTACTAATCCTACAACTATCTTCATAAACACTGATGTTTATGAAGGTGCTAATGTGAAGCCAAATGGCAGTGCCCTCTATTAGAACTGCCTATGGTGACAGGTGAAGTACAGGTACTTCCTGTGGGACAGCCAAATTGAGATACGTAAGTAGGCCTTTGACAGGTCTATTTATTCCAAGAAATCTTGTCTCTCTAAATGGACATGATTGACTTAAAAGTCTCCATTTTGGAAATTCTTCTTTGCAATGAATTGGTTGAGCCACTTCAAGCTCAATATATCCCTCACCCTTGTTCTATCACCAAGGAAAACACAGAATATATCCTGGAATACCTCTGGCTTTATGGCTGATATCTCTAGTAGGTGCTGAATGGTGCATAGGTGTTTCTTCTTTTTTTCTGGAACTTGGAGAGGAAACCATCTCCCTTAACACATTTCAACATCTCCATAGTTTTCTATGCACACCAGCTTGCAAAGTGAAAAAGATGGCGCCTACAGTGAAGGGTATAGAGGGCTACCTGGCATCATTGCAATGAGTCTACTTGTTTCCCTTGGAGAAAGAGTAAGAAGCAGTTTCAGAGGAAGATTAAGATGAGCCTTTCATGTGCATCTTAATATATGGCCTCTTAGATGTTAATCTGCTTTGCTGGTCTGGTGCTGTAGGACTCTTTGGGAGTCCCAAAAAAACGACTGAGGCTTAGTTTTCTTGTACTCCTCCTTTGCTCTGTGGTGAGCTTTCTTTTTTCCTGTTGTTCCCACCAGAACTGCTTCTAGTGGATCACTGAAGAGTTTAGAGCCCAAGAATGTAGTGCCCACCAACCTGGACTACAAATTGGTTTCCATGTTCAGCTCCAAAGACAGATATTGCATCTAGCTACTATATTAGTCAGCATGGCTCTCGAGGTCAGCTGAACCAAGGAGTAATCTGCCAGCTGGGTCACTGACAGGGAAATCTCTTGAAGGTCATCATTTACACTCTTGGCTCTTAAGAGCCTGCAGAGGCAGTCTACTCTACTCACAGGTAAGTAGCTTGGGCAAAGATAGAACTGATGACTGATGCTCCCAGTGGTGCTACTGAAGTCTTGATATTTTGCATAACATGGCCACCACTTGCTTATCATGCATATCCTTGGAGCCATGCTTACCTTCAGAGGTCTGATGATTGCTGAAGATGACAACACTATGACAAGAGTTTCTATGGAGAGTATTTGAGGAACTCTGCAACTAATTATGGTAGTGAATATTGCTTGTTGACTAAGCAGTGGATGATGAAGTTCAAATAATTATACTGTGAGTAGTCAGTTGGATGATTTTGGAAATGACACCATCAGAGGCTTCACTGGCTCTTGTAGGAAACTGCCTATACTTCAGGAGGTAGAGGGGATGGAGTCCCTCGCTCCTTGTTTTTCTCCATTGTGAACTGTAAGGTTTTTACAGCCTTAGAAAGGTTTTTTTAAAAAAAGCATACAGGCCAGGTTGATAATCTGCATTTACACCTTCTTCTGTCAACTCACCATCCTCACTGAGGGGTGACTGAGGAAGCCTCTGAGCACTTTGGAGAGAAATCCTAACAGTGCTATTCAAGTCTTAATGGCCAGTACTCCTCAAAAGTTCCTGTAAACTGACCCCCAGTTGCGGGTTGTTGCCCCTCATGTTGCCCCCTGTTCAGGTGTTGCATACGAGTGCCCACCCTTGAGGCTGGGCTTAAGGGAAATACAACTGCTTCTGGAGCTATCAGAATTCCTACTGGATTATTTAGATCAAGGAGAGTTACTAGATGAAGATATATGGTTCCTTCTGAAGTATTTATGTTTCAAGTGGCTTTTTGCAGTCTTTTAATAGTTTTTTGTGTGGTAAACAGAGTAGAAATTTGCTGTTTAAAGTGTATCTGAAGAGTCAGCTTCCTTGACCTCGCCTGCAACCAGCCAAGAATTCTGGCTGCATCTGATCCTCTTTAAGATCTGGAGGTGATAGAGAAGACTCCCTAGAAGAAACCCCCTCGCTACCCATATGTTTGTTTATTACAGTTCTATACCTCCAATAGCTGAACGCTCTGGATGGTTCAGAACAATTAAAACCATAAAATACATGCCTTTGATATAGCCCCTGTCTTCATAGAATCATAGAATGGTAGAGTTGGAAGGGGCCTATAAGGCCACTGAGTCCAACCCCCTGCTCATTGCAGGAATCCACCTTAAAGCATCCCTGACAGACAGTTGTCCAGTTGCCTCTTGAAGGCCTCTAGTGTGGGAGAGCCCACAACCTCCCTAGGTAATTGGTTCTATTGTCGTATTGCTCTAACAATCAGGAGGTTTTTCCTGACGTCCAGTCGGAAGTTGGCTTCCTGTAACTTGAACCCAGTATTCCATGTCCTGCACTCTGGGTTGATCGAGAAGAGATCGTGGCCCTCCTCTGTGTGACAACCTTTCAAGTACTTGAAGAGTGCTATCATGTCTCCCCTCAATCTTCTCTTCTCCAGGCTAAACATGCCCAGTTCTTTCAGTCTCTCCTCATAGGGCTTTGTTTCTTGGATCAGCTTTGTACTGTTATTGCCAGGCTAGTACCAGATCTTCTCCTGTAGTCTCACTGCTCTTCTATGCCGTCCCATTAGGTAGCTTGGGGATGTATATGTGGAAATGGTTAGACTCCCCACCTCTGCAATCCTGATAATTATTAACTTCCCCAGCAGCTTCTATTTTCATCTTAAAAATGTGCTTATTAAATGCAACGACACAATGTCACATATAGTTTGGCCCTTGCAACCAAGTAAACATGTTTAAAAATGGGCTGCACATTCACTGATCTGAAGAACATTAATAAAAAATATTTATTAGTAGGAGCCCTATCCAGATATATTATTCACCGTGAGAACCCTAGGGACTACAACCTGCCTTTAAAATACTTATCAAAATCAATCAAATTTTATGTTTTGTCTTTACAGCACTTTGCTAGATTTTCTCAAATTTTGTTAATCCAGTTTTATTCTCATAACATTTTCTTTCTCCCACAGTATCTTTCTGTTTTACTTGTTTGTGTTGTTTCTTTCACATTAGCCTCAGAAAATCAAATATCTCTCACTTGTCTTCCAGCACTTCCTTCCCCTTGTTCTTATTTGTCATTTCCTTTCTTTTACTTCATCTCCTTCATCCTCTCCTCTTCTCCTGTCACCCAGCTTCCAACCATCTATCCTAGGTCAGAAGCAATTACAATCTCCCACTGGTGCTGCTTTCTATTTGTAACATGTGGTGTGTCTCGGCAGCAGTGAGCACTTCCACAACCTGATACAGCTGAGAAGAAGAAGGGCTTCCAGCCAAAAAGGGATTGAAGAGCAGCTGCTGCCTGTGGTTAGCCACACGCAGCAGTGCTGTGATCAACAGTGCAGCAGACCTGCTGCAACTAGAAGAGATAGACAGAAGCAAAGAAAAGGAAAGGATGTCTGGAAACAATCGGGGGATTTAGCATTCTTAGTACTACGGTCTATGTCAGAAAAAGTTAACATTCTCTGCAGTGTGAAAGGAACCTAGTGGTAATTTAAGGTTTATTCTAGCAGATCTTTGAATAGGAGACTCAAATGCCTGTCACTTTAGGTCAAAATGGTCATGGAGAATAATATATTTGGATAGGGCTCCTACATCCTTAGCATTTCTGATATTTTTTCTTAGCTTAATTAAATTTGTAGAACACCATATCCAGAAGGCTTGAGGTAGATCACAGCAATTTGTAGTAATAATATATAAGGATACAAAAAGTAATTCAAATAAAAACAGGACATACAATTGGGCTCCACAGATGTTACTTTTTAATTTATCAATTTATCAGCTATTTCTATAACATAAACTTTTTTGTTCATTCTCGCCTATCCTTCCATAATGGGCCCCCACCTTCATCCATTTTCTTGTCATTTCATTTTCTCTTACACGGTCAAACAATGCAAATCATTATCATAAAATAGGTCTTTCAGTTTTATTTGATTGCCTTCATAGGAATGACAGGATTATTTGGACTAGGCTTTTTATCCTTCCAAGAAGTTCAAAATATTACCACGATGAATCTTGATTTCATCTGATCAAGAGATCTGTATGTACGCTCAATAGTTTCTCTAGCCCATTCTATTTGTAATTTCCATCATAGCTCACTTCTGTGAATTGAGAAGATGCCAGTAAAGACATTTTTTGGAGATGGGGTGGAGTGATTAAAAAGTGATTATGAAGCTGAATACTGTCTACAATGACCAGCACCTGTAGTACTCCAAGGACTCAGTCATGGCTCTTTTCTAGCCCTGCTGCCCAAGATTCTTTTTAAGTTGAGATATAGGGGATTGAACCTGGGACCTTCTTCATGGCAAGCTCTATGGAACATCCTCAGATATATAAAACTTTCTCATAAAGCCAGATGTCACTCAGACGAGAACTGTGTACTCTGACCTGCAGCTGCTGCCCAGCATCTGACAGAGGGCTTTCCTGGCCCTGGCACCTTACAAAAAGTGTGGGAACTGATTGAGATTGAACCTAGGATATTCTATATGCAGAGTATGTATGCTATAATTGAGCTATGGGTCAAAATTGTATCCATAAGCCAAGCTGAGAAATGCTTATGGAGACAATTGCGGAAAAAACTTGTCACTCAAGGCTCTTCTGCAAACAGATCACATGAATATGGTCCATCCGTCTATCATTTATAATATCTATTTTTTATAATACAGCAAAAATGTGACCACTGCATAAACCTATCTGATTTTGAATTCCTCTCTCCTGAATTTGCTACACAAATATGAAATTTATCTCTCTGGACAGTAAAACAGTACGTGTAGATAGAAAGAAAACTGTAATCTGCTGAACTCTTGAAACTTGCTATATTTTGTCACAACATGCATTCCTCTCATTCTACATTTTTATCTTTGCACTTTGCTGTATGTAACCGAGCAACTTAATTAACCACTGGTAGGTAGTGTTTATGTTAGTTCTCAAAAGGTTAAGAAGCTGATTATAACTAAAATCAGCTTTGCCTGAGGCTTTGGTGGCTCTGTGTAATCAAATTAGACAGGAAGGGTACAGTGTCACCTAACAGAAACTAGTGGCACCTACCTCTTTACTTTGACCTTGATCATTGAAAGTTAGAGTTTATCTTATTACCAATATCTTTAAAAGATTAGTTTCTAATAAACTTTTTTTAATAGGAGCAGCATCAGCCAATATGATTTTCATATAATATAATGTAAGTGGTCCAAGACAAATGGAATGGCTTCATTTTTTCACCAAGTAGCTCTTCACTCTAAATTAAAAAAAACCTCTTGGACACCTGATCCTAAATATCTGAACTGATATCCACCTGTCATCTTAAAATAATGTCTCTGCACTGCTGATACAACATCCTATAATGATTTATGGGCATAGTTGCTAATATACCATATACTAAATATTTATTTTTGGGTACAAAAAATAAAAAGAATGGGCTTTGAGAAGCTAATTTCATTATATATTTGGATCCTGTACAGGTAAGGTTGAAGTAGAAAATCATGGCTTCTTCACCATCCAATAGCTATTAAAAAAATCTTACATATTTTAAAGAAATTTTAAAGAAATTTTTAAGAAACCACTTGAGACAGTTACAGTTCTGCCCAACTACAATAGGGACTATGTTCTTTAAAGTCAAATAAAATGAATGATAAAAGAGGATGCATTTAAGAATGCTTAATACTGTACAGAAGATAGCTCCATATCAGAGGAACACTTCCCACAGTGCTATATCCAAACTACATTTATATGTAGTCATTGCTTTCTTAATCTTTGAACATAAAGGATATAAATGATTACACAAAAAGTGTGTATAATGAAATGATGTTTAAAGTTTTAATAATAAAAACCCTTTCAGGAATATATACCTTCAAGAATTTTACGCACAAATCCAAGAACAAATATTTTCAGCTACAGCTTGAGATTTAATTTCAGTTTAACTTCTGTATTTTTATGGCTACAGCCTAGTTATAAATCACAGAAAAACAGTAAATACAAATGTGAGTTCTGCAACTCCATTGCAACTGCATTTCTTAGAATTAAAATGACCATCTTAAACTCATAAAGAGTTAATGTTCAGACTGATTATTGCTGCTAACAAGCTGCTAACATATTCACATGTGCTTAGCCTGTCTTGTTTTGTGCTGCAAGACATATAAAAATAAAAAAAACAATATTCCAAGTTTAACAAAAGGACTGGACACATGATGCCCCTCTATATTTTGATGAGCCTCAAATGACTCTGTTGTTCATACTATAGACAATTTATTCCAGGGAAATATATTATATTAAGAAAAAATCCTCAACAATGAAGGAAATATATAAATTCAAAGTGATGTGGCACATGATTCTATAACAACTATTTATTTCAAATATACTGACATTTTGAGTGCATAATCAGCCAGCCTGGAAGCATTTTCCCTACTTTTTAAAAGAAAAGACATGTTATTTAGACAGAACATACACTTGCCATCCATATTTTAGAACTAACAATAACTTCCTAGGCATTTCCCCTCTTTTCAAATGTGAATTCGTAAGAGACAATATCTCTTTCAACTGAATGTATCGCATTCATTCATTTACACCTATTACAGATCATTAATCTGAAACAGTTAGTTAACAACCAGCAAGTTTCTGTACTTTAAATCTTCATTTATTGCTGCAGACCTCCATTATGTGTGCAAGAAGATTAGGATGTAAAGCCCTCAGAATGAGGTAGGAGTGGTCATGACCAATAGGTCAGCACAGAACTGGGCCACTTCTGCCTTCTAAACTCAGCGATGTGGAACTAAGTGTGGCCAAACAAGTAGCTGGTTGGACTCTGGCCAAGAGGCTCAAAATTGCTGACTGTTGCCACATTCTTTCAATTTTAATAAAAGGACTGGCTTAAACATTTGCTAGAGTGCCAGCTGCGTTTGCAAACTAAAAAAAGGAGTACAAATGAAGCAAAGACATTCTCCTTAACATATGATCGCTTCTTTTGCTTGTAATTTCTCTTCATTGCAACAAATGGCTGTAAATGGATTAATGGCAGAGCTCCAGAGAGCATGTCGCAGATCACTACTGAACTTATAAACTGTTCTATAAAACATACTCAAAGAATCTCACCTGCTCCTAACTTTCTGTTAATATATTATTTACAAGAGAATTTTTATTTCAAGATTAATGTTCCACTTGAACAAGTCTAGGCATAAAAATTCCCAATCAGAAAAGAATAACACACCACTTTAAATATAATTTTAACACCACAGTAAATTACTATTTACCTTCCTATTCCTGTAAAGGGGATAAAATCCACTCCTATACTATTACACATGAATGAGTGTACTAAAATAAGAAATATCAAATATTAAGACTGAAAACTTTAATCAATTAATCAACTAAATTTAATTGCAGATTTAATGAGTGAGGCTGGCCATAAGCAAAAACTCTGTGACTTTTGAAAGGCCTGCTCTTATGCAGGTCGCATAGATCTGTCTATTTCTTCCTTCCTGTACCAAATCTGATGAACAATAAACTTAATGCTGGCTTCCCTTTCTGGTCCATAGCCATCAGACTATGAATTTCTAAGCTGTTTTACACTGAAGAGAAAGGCATCTTTTCCTTCAGGGATCTCAAAAAAGCCCACTCATTGAGTTTTTTTAAAAATATATAAATATATTTAACTGCTCAATTAAATTGCATCAAATCCAGACAATTAGTTGATTTAAAAAGCAAACAGTAATCAGTTGATAGCATTATCACAAGACTCTACTCCTATTTTTAAGCTAATAAAAAGGAAAATACAGCAACAAGTTGTTATTAGTGAACAATTACACTACAAGATTAGCACAGACTCAGTGCATATTAACATATCCCTTTGAAAACCAGTTACTGTGGAAATCTTCCACCAACAATTTTATGGAACAAATTTTGAAATGTTCTATTTTAAAGACTATGTAGGTGAGAGCAATACTGCACTCTAGTAGTGTTCAATTCTTTTAACAAATTACTCATTGTTTTAGCTATCTTCCTCAAGAATTACTGTAATGGACTCTGCTGCAAATACCAGTTCTCTAGTAATTTGTTTAATAAAGGGCATTGTCTATCAAAAGCAAACTGATTGTGTCAATTGAGGGCTAACTTGCAGTAAAATGCTGTCCTGACACATATCAAGGGATGCTTCATTAGAGCAGACAGATGAAACTGCAAATATGTAAATCACAATAATTTGACCTCAATCTTAATGTATAAAAATCCCCCTTCTGTTGCTTGCATCTCTTATTTGAGGTTATGTTAGTGCTTGATATAACATTCAATTCAAATTGATTTTTAAAAACTTTTTTCTCTCCCTCTAAACAGAGGATAGGAAGTAGATGAGTATAACTTAGTGAAGCTGCTAAGATGAGATGTTGGCAGGGTGAAGTGGTAGATTTTAGTAATAGCTGTAAGCTGTAAGTGGTTCTGAGCTTTGAAGTCAGTATAGCTTTGATGTAGTACTCTCTTAGTTAATCGCAAGATAGTCTTGAAAGAAAAGACTTTCCAAATACTATTCTTAGTGTCACTGCTTGAAAAATTCTTGTATGATATTTTTTCCAGTAGAGATCTTCAAATCTGGCCTCAGACTACTTTCTCCTCTTTCATTCTCATATATTTTAAAAGGTCTTTAAAATTGAAATTGTAATTAAAACAAAGCCTTGTTTGGTTGTCTGTGTATTACTTTGCAATGTGATTTCAGGCAGTAGACCTAGAGTGTTCAAACACATTCAGAAAGCATATTACTGGGACCTCACAGTGTGAAAAGGCGGTAGGGGGCAGTCATTTTTCCCATATGTTCCTCTCTATTTGTCTTGAAGTGGACCCTAATATCAGAAATACGCACCACAAAAAAGTAAAGTTCAATGTCACGTGGAGAAAAGCTATAAGGGACCTATACTTTAACCATCCACTTATATTAAGTTTTCATACGCAAATTATGATAGAAAACTCATGAAAACATGTGAAACTCAGAAGAGTTAAGATTTACTTTCAAGAAAATCAACATTATTTGTAAGTACCAGACTTATCTGAAAGCATTCAATTTTACTGCAGACAAGTAACATCAACATTAGGCAGCTAAGAGTGGCAGAAACTTCATGTGGTCTATGAAATAACACAATGTGATCTACTTAACAATGTATTAAAACTTCTTCTGTACTTATATAGAAATCAAGCTGCACAGTGTAGCAAAGAACTGTTTTTGTTAGTTCAGTTGGCAGAACAAGAATGTTAAAGCGGTTAAACCATTATCTTTTATCTGCAGTGAAGGGCTGATAATATGTGCACATTTGTACATGAACTCTAAAATGATGCTGCCATTCACAAAATCCTATGCTCATCTAAACAGACAGGAATAAAGAACATGGCATGTGACCAGTAAATTATGAGAGAGCAACACCTCAAGGTTAGAGGTCGCTGAAGATTTCAACAAATCTCACCAGATATGGCAACAGATTAAGCAAAGAGACAGATTGCCCTCCAACCTTAACCTGTTAAGACCTTTGAAGTCTTATGGTGACCTCTATTCTGCTCTTTCATATTAGTTGTTAGTTACACTAATTACAGCCTAATAGTATCCTGGTGCCAGACTTTTTTCCCCCTAAAGCCATCCAGTGAAAGAATATCAGAAAAATGGTGACTGCTCCAGCCAAATTGCAATGTGCACATCACAAGCACTTACCCCCAATTTACAACAGACTTTGTAAACTTCTATAGACAACCATGAGGAAGACATCAATAGCATTGTGTAACTTTGTGCAATGTACGCATGTCTTACTGCAAAGAAATCCATATATAAGAATAAATTGGTCTTAATGTAAAAGCTCAGATTTTTTTGGACAAATGGTTAAGAAAGCCAATATTTCTCTTAAGTACAAGATTACTTAAAATTTAATGATCAAAAGGAACTTGCCCTTTGTTAGAAGCAGCATCCACATTTAGTATTTCCATCAATTTTGAGAATATGAAACAAAATAATTCTTATCAAATTAACACATCAGAGCCACAATGGTTTAAAAACAGAACAAATTCAAGACCCATCACTATTGTAAAAAAGTCAGGTTTAAATATATATATTGTGTGATGCTAATGTTGCATTCATGCAAAGAAGCTCATGAAGTGGGGATTCCTCCCCACTTCCTGCTGAAGCTCCTGAATCCCTGAAACCCCCCAAGGAATGGCTTGGGATGTGAGGTGCATGGCTGCAATGAGGAGGCATCACCTCAAAATGGGTGAAGGCAGTGTGAGCACCAATCCCTCTGCAGTCCTTCCTACTGGTCCATTTCTGAGAGTTCCCAAGCCTTCAGTAGAAAGACACTTGCACAATTGTTTTTTTTTCCCTGTTGTCCTGAGTCACCTTTGCTTGTTGGTAGATCCAATGATATTTCAGAGGTAACTTTGGATGATTAACCACAGTGCCTAATCATTAAATACCTGCAGACTTATTAGTAAGTAAACAGAAAAGTGGAGAAACTTAAAAAACACCTATCTTCTTTACAATTAAGTAATCATCCTAATAAAATAACAAAGAGAACTAACTGTGATATTATAAATTCTGGATATTCTTGGCAGGATCCAAGAACTACTTTAGGCATGCACAAAGGAAATGAGGCAGGTGGCTACTAGGAGGAGCGCCTTCTCTGCTGTGGCACCCCGGCTGTGGAATGAGCTCCCTAGAAAGGTTCGCCTGGCACCTACATTATACTCCTTTCGATGCCAGGTGAAGACCTTATTTTCACAATACTTTAACAGTTTATCATCACAGTCTTTTAACTCTGCTGTTTTAAATCTTTATTTTAAATTTGTATTTTAAATCTGCATTGCTGCGTGGTTGTATTTTTATATTGTATTTTTACATTGTGTTTTTATACTGTTTTGTTCATGGTTTTAATTTTTGTGAACGGCCCAGAGAGCTTCAGCTATTGGGCGGTATATAAATGTAACAAATAAATAATAAATAAATAAATAAATACATACATGTCTGGAGGGATTTTCTTTTTTCTTCTATGAACAGCAGATCTGTATGTCACATCACAAATTAATTTCAAAACTCCCCTGTGTTTCAAGAATGATTTATCATACTGCATAGGGTGCTAGTGTTCCAACACAAACTCTAATTCCATTGGGTGTGAAAAACTAGTCAGATGGATCTAGTCAATTAGCTACATTTTCTTTTGCATTACACTTAAGAAATAAAAATAGAAAGGATGTTTTGTTTTGTTAAATCAAAACCATATATGCACCACTGTACACGTGTGTGTGTGTGTGTGTGTATGTATATATATATATATATATATATATGTAACGTTTTAGCAATAAGATGCATAGATACTGGGAAACCTTGGAGTCAATACTGCAAATTGCTGTTTGCATGCAACTTCCATGAAGAAGAATCAAAAGTTCTTGTGGAATGTGCATCCCCCCCCCACACCAACCTACAAATCTTAGTGTAATTTAGTACATTATTTCACCTAAAACATGTAGTCTGTCTTAGAGGCATAGCTAACAAACAAATGACATCAGGGTTTACTAGGCCACGTTGTGATGCTTCAAAGATACTGACCCAGTTGGCCCACAAGTACCCAGTTTGCAAGTACTCCTGGACTTGGCACTTTCAATGGAGTACATTTTACCAGCTTCAGCTGGTTCGACAACTGCAGACATTTCTAGAGAAGATAGATTTTTGCCTCAGTGACACATGCTTGTAATATCCAGGCTGCATTACTGTAATGCAGTCTATCTGGGGCTGACCTTAATGATGGTTTGGAGGCTTCAATTAGTGCAGAATGCAGCAATAACAATTGAAATTTGTAGACGTTAATGTTGCTGGTTACATCACACCTGTTCTGTGCCACTTACGTTGGCTGCTTATTTGTTTCCAAATTTAATTCCAATTTAAGGTATTGGGATTAACCTTTAAAGCACTAAATAGTTGGGGCTAAGATATCTGAAAGTCTGCCTGCACACAGATCAGCATCTGAGGCCCTGCTCTTTAGATCATCAGTAAGAGCTGTTAGGCTGTGAATACCAGGGACAGGGCCTTTTATGCGGTGGCCCGACATTTCTGGAATACCCTTCCCAGGGAAATACGTTTGAGCTCTTCATTGTTAGCCTTTAGACAGCTCTAAAGTCCCTTTATCTAGTCAGCTTATGAATGTTTACCATGCTATAACTTTTAATCCACTAGCATTATTTTAA
Organism: Anniella stebbinsi; assembly: GCA_029215795.1. Lineage (NCBI taxonomy): Eukaryota > Metazoa > Chordata > Lepidosauria > Squamata > Anniellidae > Anniella > Anniella stebbinsi. The sequence goes on from JARDYH010000002.1 coordinate 49,821,247, forward strand.
TGTTGCTTTTATTTGCTGCTGTTATTTTTCTTTGATTACTTTATCTGATCTCTTGATTTATCTGCTGTTCTGATTTTTCTGTACAACGTTGTTTTTATATGACCTTATTATGTTGTTTTATTGACTATAGTTAACATCCTTGGTAGGATAATCTATCCTGAAGCAGTTTTAAAATCCATTAAATAATTAAAGAAATCATAATAATTGAGCACCCTAAAAGTCTTTTAAACTACCCTAAGTACGATCACAGCATTTACTCCTCATTTATTGGTAAATTAATAGCCACTATGTTCTGACTCCCAAGAATGTGAAAAAGCAGCAGAGTGAACATAATAGCCCAACTCTCCTCTGAAAGGTTCAAAAGTAATTACTGAGTACCTGGACACAATTTGCCTGAAGCCTATCCATATGATACAGCCTGTTTAACAAAATGGTTAATCTGGCCTTCTGCCTTGCTAATCCATGAAACTCCATGAAATAATAATTCATATCTCCCTAACTAGACCTACGAAAGAGTATAATGCTTATTCATCAGTCTAGAAAGTATCCATTACAGCATGTGTCTACGGTGAGTAACATAACCAACAGCCTATGTTAACAGCCTTAAGTAAAATACACAGATAAAGTGCAAATGTACTTTGCAATGCTAATTTATACAGTTTTCCTGAGTAAAATTCAGTTTTCACAAGATATACTTCACAGACTGAGAACACATTTTCTAAATTAAGATCATATAGCCACAAAAACTTACACAGATCATTAAATGAAATTAATTTGACAGTTTAAACTCTTAAAACTGTTGTTTTAAGCTGCCTGTAGATCTTGATATGCATCACTGCATAGGTTTACATTAGTTCACATTTCCAAGATAATCTTTTGCAACTGATAATTGCTCCCTCATTATTATTTTTAAAAGATTCTTTAGTTCAACAAGGTATTTCAACCTGGATGCTTCAATTATTGGGAGAAAGGATGTAATTTTGGGTTATACAAAAAAGAGAAAGAAAGAAAGAAAAAAAGAAAAATACAAATAAGCATATTTCAATTGCTTTGAACTTCTGTCCAATGTTTTCACATCTGTACTGATATTTAAAAAACAAAAAAGGAATTGAAGTAAAATTCCAAAAGTATTGGCATTCTAGATAATTTGTGTTTCAAAAAAGTGGATTATAGCAATAAACTGGCAGTGACCTGCACATGAAAATATTTTTCCATATATAGATTTGTTAAGAGTGAGGATGCAACAGGTTGTATACAACAAGTCCACCACACTAACTTGTCTCCACATAACAGTTGGGTGCATGCGTGGGTGCGTTCGGACAACACTTTAGTCAATGGTGGGGGGGAGGAGTCAACTCACAGTTGTTGTTTTTGTGGGTACTTCCCACACGGCATGGTGCCATGCCCCTGTGGAGCAGTGGAGGTTCACGGAGAGTGGATTTCTACTCAACCTGGCATTTGACTGACACAGCCCCCACCCCACTCCCCACCCTCGCTCCTCCCTCAGTCCTCCAGGGGCTATTCCAGCAGCCATTGCGAGTTGTGCCAGTTGTAGCAAAGCTGCTGGATCGGTTTCGGCTGCTCTTGCCTGGGAATTCTGTAGCCAGGATAAAACTGTCAACTCAATAGGGTGGAAAACTCCACTGGCTCGATTTGGATAACACAAAAACCACCGGTTGTGTGACAGGTCAACTCTGCATTTGATTGTGTTTCTCCAGTGTTTTGTTGTTGTTGTTTTAAGGAAAAGTCATCCGTGGGGTGGTTTTTGCCTGACAGATGACACAAAAATCAACCGGTGACTGCTCAACTGATGGTTGACTACTAAAACCAGCTGTGGATATTGTGTCATCCGAACGCAGTGCGTGTGCGTGTGCATGTGCACACATGAGGTAGAGGAACAGTCTCAGCTTCCTCCCCAAACAATCTAAGAGAGACCACTTTCTCCTGTGCAGATTGCCCTAATCTTTACGTTCTGAGGGGAAGACATTGCACACTGTACCACGGCCTACTGAAATTGGTTGTGGTGCCAGGGAAGGCCTTACGCGATAGGACTTACTTCAGAGTTATAGTGATTGTGCTGTAACTCTCTGACATCCTCAAAGCGCTGACCCACTGATAGATGTTATGGGAACATGAGATAGGGGTGCTTGGATTCAGTTCACGCTTACTTCCTCGCTGCCTAACAAGAGACTGCTGCTGTACGGGACTTCACTCAAAAGCTTTGTATGGTGCAGATTTCCTATCTGAAGGAAGAAAAGGGACAAGAGATGAAAGCATGCAGCCATTCTGTATTTCTCTTCTGGTTCTCTTGTCTCCCACAATTTGCCAAGGTCTAGGCCTGCTTATTACTCAGAAGAAATGCCCCGGTTTTTATCTGAGGCGAGGAATACTATGAGGTTGCACAGAATACCTTGGATAAATATGATAGGTTCTAAATCATTATTGAGAAAATATTTTTTCATGGTGCTCAAAAGTTCATATGCTTTACAAGCACATTTATACAAACAATAACTTTCATAAGAGTTGTATATGAATAAATAACAACAACAACAACAACACAATCATTATGTAAATGTGCGTTATACAGAAGTTTTTTTTCTCTTCGTCTTTGCATAAATATAGTACAACTGCAGGGAAATAAAGGCAACTCACTTGTGTTTCCTTCCTTCTACATTAATATGATCAGATTAGTTGACAACACGGGCTAACAGAAAATAACAATAGGATTCACATATCATTTCCACAGAAAAGATCAGGATGTTAAAATGTAAGAACTTCCTTTCATTTTAAGAGGCATAACACATACTCATACGTGCAAGAAAGGTATCTAAAATGGGGAGCTGCAGAAACTCCACCTGGCATTCCTAAGGCAGTTCCTCTTCTGATCTCAAAGTAATAATGATTTCTTGCAGCTAAAGAGACATAAAGCTAATTCACACTTGCAGTTTACCAGTCCGCTAATCTACCTTCAGATGAAGTGTGAACCCAGCTGCTCAGGAGTAATTGTCCCTTAATCCTTAGCAATTTGCACTTCATTAATGAAGTGAGAGTTAACCCTTGCTACTCCCTCGCTGAATTACATGCAGATCCAGGTCCATTTCTGGTCCTCCGCCCAACCCATTTCATAGAGGTGGTGCTAGGAGGACCATTTTAGTCTGTGTTGTTATATCTTCTCTTGAAAGAAGCACAGTACATATAGGGATGCAACACCAAGCTTAGGTGACTCACAAATACTGCAGTATCCCATAGAAATGGGTGAGCATAAATATGGCAAGGACAAACAGGATACAATGGAATGTTTTAGTGCTTAGGGGACAAGCAATATATTTCCTGACAAGGTGCTAAAAATGTTCATTTCTCTCAAAGTAACTGCAGGCAGGTAATCCTTAGATAATGTGCCTTTGACAAATTAACAGAAGTGCTAGGATCTGACTGTTCTGTTTCCACAGCAAAATCCTTAAAAGCAATTGTGTGGGAATCAGATTTAGTGGGTCTAGGGTAAGCAGAACACAGAAGGAGCCAGAAACTTTCTATTTAAGAAGTAAGCTTCTGCCTGAATTCTGAAGAGTAATAAACCTGATTTCAGTTGCAGATATGGCAGTATAGCTTGGATAATCTGCTATATTGTATGTACAAGAGAAAAATAATTAACAAAATACTAAAACATGCTTTAGAAATTCACAGAATAAGATGCTATATAATAAATTCTTCTTCTTACTTTCATTCAGTTGTGGCTCATCATTCAGGTTGCACAGGCACTAAAGGGCTGGCCCAAGACATTTTGCTGCGGAATAGCAAATGACACCTTCCCACCCCCTCTCAAGTCACAGTGCATAAGCCAGTCAAGCTGCACTTGAGGCCAGGTGACAAAAGCTTATTATGCCAAAATAAAGTCATGAGACTTCAAGATGTCACAGAACACTTTGTGGCTTTTGAACACAAAAGAAGAAGAGCTCCCTATCCTTCTCTGCACATCTGTTCACATTTCTCTAGCAAGTGCAAACTCCTACTGTCAAGGAGGACTATACATCCACCATGCCTGGACTCATGGATCATGTAATCAGCAGGTACAGTCCAGAAAGATGCTTTCAAAGCCAAGGAGATCCAGACACAAGCAATTCAAGCCAAGCCCCACTACACACCCACATATTACCTTGCCCGCAGCCCAAACATTGCTGCTCACATCCCTTTTTGCTGCAGTACCACTTCTGTCCCATTGACCCAGCTTGGAAGAATCAACAGGTAAAGAAGGCCTCTGGCACACCACTGAATATGCCAGCAGCCAGTCCATCCACTCTTCCCCTTCCCAGGAGCCACACTGCCTATATATAGGCTGACCAGATAAAATCCAGGTCAGGGCTCTCATGTAACTTTAACAGTTGTACAGAAAAGGGAATTTCAGCCAGTGTCGTTTGTATGCAATTAGTTCCTGGTGAAATTCCCTCTTCATCACAACAGTTACAGGTGCATGCACTATACTAGAGTGACCATATACAAAAGAAGGCAGGGCCCCTGCAACTTTAACAGTTGTGATGAAGAGGGAATTTCACCAGGAACTAATTGCATACAAATGACCCTGGCTGAAATTCCCTTTTCTCTACAACTGTTAAAGTTACATGAGCCCTGACCTGGATTTTATCTGGTCACCCTACCTATATAATGCCAAGTGTAATAACTGGCTGGGCACTTCTCTCTGCATAATCAGTTACTAGCTTACAGTGGTGTTGTTGAGCAATTTTAGATGCTGGGTGTAATAGTCTTATAGGCCCCTTTTTATCTTAAAATGCATTTCTTCACTTTAAATGACAGGCATACCTTCCACACTGACAGCTGCTACGTTCCTGATGCTAGAGCAATTATACATATAGATATAGATTTCTCCTTGTAGTCAGAGTCAGCTGGGGTGGTGAAGGTGCTGGACCAGTGTCTGGAGGCTGTAATGGGCTGGATGAGGACCACTAAACTGAATCTGAATCTTGATAAAATGGAAGCTCTTGGTTTGGTGGTTCCTGAGTCTGGGAATTGGGTAAGCGACCTGTCCTGGATGAGGTTGCACTCCCTTTGAAGGAGCAGGTGCATAGCTTGGGAGTACTCCCAGATCCAGTCTTGTCACTGGAGGCTCGGGTGGACTCTGTGGCCCGGAGTACTTGGGGCCAGCTTTCGCTTCTCCACCAGCTATGGCCTTTCCTGGACAGGGACAACCTAGCCTCAGTAGTGCATGCACTGGTACCTTCCCGATTAGACTACTGCAATGTACTCTACATGGGTCTCCTTGAAGATGACTCAGAAGTTGCAGCTAGTGCAAAATGCAGCAGCTAGACTGCTGACCGGTACATCCCACAAAGACCATATAACACTGGTCTTAAAGGAATTGCACTGACATTTAAAGCTCTAAACAGCTTGGGACCTCGATACTTAAGCGAGCGCCACTCCCTTTATATGCCTGCCCAAGACATGAAACATAAGCTATGGTAGTACGTGGGAAAGAGCTTTCTTTGTTGTGGCACCCCGGTTGTGGAATGCCCTCCCCTTGGAGGCCAGACTAGTACCGGTGCTGACCTCATTTTGGTGCGAAGTTAAGCAAAGTTTTTAATAAAGCCTTGGATGGCTAAATTCACCAAGGTTGCATATAGCTTTAATTGTTTTAATTGTTTCCACTGCTTTTAAATTTTATACTGGTTTTAGCTTGATTAATGGTTTAATTTGTTTTTAGCTGTGTATATTTATTGTTTTATACTCTTTGTATGATTTTATCTGTATGCAGCCCTGAGATCCCAATGATATAGGGTGGGATACAAATGTCTTAATAAATAAATAAGATTCCATACATGTGAAGAGTTTCACATTGTGAACTCACTTAAGGTGCAACCCTACTCAAGTTTAAAAAGAAAAAAGTCCTACAATTCTCAGCATACCCCAGCTAGCCATTGAATTATGCCTTTAACTCATCATGTCACACTAGCATGAATACAGGAATCAAATAGGATTTCCTTCTGCTATGGAACACACTTACTTTGGAGTAAACACCATTATGTTATAGGAAAGTATAATATATATTGTAATTAAAACTTAAAAATAAGTATCTGTCACGTGTTAGAGTTTTCCCATGGAAATCTTGGCTGGTTCATTGTTGTGATTGATTGGGACTGAAATGCAGTTACGCATGACTGACGGAGACACACTAAATATCATTTTAGCATTGCAGTACTTATTACTGCCTTTAAATATGGTTAAACATCCCACAGTTATCTTGCTATTCTATTTCTACAATGCCTTCTCCTGTATCCTTTACTCCTGTCTTTTCTTCAACTCCCCCTTCTTTTTCAGGCTGAATCCTATGCACTTTTACGTCAGAGTAAGTTCTATTGATCTCAGTGGGGCTTACTTCTGAGTAGACATACTTACGATTGTGCTGCAGCTCTGTTTTTAAGGTGACACAAGATACACACACACATCATGTTTACCAAACGAACACATCATATGTGCTTGAAGGGGGGGGGGGGTTGACACCCTAAATGAGCAGTGGCAGATAGGAATTGTTTTAGCAAGCATTCAGGAAACAGTGCTGCTGAATCCTCTTTAGCCAGGAAGGGCCTCGAGGCATTGAAATTCTCTTTACTCTCCCAATCCTGCTGGAGTCCAGGTGGAGGGGGGAGTAATGAGGAGAGAATACACAGAGACTCACAGGCAGCATTCGACGACATGATAATCAATGGAGGGGGGGAACAATCGTCAGTTGTGTTGATTATTGCGTCATCCGAATGCTGCCAATAACTTACTGTCCGTTGCCTCTTCCCCCTCTGTTGCCTGAAATGTCCTCCGAATGCTGCTGATCAGCAACACAATGGACGATTGTTCCCCCCTCTCTGCTGATTATCGTGTCATGTGAAACAGGCCACAGTCTCTCTCTCTCTCTTTCTTAGGGCAGGAGGACAGCAGCTCAGGAGGGGAAATGGGCCCAATCTGCAGCTCCTGATGAGGGAAGGGAACCTGGGGATAAGTTGTGGCAGCAGAAGCAGTCCCACAGCCTCCTGTTGTTCTTGGCAGCCATTCCGCTGCCCCACACTCTTCCACATGTTCCTTCCTCCCCACAGAGTAGCTGCTACTCCCGCCTTGTGCAACAACTATCGCCAGAGTTCGGCAAGGGCAGCTTGTAGGAGGGGATGGCTAGCCGAGCAAGCGAGTGGGTGGCAGTGGCTCCAGCAAGAAAGAAGCCATGGGCCCTCCTGGGCAGGATCAGGGTGGGGAGAGCAGCAGAATTCACCACTCTTTCCTGCTCCACTGCCTCATGCGAGCACTTCCCACACTTCATGGTGGGGCCAACTGTGATGCCCACTATTTTCGAAAAGCAAGTGGGAAACACCTTGAATCCAACTATTTTAAAAATATTTTGAGGATCATTTTGAGCTCAATTGTACCTGCGTTGTGTGAATGAAAGGTTCACAGGGTTCTCCCCTATTTGCCCCTACACAGGACTGCAAAATGATGGACAGATGCCTGCACCATGAAGAAGAGGTAGTGGTATAGCCAATCCAAAGTAGGCTAGTTTTAGGGGACTTACAGATTAGACAGCATTATAAACCTGGTGTGCCTTCTTTCTGCCCAAGGTTCATATCTTTAAGTGGAAGTTGGGGATAGGAGAAAATCTAGCAAGGCATATAGCAAGAAAAACTGGAGAGGCAGAAAGAAAATGTGTTTTGTGTTTTTACTGATTTGGGAAGATACTGGTGGTTAAAGAGTTGGTTGGAGGCAGAGGGATCTAGGGAAGGGGCTAATGAATGAGGAGGTAAATTAGAATTATAGAATTTTAGAGTTGAAAGATAACATGAAGATCATCTATTCCACCATACTCAATGATGTAGAATACAACTACAGCATCCCTGGCAGATAGCTGTACAACCTCTGCTTGTCCAGCGAAGGAGAGCTCAGCACACCTCACTCTTGAAGAGCTCTTACCGTTAGGAAGTTTCTCCTAATGTTTACCTGAAATATACTGTCTTGCAATTTCCACCTATTGGTTCTAGTCCTCCCCTCTGGAGCAACAGAGAATGAGTCTGCTCTTACTTCTACATGATAGCCCTTCAAAAAAGTTACCATGTCTCCCCTTAATATTTTTATCTCCAGGCTGTTAGTTGAAAGGGAACTGTTTTGGAGGTGATTAGAATGAGAAATTAACTGGTTTGCCTTCTGTGAAATGGGTTTCTGTTGCAGCAGCAAATGTGGCAGCAAAGGAGTGACTTTGCATTTTGGGGCTCAGACTCCACCCCTAAATTGAATCCATATTGTGGCTTAGATCAATCATGACTCCACCTAGTCCAATATTCTTTTCACAAAGGTAGTGAGCCAAATGACGTTGGGAAGCTGACAAGTAGGAAGTTCCCTTACTGTTTGTCTCTACCAATTCGTATTGAGATAGTCAGTCTCATCTGTGGCAAAATATAGACCGGGCTACTAAGAAGAATTCAGGAACTGTACAATAATTGCAGCTTGCCTGTTAGAGTAACAGTTTAGGGTGGCCTTTCAGAAGTTACCCCAGTTAACAATGGTATCTGCCAGCCCCCATTTATTTAACTTGTCTATTAACAATACATTTTCCTCCCTATCACGACCAGAGTTCGCACACATACACCTGAGAGATAAAGATATTTCCATTTTACTATATGCTGATGATGCCATTCTTCTCTCATATACACAGTGAGGTTGCATAGATTATTGAGATCCCTAGGTGTATACGGTGGAAAAGAATGTTTAGATGTCAATTACTCTAAAGCTAATATAATAGTGTTTGGAAAGAGAGGGCAGAAATATTGCTGGCAGCTAGATACCCAGTGACTGGAGCAAGTTAGTTCCTGAAAATATCTGGGTGTAATAATCCAGAACTCTGGAACTTGGACTACTCATCTGAAAGCCGCTCTAGCAACGGCCAGCGCAGTTTTTCAGTATGCGACTGGACTTGATGGTAGGCTAGTAACATCCCTTCTTGAGCTTTACAAGTCCAAGCTATTGCCCCAGCTATTATATGGGGTAGCTGAATGGGCTCGCTCAAATATTGCAGAGCTGAACTCAGAACAACATAAATTTTAACAAGAGCCCTGGGGACCCTAGATCTACCACTAAAGTGGTGGTATGCATGGAGTCCACTTGCTGTTCAGTGAGAACTTTCGCATTTAATACTGTCTCAAGATAATTTTCCAACAGCTCTCCCCATCCTAATAGCATATGAGGAAATGGACCCAGATTCATGGGCTACCAAAACTTGTCATCTGGGATTCTCAATGGGTTATTTGGCTGTAAAGGCCTATAATGGTGCCCAATTAGAAATTGCAAGGCGCCTAGCTTATAGCTGATTTTCAGGATACCATTAGTGTCTAATTGCCATTCTAATGTATTGTACAAGAACGTTACTGTATATCCTGGGAAATTGCCCCGATATTTGGCCTCTACTTGTCTACATGGCTTGAAGGGACTTTTAATCAAATGCTGACTGAACACTCTGCAGCTGATGGAAATAAAAGGGTGGCACGCTAGCTTACCAAAAATAGATAGCGAATGTCCCAGTGGCTGTAGGAAGGACAGGTTGCTTACCTGTAACTGTGGTTCTTCCAGTGGTCATCTGTGCAGTTACACATATGGGCTCTGCACCTGCTTGGAGGCTCGATTTGGGAATCTTCCATAGCTGATAGAAATTTTCGGAGGGAACCCTCCCCCCCACTCATCATGCATGCGTAGGAGGGTTCCCGCCCAGTCCCTCAGTTCTCCTGAGACCCATTGCGAGTTAGGTACCAAGGGAAAAATTAATGAAATATACTTGCTTGAGAGGGAAGTAACCATATAAATTGTAAATGTCCACCAAAGAGGGGAAGGCGGGTGGGTTGTGTGACTGCACAGATGACCACTCGAGGAACCACAGTTACAGGTAAGCAACCTGTCCTTCTTCTTCGTGGTCTCTGTGCATCACACATATGGGCGATTAGCAAGCTTACTTACCATCGATGGGAGGATGGTCTCAGTTGAATATGGAGGACAGTACCGCTCGTCCAAACAAGCAGTCTTCCCGTGCCCGGATGTCTAGCCTGTACTGCTTGACGAATGTGAGTGGTTTAGACCAAGTCGCAGATCGGCATATGCCCGGGATGGAGACGCCCCTTTGAAACACGAAAGACGTCACCACTGCTCTAGTCGAGTGGCCTTTAACTGAAGCGGGCATTTCCAGGTTTGAAAGCTCGTATACGAGCGTGATACACTGGACCAGCCAAGAAGACAACCTTTGTGTAGATACCAGCTGGCCTTTTTTATGTTTGCCATAACACACAAATAAACGCTTTGATAAACTAAATTGTTCTGTGCGTGCTTTGTAGAAGGCTATAGCCCACCGGTCATCCAGCTTATGTAAGGTAGTCTCTAGGGGTGACACTGGCAAAGGGAAGAATGCTGGCAGGACAATGTCCTGATTGACATGAAATGGCAAAATCACCTTTGGCAGAAAATGCAGATCCGGGCGAAGTACAACTTTGTCCCTGTAAAAGACAAGGTAAGGTTCATCAACGCGTAGGGCAGAAATCTCACTTGCCCTCCTGGCTGAAGTTATGGCAACGAGAAAGATGACCTTCCAGGTAAGTAATCTCAGCTCCGTAGTAGCCAGTGGTTCAAAAGGCTCATTCGTTAAGGTATGTAAAACTACGGAAAGACTCCAAGGAGATTGAGGAGGCTGGATAGGTGGGGCAATATTTAACAATCCTCTTAGAAAATGTTTCATAAGAGGGTGGGAGAAAACTGTAGTACCATCAATGTGGTCGTGGTTGGCAGAAATTGCTGCCAAATAAACTTTGATTGAAGATCACTTCAGACCTCTGTCAACCAAAACCAACAAATAAGACAGGATCTGATGAATGGAACAGGAAGTAGGATTAACATTCTCTTAAACAGCGAAGTCTGAAAATGATTTCCATTTTCTGGCATAAGAGACTCTAGTAGAAGGTTTAAGGACTGCAGTGAGGATGTCACTGATTCTCAATGTTATCAGGGAGGCGTTATCTGCCACGCCGTTAGGTGAATGGTCTCTATATCTGGGTGACGGACTCGACCTTGGGCCTGGTATAACAGGGTTGGCAGCGATGGAAGGCGGAGAAACATGCTGTGGGCCATGTGGAGAAGTGGGACAAACCACCCTTGTCTGGGCCACCATGGTGTTAGCAATATGCAATCTGTATTGTCCATCCTGAGCTTGGCTAGCACCCTCGTTATTAGTGGAATTGGAGGGAATAAAAAGAAAATACATCTGTTCCATGTTTGGAGAAAGGCATCTCCCTGTGATCCTTGGCTGTAACCTACTCTGCTGCAGAAGAGGTTGTAAACTGAGTTGTCTTTTGTGGCAAAGAGGTCCATTGTGGGTTTGCCCCATTGGTTGAAAATCCACCACAAGACGCAGGGGTGAATTTGCCATTCATGGACTAGTGTGGTTTGACGACTCAATGTGTCCGCAAGGAGATTGTCCTGACCTGCAATATGAAGGGCAGTGATGATCATATTCCTGCGAATGCACCATTCCAAGATGTGTATGGTTAGCCTGGCAAAGGAGGTTGCTTTCATCCCTCCCTGTTTGTTTAGGTAAAAAACCGCCGTCGTATTGTCCGATGTTAGCTCGACATGATGTCCCTGTAACTCAGACTCGACTGCTTTTAGGGCTTTTTGTACCATGAGCAGCTCGAGAAAGCTGATGTGTTTCATTGCTTCTCTGCGCATCCAGAGGCCCCGAACTCTGCGGGAGTTGCAATGCGCTCCCCATCCTGTCAAGGTTGCATCCATTGTTAATATCACTGTTGGTGTTGACGGTGTGAAGGGAAAACTGCACCGGAGATTGGATGTGTGGGTCCACCAGCGTAGTGATCTGATGACACACATTGGAAGTCGCAAGATCATGCACCTGGCTTTCATCTTGGGGTTGAATGCTCTGGTGAACCAGAGTTGAAGGTGACTCATATGTAGTCGGGCAAACAGGACTACCATAGTTGTTGCAGCCATATGGCCCAGCAAGCGTTGTATTGTGAAGGCCCGCAGCAGTGGTTGGTGGGCAATTCGTGTGGCAAGAGATTTGAGTGTGTGTGCTTGGTCCATAGGAAGGAATGCTCTTCCTGCTGAAGCATTGAGAATGGCACCAATGAATTTGATGGTCCTTGTTGGGGTTAGATTGGACTTCTTTAAGTTTATGATGAGGCCCAAATCGTGGAGGAGATCGAGGATGGAACGAATAATATGGGTGAGTTCTGAGTGAGAATGTCCCACAAGGAGCCAGTCGTCCAGATATGGATGGACCTAAATTCCTCATTTCCTGCGTCATGCCAGCATCAGCTCTCGGTGTTGAATGTCCAGGCTGTGGTACTGTATCGAGTGTCAACATCGAACGTGTTGGTGGAATAATGGAGGCTACTCTCGGCGTCACCCGGCTAGAGGTGTTGAAGATCGGTATCGATCGGCTTGTCGACAGGATGGTGTCAAGTCTCGACATCGAAGCCTCGGTACGCGGTGGCGTAATAGACCCATGAGTCTTTCCAGGGCGTTCATCGCCATGTCCTGCCTTCTTGCGTTTTTTCTTTTTGTGTCTCTCAAGTCGTTTTGGCATTGTTCCTTTTTTGGAACCCTTTTTCGCCACTGCTGGTGCTAGAGATGTTCCCAATGTTTGAGGTACATCTCTACGAGCTCTATCACCATGAGAGCTAACGGGCAACACAGGGACCGAGCGGACAATGAGGTCCTGAATTGACGTGGCTGTCTCCGTCGCCATGGCAGGCGAATCCACAGCTGCCAAGGCTTTTTTCCAGAGTTCTGCCTGAAGTTTATCTGCCCTGTGCTTTCTAGTTTGTCTAGAAAAGGCCTGGCAAGAAGCCACCTTATGTCCCTCACTGAGGCACAGTAAGCAGAAGCTGTGACCGTCTGACGGCGGTAACTTATCACCGCAACGGGAACACTTTTTGAAGGGGCCCTGAGGGCCATAAGAGTAGATGTGAATCCAACGAAAGAAGAATTTGAATTAGAGAAAAACAGCTAAAAACATGCAGTCCAAAGGACGAAGATGTTCCCGACGATGCAGCCGCAATGGCGGTCGAAGAAGAACTGAGGGACTGGGCGGGAACCCTCCTTCGCATGCATGATGAGTGGGGGGGAGGGTTCCCTCCGAAAATTTCTATCAGCTATGGAAGATTCCCGAATCGAGCCTCCGCACAGGCACAGAGCCCATATGTGTGATGCATAGAGACCACGAAGAAGAAGATAGAGGTTACCCCATTTTTTCCCTAGAATTTTCATTGTACTCAGATTTAAGAACTCAATATCTTGACCCCTTCATTGATATTAGAGATGAAAATTGTATCTTTATTAGCAGGAACATGATATTGAACTGCTAAGTATACCAAGCTGGCCTTGGCAAAGAGAAAAGTTTTTAATCTGTCTGGTGTTAGTATATCTCCCTAGAGTTATTTTAATTAATAATTATTAGTTCTATAGCATGTCCGTAAGTTGATATTATTGATTTATTTCACCTCATTTTAATTATTGTTTTATTATGTGTTTGACTTGTTTCCCATGGCTGAGTGCCAAGCCTGTTTGGCTAGTGCATAATAAATTTGTCTTCGTATTGAAAAAGAGAGAAGGGGTGCTTAGGCTCAGGCAAGCAGTTTGCCGAAACACAGTGAAAAATTGTCTTGTTTTTTGTGAACAGCTGGCCCTATGCTACATCACAAACTGCATTTGAAACTCATATAGTTGTTTAATATTTCTTTGGAGCTTGGCCTTGGTCTAATCCACGCCAAGCAGGATATAGTGCTATGAAAGTGGTATGAAAGCAGTGTATAAAAGGCAGGAGCCACACCAAGCAGGATACAGAACTACGAAAGTGGTATGAAAGCAGTGTATGGTATCTGTCAATGGGCCCCAACAGTTGTCAGTGCACTTCAATACCACTATAAAGCAGCAGTGTGGCTCCTGCCTTTTATACACTGCTTTCATAGTGCAAAATTCTGCTTCGTGTGGATTAGGCCCTTATTGATCTTGCTAAAGAGAAGTATTTCATAATCATCACTAAAACTCTAGCAACTTCATATTTTGATACTACCTTCAGCAATAGCAATGTTCAGTTATTATAGATAGAGCTCCACCCCACTTTGCTATTTGTTATCCTTTTGTATTAATGTTAAACTCTACATTCACTGGAGAATTTTGATAGAAATTCCCAGCATACACAAATCCGATTAAATTCAACTTTACAACTTTTTCTCATGCTGCAATGTTTTGTGCTTCTATGTTACAGTAACTCATAAATTAATCAAACCCAATGAGAAAAAGCTGGAAATCAACAGTATTGCAGTATATATACCCCATAGGAAGCAGAAGCAGGCAGCTAGAAAAATAACAGCAAAATGAATAATATAAGCTTTTAAGTTTCATTGAAGACTCAGAGGTAAAATAGGGGGTGGGGGGGAAAGACAATTCAGAACACTTTAAACAAATGGCTTCCTTCTAGAGAAGGGTTTGCATACCTGCAGAGACTCGTGGGCAGTCAGGTAACATGGACTCAACTGATGCATCCAGAGGTTCTGAACTCGAGACCCAATTACAACAATTCTGTAATTGAAGAAAAACAAAACTGAACCACGAACATATATCAAATGCTTTAATTTCTGTAGTCATAGTACAGAGGCTCAAGGACAAGAGTCCTAATGCCAGAGCAAAGTCACAACTCAACTCTGTATACTGGACCTTGACTGTGTTATGACCTGTGGTTACAACAAGAAACTACTACTACCAGCACAGTTGTATCCATGTATGAACTCTGCTCCTGGAGACATACCTCCCCCATATTATGGGCCTTTTCAACCAATTGGAGCCAGACAGCCTGGCAATACCGTGTTACAGCACCCCACAGGAATGAGGATGGGGAGGGGAGGGACTAAATGGCTACCACAGTGTCCACTGTGGTATGTCAATATTTTGGTGCTGAAACTAAAATAGATTTAATATCTCAAGCTGTAAATCTTAATTACATACATATTTATTTCTGATTTAACTATTTCATCGGATTGGGTGAACTTAGTGTTATGCTCAATCACTTTACTGAAATGGGTGTGGCCCACACTAACTGCCCCACTGAGAATACAAGACATAAAAGAGAGATGGATTACAAGAAACTGAATGTGAATCAGATTTTGGTTGAGACTAACTCAGCATGAAATGCAACACATTTCCCCCATTAATTGGCTTTTAATTAAGAGTAACTTAGCTTTGCTTACTTATATAACAGCCACAGTTTTCTAGGAGCGATGGCTCAATATATAGTTGAGAGAATGGCTGTAAATGCATCTAAATAAAAAGTTGAGTTTGCATATTAATATTGTTAGGTTAAAAGGTTAAATTATCACCCATTATGGAAGTATGATGTGTTTATATTTACATTTTCCTCTCCAACTATCTTAGCTAAATAGTTCCAATTAAGTGCTGCTTTACTTTTCAACTGAAATTCAAAATGTGAATTTAAATTCAATATTCATACTTCTAAAACTGTTCAGTATTTATTTCACTAAATAATCCATTCCTAAATATCTATTGTAGAATAAAAGAATCTACACAACCTTTGTTAAAATGTGAAAAAAGATATTTCACTTTTCAAAAATTAAATAATTATATTAAAACAAGAAGAGGGGAAGAAAGATTATTTTTTTAACCATACCCCCCAAATGAATGAATGAATGAATATATAAACAATTATTTTTATTTAAGATTTTTATTTAAAAATCCCATTAATCATTGTTTCAAAATGGCCAATTGTTCTTCTGGCAAACAAGTGTATATTGTATATTTTTAGATGCTTGCTGCCCTAGTTGTGCACCATGGAATCCGTCCTCACTGTGGAAAGATCCTTGACTGGTAGATCAAGTGTCTTATTGTAGTTCCTTAATTCATTCTGTCTGGAAGAAGATGTCAGCTGTGTTGCAGTGAGGAGAGAATTTCAAAGACTCCAATCCCCACCAATAAAGGCAGAGGAATGGCTTTTGAATAGATTTGTCAAGGCAACCCTACTGTTCTGGGACCAGGGAGAGCAGGAAGAACATAAAGGAAGGGTTGCTGCATGAGATTAGAAAGTGAAGTTCACAAAGCATGGCAGATTTTTGTAAGAAACAGTAGATCAGTGAAACTATTGAACTGAGTGAAAAACCCATGAAAACATTTAAAAATATAACTGGCTACTGTGTTTGTTATCTTTTTACTAAACAGTTGAGATGGTAATATTTCTATATTTCACAAAGGCTTTAAGAGGCACATTTGCATGGCAAGTTTTAATTAAAAGCTGAATGTGGAATTGTAACTTAGTAGTGAATTACAAAAGCAGTGGAATTTTTATTAAGTATTATATCCATTTGATATAGGTAAAATTAATATTACTACCGACAGAACATTACATCAGAGAATTTGAGATAATACAGAAGATTTGAACACAATTAACTAGTTTTATATACAATGTGCCACTTGCCTGTAAGAACTAAGTATTCTCAAAAGCAGAGTGAAGATATGAAAGTGTAAGATTTGTTTTATCAGTCATCACAGTGCCTAATAAATTAAAAATTATGACTTCTATTGATACTAAAAATAGGCAGCCCACGATACAGAGTAGATAGATGCAATGAAAAATTGCTATTTTAACTATTAATTCTTTCAGTGACAGCAATTAGCACTACACATACAAAGCAATTGAGAGAAAGTTTTAATTATTATTCATTTTACCTCTAGACCTAAGCCTAGTGAAGTAAAAATATACCCAGGTGACATGCTGTAGTTTTAGTAACAATCATAGAAAATTCACATACTGTAAAAATACTGCTTATATAAGATTCTTTAACATCCCATCTATATTTTAATTCACTGTTATTCTTATTCTTTAAGATCTACTCTCTGAGAATGAAATAGAAGATAATGAACTTGTCATGTTTAAATGTATTCGAAGAACTATTGATTATCAGATTGAAAATGGGAAACTTTATTTTTCCCCCCTGGTAATATAGCACTTTAGCACTTTTGTGTATTTTAGATGTGAGTTTTCAGCCTATGTCTTAGGTGTTTCTTCCAATGGTCATTGTCTATAAGCTAAAATATTGAGTCAAAAATAGTAACTCTACTTTCACTAAGTAGACTTGCTATTTCTGACCGTAACTTATTCTGGTTTTGTGTGACATTTTTAAAGCTTTAAAGCTTGATTTTTGTATGCCATGGTTTTAATGGGATTCTGTTAGTGTACCGGCCCCCCCGCTGCCTATCAGACTCCCTGGCCGAGCTCACGGAACTGGTCTCGGAGTTGGTGTTGGATTCACCCAAGCTTTTGGTCCTGGGCGATTTCGACATCCCATTCAAGGCTGGTTTGTCAGGTGCAGCTTGGGAGTTCATGGCATCCATGACAACCATGGGCTTATCCCAGTTGGACTCTGGACCTACACATTCAGCAGGTCACACCCTCGATGCTGTCTTCAGCTCCGAACAGATAGATCTGTGGGCAGAGGTAACAAATACCTCTGCATTGTCATGGACAGACCATTTTCTGGTCAGGGTTAGTATCATGGCTACCACCCACCCCTGCAGGGGTGGCGGACCTATTAAGATGGTCTGCCCTCGAAGGCTCATGGATCCTTCTGGATTCCAGAAGGCCTTGGAGGGATCTATGGCTGGTATCGTCGATGATCCTGTAGAAGCCCTGGTCAATAGATGGAATCAAGACCTAACTAGGACTATCGACACGATCTCCCCCAAACGTCCTCTCCGACCCGCTTCTAATCAGGCACCCTGGTATACAGAAGATCTCAGGGAGTTGAAGCGGAAAGGACGACGACTGGAGCGCCGATGGCGGAAAACTCGACTTATATCCGATAAGAGATGACATAGAGAACATCTTCATTCCTATGGGGTGGCAATACGTGCAGCGAAGAAAGCTTTCTTCTCTGCACACATTGCGTCTGCGAATTCGCATCCAGCAGAACTGTTCAGGGTGGTGAGGGGTCTAACCCGGGCACCCTCCCCCCTGAACCCGATTTTAGAGCCTTCGGTAGTTCGCTGTGATGCCTTTAACTATCATTTCACAGATAAAATCTCTCGGATAAGAGCCGACTTAGATGCCGTCGTTATAGCAGAGGCTGACAATGGAGTGTCCAGCAACTCCGCAAGTAGAATTACACTGGATCAGTTTCAGTTGGTGAGTACCGACGATGTGGACAAGCTGCTTGGTCGAGTGAGGAGGACGACTTGCCCTCTCGATCCCTGTCCTTCTTGGCTGGTCGCCCAGGGAGGAGATGCAGTTAGATCACAATTACAATATATTATTAATGCATCTCTCAGGGAGGGGAGTTTTCCATCATGTTTAAAAGAAGCGGTAGTATGGCCGCTTCTAAAAAAGCCCTCCCTGGATCCCCTGGACTTTAATAACTATAGGCCAGTATCAAATCTTCCATTTTTGGGCAAGGTGATCGAGAGGGCGGTTGCCTTCCAACTGCAAGCAGTTTTGGATGATACAGATTTTCTAGACCCATTTCAAATTGGCTTCAGAGCAGGATATGGAGTTGAGATTGCTATGGTCGCCTTAGTGGATGATCTACGCTTAAGTATTGACAGGGGGAGTGTGTCCCTGTTGGTACTTCTGGACCTCTCAGCGGCTTTCGATACCATCGACCATGGTATCCTTCTGGAACGCCTGATGGAATTGGGACTCGGGGGCACTGTGCTTCAGTGGTTCCGGTCCTACCTCTCGGGCAGGTTCCAGATGGTGATGCTTGGGGATAGTTGCTCTTTAAAGAAGGAGCAGCTATGTAGTGTACCACAAGGTGCCATCCTATCCCCAATGCTGTTTAACATCTACATGAAATCGCTGGGAGAGATCATCCGGAGGCATGGGGCGGGGTGCTATCAATACGCTGATGACACCCAAATATATTTCTCTATGCCTTTGACAACATCGTCAGCTAAGGATAGTGTATCTCCTCTGAATGAATGCTTGGAGGCGGTAATGGGCTGGATGAGGAAAAACAAACTGAAGCTGAATCCAGATAAGACGGAGGTGCTTACTGTCACACCTGGGGTTGGAGGTGTGTCAACCAGTTCTGGATGAGGTTACACTCCCCCTGAAAGGCTGTGTTCGCAGCTTGGGGGTGCTCCTGGATCCGTCGCTCCAAATGACAGCTCAGATAGATGCGACTGCCAGGAGTGCCTACTATCAGCTTCGGCTGATACGCCAGCTGCGCCCCTTCCTAGAGTTGGAAGACCTAAAATCAGTAGTGCATGTGCTGGTAACTTCGAGGCTCGACTTCTGAAATGCGCTGTACATAGGGCTACCTCTGTGCCTAGTCCGGAAACTTCAACTAGTTCAAAATATGGCAGCCAGGTTGTCACCGATACATCTAGGGGTGACCACATTACACCAGTTTTAAAATCTCTTCACTGGCTGCCAATCAGTTTCCGGGCGAAGTACAAAGTGTTGGTTATTACCTTTAAAGCCCTACATGGTTTGGGTCCAGGTTACCTACGGGATCGCCTTCTCCCATACAATCCGCCCCGCACGCTCAGGTCCTCTGGGAAGAATTTACTATAACCAACAAGAACTAGACTGACAACCGTTACCCAGAGGACCTTCTTTTCTGCCGCTCCCAGATTGTGGAATGACCTGCCGGGAGAATTCGCCAACTCACCAGTCTTCAGGAATTTAAAAGATCTATAAAGACTGATCTCTTCCGGCAGGCCTACCCAGATGAATTTTAAAGTGTTTTATTGGTGTTTTATTGGTATTTTAATGATGTATTGGTTTTATGTGCTTTTAATCAGTTTTGTATTTTATGTTTAATGCTGTTCCCCGCCTCGATCCGTTGGGAGAGGCGGGTAATAAATAAATAAATAAATTATTATTATTATTATTATTATTAATACTAAACTGCCCAGAGAGCCTTGGCTGTTGGGCAGTATAAATATGTAATAAATAAATAAACATTATAGGTTTTCACTCAAACTCAACTCTGGTTAAAGATTTGAATGAAACAGCTATCATTGGATTAGGTCCTATGGTACTCCTCAAATAATATAAAGGAAGGGCAATTCCTGCCAAATTCCCCCTCCATCTATAGCCTCCCACATCATATCTTACATCATTCCCAACGGTCACCCAGCCCCCAAGATTCTGCAGGGCACGAAGAAGGAGGAGATGGAAAAGGCCCATTCCGTTAACATGAACTCTATTCCGTTCACAGAAGGAAGGTAATGATCTAAGCCACTGTCAATATATTGCCATTGTTTCCAAATTAAAAATAGGAATATATTACAACAAAGAAAACATTCCAATTGGAAAGCTATAAGTTTAATTGGACTGTGGAAAAACAAATTAAGAAAAAAATGAATCTAGTAAGTCTTACATTACAAATTGTCTCAATTTTCAGGTCAGTATTGCCATATTTAAAAGGCATACCTTAAAAAGTATACATCAACCTCATGCCTCATAAGTTCCCTTAGGTACAGCCAATAATTTCGGTGTCCAATAGAACACTCCAAAGTTTCAAAACAGTATTTTAACTATGGTGTAAGGGGCTGTTTGAAAAATTGTTACAAGTTGCATTGGGTGGTTGCAGCAAGACCTGTGGTTTGTTTACAGCAGTCTTCCCCAACCCGGTGCCCCCTAGATGTTTGAGACTTCAGCTCTCCTAATTCTTGATGGCCATGCTACATGAAGCTGATAGGAGCTGGTCCAAAAACATCTGGGAGGGCACTGGATTGGGGAAAGCTGATATATATACTAGTACCAGATATGTCTGAAAATATAGTAGCCATCTTTCAAGACTATAGTCTTTCCAAGACAACTTTCAGTATAAAAACAATACAAAATTAAGGCTCTGATCTGGAGATCCTTGTGCAAAGTAACAGGTTGCGCCCATATTTCTGTGGCAAAGAATCTCTATTATATAGAATGTCATTGGCCAGCACTGTAGATTATGACATTGAGCTATGCCGAGTGAAGAAATTGTTGAACAGGCTAGGATCCAAATAATAACTGATGCTGTCAGATAACTGGCACTATTAGAGATAGTGTCAACTCTATGTTGTGAAAGTTTACGAAGTCCTAATCCATCAAGAGGGCCTATGTGTATAGTCTCAAGTGTGCATGGCTATATATTTTCCGCAAACTTTGTACCTCTCTATTCAAGGAGTTATTTTTTAAAAAAACCTACAGAAACGTTGCAGTCACAAAATAAGTAAGTGGCAGAATCAGAGGAAAAAGGGACTGGGGAGCCTTAAGTGACTTTGTTAAAACACTATTTTCCTTCTTTCAAGGTCTGGTGCCCTCCAGATGTGTGGGACTACAACTTTCACATTTGGAGGGCACCAGGTTGGGGAAGGCTGGTTTAAGACTTAGTTCCTGAGTTGGTGCAAATAGAAGAGTTTCTTCTGTCCCCAGAAAAGCATTTTATCCAGTGGAGGTGCTTGTTGGTGGAAGGGGAGGAGTCAAATTTTGCTGATTCCCTTTGCAGTCTCTTAAGCTACCTCCCAAGCCCTTCCAGAGGGTCCCTCAACCCCAAGAGAAGACTTTTAGGGGACATGGGAATAGAAAAGCAAAGGGAAGTTAACTCCCCCCACCTCCACTTCTGCTAGCAGGACCCAGTAGAGTTTTGCTCACACGATTTCAGGATCCAAGCCCACATCTATGTGTAAGTGAAAAGGAAATTAGACTACATTTCTAATATAGGCTGGCTGTATTTTAAAACTTTTTCTAACATTCATGTAAGATATATATATATATATATATATATATATATGAAAACAGAATGAAAAATGGAAACAGTGAAGTTTGCCAGCTCATGCACCTGAATACCAGAATCGAGCCTCACCTCTCTCATCCACTCTCGAATTGTTTTGCCAGCTTCTTGATGCCACACATTGTGAACTGAGTCTGTCAATGCCACAGCAGTAACTTTATTTTTTACTTCTGCCTCTCGTTGAATCATCTGTGGAAAATACAAATCCAAAAGTGTGTTAAAGTGCAAAAAAGTCTAACTTTGGAACTCATTGAACTACTCAACCTTTTTGTTTTTCACAGCTTTCAATTCTAGCATTTCATGTATCAGAGTAAAAAAGTAGAATATTATCTGAGAACATCTTTTTTTCAAGTTTTTTCAAGTTTCTATTTCTGTGCTACAGGGAAACCGACACTCACAGCTTTCTAAAAGATACACATGTCTATAAACTATTAATTTTTAGTAGACTGCATATCAGAAACAATACATCAATCTTAGCTTGTCTTGACTCGCATGTCTTGTCTTTACTTTCCAGCCAACTTAACTGCCTTCTACTCTCACTATGGCTCTAGAATTTTTTGCTTTCCCAAACATATATTAATTATTGCTATTATATGTGTTTCCAATACACAGCAGTATTAAGCTATAGTTTGTTTTAAATATGGTTTGTTGAACAGGCTAGGATCTACCTCGCAGATATTCAGACCAACTCTGATTTGTTTTACCTAATGTTGGTTTGCTGTCCGCTTACCTTCTTTACAATTACCCTTTGCCTTGCTCAAGGACAAGCAAGAAATTACTGAAGCACCAGTTCTCCCACCATTGGATGGCTGTAGAAATGGAGACCCAGTTCACAGGATTGCAGCGTGATTAACAAATCATGGTGTCTTATTAGCCATGCTGTGCAGGTTGCCCAAATTTTCCTAATTACCCCCGCTGGCATGGGTTGCTGTGCTGTCTGAACCTGGGCAGCATGACTTGTTTGAGGGGCTGTTGTTGGGTTATTTGAGGATTGCTGCCCCACCCCAAACAAGTCATGCTACCCAAGTTCAGATGACCTTCGTGCTAGCGAAGGTAATTAGGGGAATCCAACCAGCAAACACAGCAGGGTAAATAAACCACCATAGCTTATTTCCCTCACTGCAATTGTGCGAACCAGCCCAGAATGGAACACAAATCTGAATTCTTTAGAGATATTTGGCAGTTCTCAGCTTGTCTCTTAGCAAACATCAGCCCTAAAGCAACCCTTTCTTCCCCATTCCTAGCCACTCTCCATGAAGGCTTTTTGTTAACTCTTACTTCCCAACCCTTCCAAACAAAAGTCCTGGACACTCTTTCAATGGAGACACGTATTTTTCGGTACTAAAACCTTACTGGTGAGCAAATAGAGCAGATATTAGCAATAACTCTGGTTGTTAGGCTATAAAAGGGAATGTGTGGATTGCTGCAGAAACAAACGTTAGTGGGAAGTGAGTGGTTTTTGTGGTAGTTGAGGGAGTTTTTTAGGGCAAACTGCAACTGCGTCTGTTGTTATAGCTAGCTAAAAGCAAGCTTTTAACATATATCCCTCATTACATATGGGGAAAAGCATCCATGGTACCTAATTTTTCCCCTTGCAAGGCTGCTGCAGCATGATTGAGCTTCTCAGTGAGAATGTGATAGGGGAAAAGGAACCTGCTGCCAGGCAGAGTGAGGAAGGAGGATGGGGTCTGTGAAAAGCACCAGAACACTTAACTGTGTGAATGGTTGCATTTTCAAACTGCTCTTCCCTCATATCTCTGTAGCTGGGTGCAGAGGCAGCCACTATAGATGGCAAAAACTGTTGGGAGGGAGGAAAGTAGTGGCGAGGTGTTGTAAAACAAAGCCATATGTGCCCTTCATACATCTGCAGAGGCCTGCAGCCCTCAGATGTATGAAGGATATTGCCAGTCACCAGTGTTCAAGTAAGATTCAACTGCCAGTTTCATTAGCTTCTGTACATAAAGCTAGGTGTGTGTGTGTGGGGGGGTGCATTCTATCTAACTCAGGCAGTAAAATGTCTTGGAACAACCCCCACAAGGGGTAGACTAGTGCAACAAACTAGGATACCAAGTTGAGATGAAATAATATTTAATCCAGCCTAAGATTTCCCGGTTAATGTCAAAGGATGGTTTACGATCCTGGTGGTTAGTAATCCTGGGGTAAAATCCAACACAAACCCTTCTTAGAGTAAACTTATTGAAATGAATGGGACTTGAGTGAGTCATGAGTAACATTAATTTCAATGGACCTACTCTATGTAGGACTTATATTGGATTTTACCCCTGGTAAGTTTCAGAAATAGAAAGAAACCAGAGGTAAGCTAAACAAACCATGTTTTGGTATTATTTGGGAACCAGGCCAATGCATTAATAATAAATTAATAAATAGTCTGGAAACTTCAACTAGTTCAAAATATGGCAGCCAGGTTGGTCACCGGTACACCTAGGAGTGACCATATTACATGAGCTTTAGAATCACTTCACTGGCTGCCAATTAGTTTCCGGGCGAAGTATAAAGTGTTGGTCATTACCTTTAAAGCCCTACATGGTTTGGGTCCAGGTTACCTGCGGGATCACCTTCTCCCATACAATCCGCCCCACACATTCAGGTCCTCTGGGAAGAATTTACTACAGTCAACCAAAACTAGGCTGACAACTGTTACCCAGAAGACCTTCTCTTCTGCCGCTCCCAGACTGTGGAATGACCTACTGGGAGAGATCCGCCAACTTACCAGTCTTCTAGAATTTAAGAGAGCTATAAAGACTGATCTCTTCCGGCAGGCCTACCCAGTCAAATTTTAAGAGTTTTATTGATTTTAATAATGTATTAATTTTATATTATTTTAATTTGTTTTATGTATTGTATATTGTTTGTATTAATGTTGTTCCCTGCCTCGATCCAGAGGGAGAGGCAGGTAAGAAATAAATAAATTATTATTATTATTAAGGACAGTAAAATTCCAAGGAAACAAACTCCAATTACTGGAACACTGATGGATTACAAGCTATTTCAGCACAGAGGAAATCCTTGATGCACATATATTACAAAGGAGCTTCAAACATGCTGCCTCTCTGACATATGTATGGATTTAATTGACACCTTGGCTCAAGAATCCATTTTGTTTTGGAGGGCACAGTCTGAAAAGCTGCCAGGAATGCTGCTAACGCTTTGGAGCAGCCACAGAGATATAAAAGCTATACAATGTACTTTTTTCTGTGACTGGAGAAAACATGCAAATGTCCACCTGACTGCCATGCTAACAGTCACCTCAGCACTTAGATTTTGTGTTATGCAAGTCTTTATAGTCAGCCACATGAAAAATTAATCAAGAGACAAACAACTTTCCTGAGCCTTCTATTTAGTTGCCAGAACTAAAGTCTAGACCCCAAGTCACTGAGCTCTTTATTTCCTTTTCTTTTTACTCCTATAACTGCCTTGGAGTTTGGGCAGTCAACGTTAATTCTTTCTGTTTGGGCATTCCTCAAACTGGTACATTACAGGACTGAGAATAACCTTGGGTCCAACTGACTTTTAACATCATTCCCTGTCATAGGTGTGCTCAAGGGGTGTGCCGGGTGTGCCCAGGCACACTTTAATGTCTCAAGAAATAAGTGCTGAATTGGGGGGGATATTGAGTAGGGATCCAGAGGGGGATCCAGATGCAGCAGGAATGGTCCTCTGGCTGCTCCACTGCCTCCAACACTACACTATTGCTTCCGGCATGCTTGGGAGCCATGCTTCAAAGAGGCCAGGAGGAAGGGCCCCAAAGGCTAATATCGCCTCTTAAGCCCCTTCTCTGGCCAGTGTCACTACAAAGCCCCACCAGTGCTGGGCCTTTAGGAGCATCTCCTCATCCACCCTCCCACCTGCAATGATCCTCCCATGTTAGGCAAGCCAGATGCGGAGTAGGGCATCAGTGTCTACAGTGTTGAATAAATAAATGAATAAAAATAATGTCCTTTATTACTGAGTATTCAATAAATGTTCACCTTTTTAAAAAAATAAAATCCTGGGCGTGCATCTTAATTAAATGTGCTGCACACGCCTATGTTCCCTGTAGCTCTTTCCTAATAGGATTCCCTGCTCTCCTCTTGCACCTACTTTATTTTCCAGAGCCAGAATCCCCCACTTCTCTGCCTCATCTGCCCCATGTCTCAAGGCACCCACCGAAGTAAAAAGTGTGACCTTAAAGCCTTCTTGGGTCACGTAATTTTGCAAATGTGCTCTGGTAAGCAGCACAGAGAGGTGGTGGTGGCAATGTATTTATTGGTAATGGAGATTACAACAACCCTTCACAAATACAGGGAAGACATGGCTCGGGAAAGGGAATGGGAATCTATCCTTAAGCTACTTGAGGAAAAAATTGATAATGTGATTGTTTATTTCCCTAACAGTACCACAACAGCAGATGAAGCACTTCAGGTGGCAATAGACTACAATAGACTACAGAGACTTATGCAGGCCACCCAAGATATGCATCAGAAGCTTGAGGATTTTGAAAATAGAAGCAGACACCAGAATATTCATATTTGCGGCATTCTGGAGTTGGAGAAGGGGAATAATATGGCAGAATGTCTGGTACACTGGCTGTCTTACATCATCCCAACCCTGTAGCTTTTGGCAGCAGGTATTGAAAAGGGTCCATCAAGCAGTAGGGTTGGTGCACTGTGAGGGCTGTAGGCCTAGAGATGTTGCCTTTTTTTGCACACTTTACAGTTAAAGAGGCACTGATGCAGGCTCTCCGCAAGCTTGGGCTTTTCAGATTTAAAGGCAGCTCTCTTATGATTCCTCAAGGCCTGAGTGCAGAAACCCTTTGAAAGATGTGATTATTCCGAACCTTCATAGCTATATTCCGGGATGTTAAACTCAAACATCACCATTTTGCCTAATGGTCAGCTATGAGGGCACCACATATTCAGCTGGTACCATTCATGAAGCAAGAACCATGTTTTCATCACTACAGTTAGAGGGTCCATCAAATGAAGACATTCTGGATGATGAGGAAGAAGAAACTGGCCTAGCACATAACCCAGTCTAGAAAACTATGAGAAAGGACGCTCACTGACCATGTCCCCAAAAGTCTAGAAAAAAGGACCTATTACCTAATGGAAGATGTTTACACTTGGGCTCGGCCAATTGGAAGAGGTAGATATTAACAGAGATTACACCAAGAGGACCCTTAATGACCTATCATTTTTGAAAAGAGCAGGTTAGATGAATGGGAGATTGCAAGTACAGACTGAGACCTTGACCGCATATCAAATGACATACAGATCTCAAGGTGAATTAAGGGGCCAGGGGTTTATCAAGGGAACTATGGTGACTGTACTTTTACAATTGGAACAATTTCTGCTCCAAACTGAGACAAGCGATCATTCCTGGAGTCTACCCTTGAATAGCTTGAGTCCTTTGAGGGTGGTGAGGTAATATTGGGTGGCGATTTCAACTGCATCAGGGGTGAAAATTTGAACAGACATGGGAACAAACCAACTTTGAGTACACCAACGTGGAATTTAGATAATCTAATATAGGATTATGAATTGCTGAACACTTGGAGTTATCACAACCCCAGAGATGGGTGGAAGCCATCTTCTCCTGGACCGGTGCATGGAAGGAGGGATCCATATTCAGCAAGGTGATGCTGGGGAATTGATAGATGTATTGCTTTCAGGACTGGCACATTCCAGGGAAAGACTTGTCACCCTTTGGGTATGATTTAGAGTGGGATTTATTGTTTTATCGCTGCTAACTTCTACCTCAAACCTCATCCTACCCCCCACTCCCCGCTACCCCTCCCTTTTTCCCCAGCTTGCATGTTAACAGCTTATTGGACCGACTGGAGCCTTACATGGTTAGATATTAGGATCTCAATAAACTGCTTCAGTCCTTAACTTGTGTGGTTATTTCTACCAGATGGCTTGGGGCTACGTGGCCTTGGGATAGGGAGGTGGGCTTGGGGGGATCTCAGCTAAAGAGTTCTGTGACTACCTGGAAGGAAAGGAGTCTCTTTCCTTCACAGTAACTAACACTGGGAAATTCTTCCTTGTTTTATTTATCTTTATAATATCATCCTATTTTCACCATGAAATAGCCTTAAGCAACATGGACAACCACAATTTTGATTCTGTGAAGAACAGATATCATTTTCCCGCATGTAACTATTTAAACAATAATAACATGATATATAGATTCTAATGTATCTGCATGTATGCCCATGTATTTATATATGAAAGGAGCCACCTTACACTGAGTTAGGCTTTAGGCAAGGGTTCTTCCCACCCTTGAATACTGAATTCCTTTAACTAGAGCTAGGGATACCATAGAGAATACAGCTCTCCCTTATTTTTAATGTGTACTGATTAAAATAAATAGGTATTCCAGGTTTAAATAGCTTAGGCTGTAGATTTGTAACATTAGTTACTACGACTATTGCTTATATTGTTTAATTAGTGAAATAGCCTTAAAATATTATTTTGCTTTTGCAAAGAAATAAACTAATTGCTTGTTTCGTACAAAACATAGCCTTAAAAGGGTCATTAAATTTACTTATACATGCCTTTATTTTTAATTCAAATTGTAGACTTTCAAATGAACACAGAAATTAGAAAATATAGGTACAGCATAATATAGATTGCAGCGTATAAAACTTTATATTCTGTGCTGTTTATAAGTTATGTATTTGACATAAATTTTGTAAAATCAGGCGTTTTGGGCATTTAAGTTTATTTATTGTTGAATTAAGGTTTTTTTAACTGGTGGGTGCTGTTATTTTTCTCTTATTGGTACGCTTTTATTTGTGTTTTTATTTTTATTTGTGGTTTATTCAATGTGTTTTAGTGGATGAGTTTTAATGTTTTAATTAAAATTGTTTTTGGTTTTTGTATTTGATTGTTAGCCACCTTGAGCACTATTTTTAGTGGAAGGGCAGTATATTATGCAAATAAATAAATAAATAAAATGTATGTATGTAATATGAAAATGAACTGATCAAACTGCAAATTATTCAGGGAACCTAACATAATTTATGATAGCACAAAAGGTATATATACAACTTTTATTACTGCTGTTTTAGTTATCTGATCTCATAACATATTTGAATAAATTAACACGTTCCTTTTATAGGTTGTTTTCACACCTTCAGATAATACATGCACTATGCAAAATATGTTCATAGATATCAAGGTTTATTTCACAGTAAGAAGTGAGTTGCAGGGTAGGCCTTAACTTTTTATTATTGAAATATAAGACACAGTAATTTTTCAGGAGGCATTAGAAGTTTAAAACCGAAGAGTAATTCTGAGTAATAGGCTCAATGTCTCACAGATAGACACGAAGTCTCACACACTTGTTATTTAAACAGTGCCAGCTGGATTTCTATTACAGAATAAAGATAAGACAACATTCACTTTTCCAGAACTCTGAAGTTTCCCTTTCCATTATTTCAACCACTTATGAACTTCATGAAGGGAAATGTTTCTGCACAGGGCTGGTTCATAGATGAGCATTACAAGATTGAGCCTAGCTTTGTGCACTCCTTTCTTCTCCTTCGTTGCAATTATAAGGAGTACTGAAACTGGATGAATATATTTTGCCATGTTGTCTGAACCCAGACGAACTCTGGTTAATGGAAACAAGCCAACTTCAAACCATAGCTCATAGAGCTGTCTCCATTTAAGTAATTATAGTTAAGATTAAACCACACTTTAGGGTTCTGATCACATGTTAAACTGTAGTTAATCTAAAATGGATCTTCCTATCTCTTTGAAGCTGCACCATAAGAGAGGGGAGTGTGCAAGTTCAAAGGTAAACCAAGCTCATTCCTGGAACACTAGACTTGGGTAGTTGTGAATGAACAGGAGGGAGCAAGCATTCTGAGCTAAACAATCAAGGGTTGCTCTGTCCCTGGGTTGTTTAGCATGACATCCAAATGTGGAATTGTGAGTTGTAGATTAAAACAAGAAAACAATTCCCCTCACAGGAAATATACATAGGTGCATTTTAGTTGCCCCTTTCTATATCAATTAAGATAGATAGATAGATAGATAGATAGATAGATAGATAGATAGATAGATAGATAGATCCCTTTTCTGATGACTGAGGAGAAAACCAGAATAAAGTATTCTAAATGTAGCTGCATAATAATTTACATAATGCCATATTGATATCTGACATTTATATTCAATCCCTTTCCTAATAATATCTAACACTGAATTTGTCCCCACCACCACCACCTGCCATTGCATACTAAGCTGATGTTTTCAGTAAGCGAGCTATCCATTATGACTCCAAAATCTCTTTGCTGGGTAACTAATATAGACAGTGGAATGAAGATTTAAAAGCACCAGGTAGAAGCTGAAAGATTCCAAGAAAAATTGGGCTGATGGTGTCTTCTATAGCAAAGGAGCCTTCACTACAGAATGACAGAAAATTGACTTGTCAATCTACGGAACATGATGAGGTGACATTGTCACAAGACACACCTTTGTGAAGTCAACAGACCTTGGATTTATAAAGGTAATGTAAAAACAAAAATAGTGGCAATGATGATTGTAAAGAAATCAGGGGTCTCCTCCAGAGCATACCCAGAGAGTTATCAAGAATTATCTAAAATCTTATTATCCAGGACTTCATATCCTAGATTGGTTTAATACCACTAAAACTCTTGCTCATTCTTGTATATCTATATCTGTTTATTTACTCTATTTTTGTGTTCCTTTTTATTATTTAAAAACACTTGTATTAATTCTTTTTTTTTGCAGCTCTTCTCATTTTGCTTACCCGTAAGTATGGCCATGTTTCTCCTCCTCCTCTTCTTCTCTCTCTCACCTACCCCCACCATCTTCCCTTCCATTATTTTATTTGCTTAAAAAAGACATCTTCTGCTGACCTGATACTAAACACATTGACTTGAAAATAAGCACCATTTTGTTATAGAAAAAGAATATATATAAAAAGTGAAAATAATAAAACCAGCACCTGTAATGGTGTATATGCCTGGTCAGCTACCCTCCAACTCTAAAATGTTGGAAAATAAGACAAATGCTGTGGCAAATAGTGTCAGCCTTGCTGGACCCTGGCATGCCCACACTGGCCCAGGTGCTGAAACAAGGCTTGTTTGACACTGCCCTATCACCTACTGTTCTCTGGATGGTCATTTGGGGAGCCCCTGGATTGTCCCCCCCCCTGACTTCGGCCCTAAGGTCCAGCCCAAGCTGCACAGTGCATGTAAGTTATAAATACACTGATGTGTTCTAACAAAAAATTAAAGAAATCTATTTTATTATATTCCAGCTCTATTTCCTAGTGACTCTGGTATCAGTGACATAGTAATAGCAGCTATATCATTTCTGGCTAAGGGAAAGTTTGCCCAAATAAGAAATAACTTGGTGATATTATTTATTTCACCTAAGGAGATCTACAGACTCAATGTGAGATTGATGTAATCTCTAGCTATATACTAAGTATACAAATGTCTATGAAAACACACACAAGCTATGTCACTTAATCACAGACTTAACAGACTTTCTTGACCTTTGCTTTTTTAGAGATTAGTCAACCTTTGAGAGGTTGACTAATATGAGTTTTTTTGTAGCTGTCTAGAAACTAACATTCATAAGAACATAAGAAGAGCCATGTTGAATAAGACCAAAGGTCCATCTAGTCCAACATTCTATTCACACAATGGCGAAACATAATGTATAATCCCCTTTAAAAGCCATCCAAATTGGGGTCCATCACTACATCTTGCAGTAGTGAATTCTGTGGTTTAATTATACTCTGTGTGATGAAGGACTTCATTTTATCTGTCCTGAATCTTCCACCAATCAGCTAGTATTATGAGAGAGAGAGAGAGAGAGAGAGAGAGAGAGAGAGAGGTCTCCATACCCACTTCCTCCATACCGTATATAATTTTGTACATCTAGTCATCTGTGGGGCAGGGAATGGACAGTATCAGCCGTATTTAATCTCATATTGGATAAGTTTTCCAGCTTTCAAGTTTAAAACATTTAACTTTACTTATAATCTTATGTTAAGCATATTCTTTTATTGAAACAATTAGGGAAACCAAACAACTTAAAGAGAACAAAATAGTTGCAATATTTTAAGGAGTTGATAAAATAATTTTGTATGTTAATTTAAGAATGACTTTAGACAGAAAATTACAAACACATACCGAAGAAAGGCTCTTTCTCATCTTAAGAGCCAGATATGGAATGAATAGTGACAGGGCAAGTTTCATTCACAATTTCCCATAAATATTCTCTATCTACTTTCTGAAGGAACTCTTTCTACACGTAAGGAGGTTATTTCATCTCATTTACAGAAAGAGACTCACTGCTAACTTACTAGGCACTGGACAGAGACAACTGATGTGTATTTAACAAAGGCCACTGAAAAGCCATCAGCTGGGAACAGCTCTTCGTCACTACTAAACAGGGGGCAGAGCTGAACCAGTGACCTAGAAGTGAAAGACTTTGTAATCTGATTACCAATCTTTTGAGCTATGCAGTCCATCCCCCTTTCATTTTTACTGATAAGAGAGAATCTTATTACTAAGCAACTTTTGTAGCCTTTTAGCAATGCAAAAGCTTTCATTTAGTGCTCTAAAAGGAAACTCTCATGGGCACGCTTATTAGCCCATTTCAAGTATTGTCTCTGTACTACTTTCCCCTATTAATTTCAAAATAGATGTATTGGTATAAAAGCGTAGTGAAATGCTTTTCTGATAATGATTTATGGTGACGCCGTTGCTGATTATTAGAGGCGCTGATAAGCCATTTTCACACCGAAGTGGCGTTAACAGTACACTTACTGGAAAAGCAAGAGAAAAATGTAAACCTAGGTTAGCAAATATTGCAAACAGTACAAGCATATTATCACCGAATTACAAAATTAGTGACAGTGAGTAAACAATTCAGGGCCAAAATAGATATTGGTGCAGTGGTTAGAGTGTTGGACTGGGAGTCCAGAGATATGGGTTCTGGTCCTCACTCAGCAATGGAAGATCATCGGGTGATTTTGTGCCAGTCACAGACTCTCAGCCTAACCTCCCTCACAGGGTTGTTGTGACGATAAAATGAAGGGGAGGAGAATTATGTACACCACCTTGAGTTACTTAAGGAAGAAAAAAGGTGGGATATAAATGCAATAATTAATTTTTTTAAAAGAATGTGTTTACTCTAGAGTACAGGGCCCTCAATCTGGTTCACAACCCTAATGTGGGAGTTAAGGGGCTTTTAAAGATCCAGATCGGGGTTCCTGTTTAATTTAGAGTAAAAATGGAAAAGAAATGACATAACTGCTTGACCCAGAAGGCCTGTTTTGGTCTTCAATAATCTTTTCCAGGATACTATGTATGGTCTTGTTAAAGTTGTTATCAGAATAGTTTTCTTATTCTAAAGCAAGGTTGTTTGATGGCCATAGTGCTTTAATATTGCTTTATTGTGCTACTGTGAAATTGCAAATGTGACATCCATTTTAAAAGGTGTTGAAAATGATCTCATGTGACAAGAGGATGCTGCTGTTTCTTCTTTTCTGCCTTGGCCTTCCTTTCAAGAGCCTCAGGAAGAAATCCTGAAGACCTTTCCTGTCAATTTCCCACTTCTCTACAGACATTTTGGCCTGCACATAAACACTGCTTCACTTTGGCTTGAGGTAATAAACAATTAGACACAACAAAGTATCATCTATCTTTCATAGAATACACATAGCCAATGTCTCAGATTAAAGTATATTTTATAGCCAAACAAAATATCCTGCTAGGAATGAAATATCTGTTACAACAGATCTATTACAACAGAA
This sequence comes from Anniella stebbinsi, assembly GCA_029215795.1. NCBI lineage: Eukaryota > Metazoa > Chordata > Lepidosauria > Squamata > Anniellidae > Anniella > Anniella stebbinsi. Next base: position 49,854,870 of record JARDYH010000002.1, read on the forward strand.
CTAGTATACAATGGTTTGTAGTCCCTTTGGTTGTATCTAACGTTACTTCCACTAAGAGTAAACCAATTGAAATGAATGGTACTTAAGTTAGTCTAAGATTGGATATAGCCCATTAGTAGGAACAAAGCAACATATCAAGCTTTAAAATGTTTAATATAAAACAACTCTATAGTACTGATTAATGTATTTGATGTCTCATTAGTGTCCGTTATATTATCCTGTTTGTTGCTGCTCTTAACCAAGTGGTTTTAGTAGTTTTTAAAACCCCTGTTCATTGGATTTTTTTCCTTCCAGAGACTGCAGATGTATTACAGAATAGTTACGTCCACTCTTTTTCTTCCTACTGGAGAAGGTGGAGTTCTGCAAAACAGTAACTATAAATCAGCAAAAGTTGGTTGTAGATGCCTTGCAATCCTATGGACTATGTTTTTACAGTCTTCTTGGAAAAATAAACAGAAATGACTTGGATAAGATCTTAGTGAATGTTGTAGGTCACAGAAAAGCAATAACATATAATATAAATACTAAATAGAATTTAAATCTTCTAAATTTAATCACAAGCTTTGCATACCTTTAACAGCACTAACTACAGCATTCACTGACATTTTGTCAATATTGAACTGCCCCGGCCTTAATAATTTTGACAACAATGTTCTTCTATTATTAATGCTGCAGATTCATAAACAAAATTTATTCTACTTTATTTTCAGCTCTACAGTCCAAATATATACTTGTAAAGGTATTTTGTGAATGGAGGAAATGAGCAATTTCAACAGTTAAATTCTAATTACACAAGAGACAAAATATGTTTGATATCTTCTGTAATTCAATGTATGCTGTTAAACTTCTAAGACTTGTTCTCTGCATATCTTTCTCTTGACCTTTGTTCATTGGAATTACAGTAACCCTTCAGTGATTCCTCCTCACTTGTTTTCTAAAGCTGTTCAATCATACTTGCTAGCAAGAAGCACAGCTGGCAAGAGATCTAAACCTCATCACAGGGCAAAGTTAGCCTTCTGGGTTTGCCAGGAATGACATTTCAAATGAAAAAAATGTTATGTATTGTGCGGGATATTTGATTCTGTATTTGTTTTAAGTGCAAATAGCTCCATCCTTTGTATTAACACTGTATTTAAACACAACACTAGATTAGACACTGCACTAGAAACAAAAACACCAATGAATTAAACTGTCTGGTGTGTTTTTTAATAAGAATACCATTGTTAATTAAAGTAAGATTACAGAAATCAGCTGAGTTTTTCTTCGCAGTCCCAGAAGAAATCTACAACAGAGGATAAGCAGTGCCCCCTAGTGTCTTTTATAACAGACAAAACTCTAAATAAAAGTAAGCATAATTCTTTGGGATATTAATGAAAAATGCATTATAAATATGTTTATATACAAACAGACTCATGGTATGTAATATATATTCAAACATAAAAGTTTAACACAAATTATATTAAATTGTATCTACTGTCTGATACGTATATACGGTATACACATACACAGTATGCGCACACACACACACACACACACACACACTCAAGAGTCTGACATGGCCAAGATGTCTTTAATGTTCCAGGCACCTCAGAAAAAAACATTTCCACACAGAATAGCAGGCCATGCATGAAAGCGGGTGTCAGAAAGCCCAGCAGAATCACTCACTGTGAAGATGTCTAATAGGGATTGCTGAATACACAATACAGGCAGCATGGACTGAATGACTAAATTGGAATGGCCAGAACATAGTAAGAAGGTTTTGAATCAACTAGATATTATAATTAAACCTGTAATGAATGTTCTGACTTTTCTCCCTTTCTTTTGTTAATTGGAGGTTAACCCTATTTAGGCATTGTTAGGGTCTGACGTCAACTATTTTATAATTTAATTTTGATGCTTTCCAGCAAATTATCTCAGTAACCATTAACTGGATACATAAGAAATATGTTACAGTCCACTTTCAAAAAAGTACCTCCAGAAGAGGTCAAATTTCAGTAAAAGTGACTAAGCTTCTAATATCTAATATGAGCAAAGAAACCTGTCTAGGCTTTTTTTTTAATAGAGAGAGAGAGAGAGAGAGAGAGAGAGAGGAGAATTATCAGGGATACTAACCAGAGTGAACAAGTTATACTGTAAATGTAAACAATCCCCAAATTCATTAACGTTTGTTATTTCAGGAAAAATAAGCAAAAGATAATGTAAAACATGGAAGCAAAGGCCCATAAAAGCAAACTATAGGGGGAAACTGTATCAGAAGATATCTGGTTTTAATAGTACAATGCAGAACATATGTAGTAAGACATCAAGCAAACTATTTTTCAAATGTACTACAAATTAATAAAAAGCCTCACAAACTGCTGTTTTATTTGTGTTAAAAGTGCAAAAGACTTTTAAAATGAGTTCAGATCATGTTTGTAGTCTGTTTTCCATTTAAAGTATAACTAGACATTTACTCCTATCCTTGCATTTAAAAAATCAATGTACATAATTAGCCTATTATGAAAAGATTACAATGTATATTTTAAATTAACATTTATAGTGAAAGAGACACAAAATACACTAGTTTAGTACAATATAAGATGCTCAAAGTGAATGCTCAAAGTGTCAGTACCTATGTATTTAGGCAGTTTACAATAACTATTAGATAAAACTGCAGATTAAACTTTTAATTGGCTAATATTTAGTAGATCTTTACTAAATTAAAGACATGCATTTCAAAATAAGGATGGTTCTGATGGTCTCCTCATACATTACATCTTAAGATGTTTCCAAAAAATATTTTATGTAGACAGATAAATATGTTATGCATAAATGCAACAAACAGGTGTTTGCAAACATATATTATGTAGGTAGACTCCTCAGGTAGATGGAGAAGCACCAGTTCCTGAACGAGTGTACACTTGGTAGCAGATATGAAGCTGCAGGTATGTATTTTGTGAAACTGTTCTGAACCGTAAAAATCTAGTCATTAATATGTCAAATCAGTAACATTTAAGTAAAATTAGAGCCACTGCTTAAAAGTTATCTCTTCTACTGTCAGCATGGCTTGCTGAGGAATGCTGGGAATTGTAAGTCTCTTTTCAGTCTCTAAACATGCACAGGATTGCGTTTTAAATTAAGTTTGACTCAGTGTCAGTTTACACCCATTCCTCAAAACAGTCTGACTTAACACATGGTTGTTAATGTGAGGTGAAGATGAGTGACTATTTGTGTTAGGACCATGAGGCAGTTTCTCTTCCGCATCCCAAATCATATTCACAAATTGATTTTTATTACTAGGAAAGATGCTTTTATGTCATGATCTGAACTTGAAGAACTGTTCTGAAAAGGGGGACTTACAGAAAATACAAAGTCAGTTATATTGTTGCAGAAGAAAAATAATCTCTATATGCTCAGCTCTTTATTCACCATCAGAAGGATGAAGACTGTCAGTTTCTACTGAATCTGTGCTCCTATGGAGTAGAATGGAGCCTAGAATAACGTACATACTATTCTGGTTAAGGATTGCCTGGCTTTATGTTGCTTTAAGAACAAACCTAAGTAAAAACTATAATCTTAGATTGAAATAACAAAGTCGATAAGGAAATAAATAAAGTTTGGAAGTTGTACAACCAAATAGCTCACAGTAATTGGAGAATGAGAGGCGTTTACTATTTTCCTAAGTATGTTGATATACAATTGTCATTTAGATTATATACATCTACATCTATCTATCTATCTATCTATCTATCTATCGTATCCTTGTTTCTATAACAACAGGATAGGAAATTAATGAAGTCCCAAATCCTATACATGAAATGCCAGCCAACTATTATTCAGTATAATATCATATGGATAGTTCAATCCCAAACAGACTGTCCCTCTGAGCGTGTTATTTACATGAATGGCTATGTTGTGTTTTATTTTGTAGAGAGATGAGAAAATTGCTCACATTATACAAGTTCACTCTTGCTGCTTGCAGTCATGAACAGGTTTCACTGGGGATGCAGTTGAAAAGATTGAAAATGGAGCGTACCACTATGAAAGGATCAGGCAGAAATAGAGGGCACTTCCTGCATTAAGAGCATCAATGAGCTTTTGATGGTACAACAATGATTGTGCTAAAACTCATTAAGTATTCAAATAATTTTCCAGATATAATCAATAATATGTTGGGAGTATGCACATCTGTACAGACCTAGAGATATCTAGAAAGCTGGTGGCATGAGGTAATGGCAAAGAATGTATCTAATAATTATTTATAAAATTGTTATAAAAGCAATGTTAACACTAAGTACCTAAAATGCTAAAACTTTGCTGAGAGTTATTTTAATATTTGTAAGAAGAACATTCAGATGATTTCAAAATAAGGCATCTTTAAACATTTATTCTATACATAAATTTTAAGCTTTCATCCTAACAATATAGATGTATGTTGTGCTGTCAGATCTACCAGATTTTTGCAGACCTACTAGACAGTGAAGCAATTATCAACTTGTTTCTCTCTCATTCAGAATACGGTGGTCATAATTAAACAAGCAGAAACTTGACTTGTAACTGAATGTTTCAACAACAGACAACTGTGCCACATATGAAATGCAATTCGGGACAATGCTGTTCCTGTCTGAATTATTTTCATAATACAGATATATTTGAAACATATAATTCTCATAGCACTCACTTTTAAAATCCCATAGCATTAGCCAATTATTCATTTAGTTCTAGAAGGAGAAAAGGAATATGGGGTAAAGCTTTCAATCAAAGAGGTTTATGATATTTTAGGGTCCTATAGTTCTAGGCTATAAAAACCATAGCCCTGTGAAATAGATACATTATAATGCAAGAAGTAGCACTTTTGAGTAGCAATGAAGCTCTGTCTATTAACTCTGGATCACTGTGTAAACTAAATATAAAAGAAATCACAAATGCCTAATGAAACATTTGAGAACTGATTGTATCATCAAGATTATATTTATATAAAAAATTAAAGCAAATTAAATATAAAATTTCCTCAAGCAACACACCAAAGTATCCAATGTATGATGCAACTGTGGATGCAATGTTACTAAAAAAAGTTATTTTTTTCAATTAATATTAGTCAAGAGACATAACATTGAATATGATCGACAAAGCTACTGGTTGCAGTTGCAAAGCACCGAAGATTGTGTTTATGGCAATGAGACAATCAGCCATGACTGTTTTCCTGCAAGGCATGGATCACTCTATAACTTTTAACTAAGTCAATAATATCTCAAATGCAGAATTTTATCAAAATATGTTCTCTATGGCAATATGCACAAAGATGTGTCCTCTATAAACTACTACTTGTTTTACATTTTGGTATTACGCACAAACCCTTAATAGCAGATTGCCCCTGTAATCACCCTTTACAGACTTGTACAGACTTGTACAGCCATAATATTGGTGATGGCTTAGCCACAGGACTGAATACTCCCTATTCCATTCCCCGCCCACAACTATGGTTAAGTGTTGCAAGTGGAGAAGGAAGAATAAAATAAAGACACAGACACCAGAGTTTGGGATAAATTAGGGGCTCTTTATTTAACCAATAAGGGAAATTCACCTGTCCCTGAATCTGCACGTGAAAGTGCAGGAATCAATGTGTCCTTACCTCAGGCAACTTGCCTGGCTTTATGGGTGAGCCACTTCCCAAAGCCAGGAGTTGGGTAAACCTGGCCCCTTTCTTATGTGACACTTTGTAAATGTGGTGAACGCCCTGCGTCACCCTGTCACAGTGCCTCACAACTCTGGATAGGTGAGGCTGGAGGGTCTCCAAAGGCATACATTATTATTATTATTATTATTATTATTATTATTATTATTTTGCATAATAATAATAATAATAATAATAATAATAATAATAATTACGAGCATGTCCTCTGGATATGCCAATCACCAAAAGGTGCCAGAGTGCTCACCATCCCTATTCTAATATAGCAAATTCCCATATATCCCGCTACTGGAGGATGCCAAGCCTCTGCTTCAGCGTCCTACCCCCACCAGCCCAGGGGAAATCCCGCCTGCCCACATGCAGATCCTGCAGGAAAATATCATTGCCTGCATTGGACAGGTAAACCCATCTGCCGTATAAGGTTCCCCTCTGGTGGAAAATTCTTTGGATGGTGGATCACACATCCCTGCCCATCCTTGGAGACATATGAATTTACCTATTGACTTTTGTCATTGTCTAATTTAATCTATGGGCTTTCCACAACTATGGTTAAGTGTTACATTGGCATTTATATTAACTGTGGTTAATGCTAGCTAAGATTTCCTCTTAACCAGCACTTAGAACTAGTTAGCAAGCCCTGATTAAGGTTAGCATAGTTAGCATTCATCAAAGTTAATTTTGGTGACAATGGAATGCTTGACCATGCTTAAGACTGACAAGGGGTGGAGCAATTTGTGTGAGAAAGGAGAGTTTGATCCCATGTCCCTCTTCCAATTTCTTAGCCATGGTTAAGCAATCACCAGCATCATGTTTGCACGGGTCCTATGAGGTTGGTGAACTTTAAAACATTCATTTAAAAATACAACCATGTATCCATATATCAGTTTCAATGTACCATGTGGGGTCTGTATGCTATTAATTGAAAAACTGAGGAAACAGTGAATGGTTTTTTAAAACTTACTGAACAAGATAAATTGATACCTACATAAAACATCAGTCAACTAACTTCACTTAACAAATGGATGTGTTTTGTATATATCCCTTAAAATAGATAATACAATCCACATGCCAGGCCCAGGAAGCAGAGCAGACTTAAATATTTATTTTCTTAATGTAATTTTATTCAGGCTTTGTTCTTTATTTAATGACTTTAAGCAGATCTTGTGCAGTACCATATACCTTTCTAGTCTTATTCCTATAGTGCAAGGGTGGGCAACTTATGGCCCTCCAGATATTTTGGTCTACAACTCTCAACATCAATCACAATTGACTATGCTGGCTAGGACCAATAGTAGTTGCATGACAAAATATCTGGAGGGCCACAAGTTGCCCACCCCTGCTACAGTTGGAAATCAGTAATTCTCCCACACTCCTAAGCACCATGTTTCTGAATCAAAATTCGATTGTTTCACCATTATTCATTCTGAAAGATACATTTCCATTTGGAAAGAAAACAGTTTATAGTTTCATGTGATTATTTTGTGTTTAACCAATTTGACTAACCAAAGATGAATGAGATAACAGTTAATATATTGTGCCAATTATACATATATTACCAGCATAGAATAAACAGGTTATATGCCTAAAAACTGAATATTCACCAAATACTTCTAATGTGTCAATTAAAAATCTTTTTTACAGATAAGTACAATTACTGATAGCCCTTTTATTACAGAATATTGCAAATATTATTGCATGCTCATTTGCTAGTACAGCAGAATTGTCAGTAGTTGCTACAAATATGAAACGCAGATGCAGTTTTCACATACAACACACAGGTCAATGTATTCTCCTATTTTAATAATGGCTTTTCCTATTGCATTCATTATTCATATAAGAAAAAGGATAGGCATTTTTAGGCATTATATTGCTTTCTTGAAGAATATGAGCTTTGCGACTTTGAGAGGCCATTTTCTAAAGATCCTAATAGCCGAATGACATCTTGGGAAATGTTATGCTCATGGTGAATTTGCATAATAATGAAGGTATTTTATACATATGGACTGAATTGCACTTATCCAAATTTTTATTTAAATAGGGAATGACCAAAATTGCCTATTAATTCATTTTTTTTCTAACACAAAGCATTTCCTAACTAAACTAAAATCCATTATTAGTTTTTAGGAAAATTAGAATACAATTGAAAATAAACAACGGGCATGAAACAGCCAACTTTAAGCTATTTCTCTTAATTGGAGAATTAAGCAGATGCTTACTTTTTTCCCATTGAAGCTAATAGGTTTTAAAAGAATTTAACTGGATCAACTCCTATGCATTTTATGTGGTATGACAGCAATTGCCATTTTATATATACCCATGATTTAGGTTTCATTCTTTATCTGACTACTTTAAGCAGACCTTCTGGTTCTTCAACACCAGGATTCAAGGGGAAAAAATGTTACATTTAAAATATTTATGACAAATTTCAAAGTCTCCAATATATAATTTGCATCTCAAAAATCAGGGAAACTAGAAATTGAAATGCCATGATATTCAATGTTCTTGGTTTATCTTCATGATGCATGGTAGGTTATGGAATCCTCAAAGGATTCCATAACCTACCATGCATCAGCATACACTCTTGAACAGAACAGAAAAGCCCATGTCATGAACTAGCTTTTTCATATACATTTAGGGTATAATCCTATGCATGTTTAGACAGAAAAAAGTCCTACAACTTCCAACATCACTTCAGCCAGCCATGTTGGTTGGGGAATGCTGGAAATTGTAGAACCTTTTGTCGGTCTAAACATGCATAGGATACTTTAGGATACAAGTAATATTTTTTGCAATGAGGTCTATAGGCAAATATGGTACTTTGGCCATTAATGATTTTAAGGCTGGAATTAATGATCTGCACAAGCGGGGAACAAACATGCAACTTTAGTGTTCGGCGCTGTATTTTGTGCAGCAGTTCCCAATGCCAATGATTTAAGACACTTTTTAAACACAATAGTTGCTTGTCTCTTCAGCAGCAAGAACTGCTCACTGTGCCAAAATCAACAAAGCTCCAGCTGTGATTCTTGTTTCTTCTGGGCAAATACCACATCTATGAATCCTGGCTAAACTGCTAATATATAAAATGCACACCAAATACTTATTTGCTCACCAAATACTTATTTCATAGTAAATTCTATACTTAGTTAATCCTTGAGAAATAATCTCATTTACTGTAGTAGGATTACTCCAAAGTAAATAGTTTAAAAATAGGATCTCAAATCAAGTTTGTCTAATTTAATCTTGGGTTAAGCCTTCAGTTTCATGCAACCATTAAGTATGGAAGGATATTATTGAAAGATTGTTTTTGCCTAACCAACATGGCTTCAGTTGTCCATGTTCTGGTAACATCCAAGTTAGATTACTGCAATGCACTCTACGTGGGGCTGCCTTTGAAGGTGGTTCGGAAGCTGCAGCTTGTGCAAAATGCAGCGGCCAGATTGATAACTGGAACCAGTAGGTTCGAACATATAAGACCTACTCTGGCCCGCTTGCATTGGCTGCCTGTATGTTTCCGAGCCCAGTTCAAGGTGCTGGTTTTAACCTATAAAGCCTTACACGGCTTGGGACCACAATACCTGAGGGAACGCCTTTCCCGACATGAAACTACCCGAACACTACGTTCAACATCTAAGGCCCTCCTCCAAGTGCCTCCTCCGAGGGAAGCTCGGAGGTCGGCAACAAGAGAGAGGGCCTTCTCTGTGGTGGCTCCCCAATTGTGGAACGATCTCCCCGACGAGGCCCGCCTGGCGCCAACATTGTTGTCTTTTCGGCGCCAGGTCAAGACTTTCCTCTTCTCTCAGGCATTTGGCAATATCTGAGAAGCCTGGGTTTGTTTTGTTTTGTTTTTGTAGTTTTTTGAAGTGTTGAAGTGGTTTTTAAATGTACAGGTTGTGTGTATGTTGTATGTTTTTGCTGTTTTAATTTCTGTATATTGTTTTTAATTGTTTTTAATCCTATGTAAACTGCCCAGAGAGCTTCGGCTATGGGGTGGTATACAAATGTAATAAATAAATAAATAAATAAAATCAACTAATTTCAGTTTGACTTTATAATCAAATATTTATTGACATCAGAATTGAGATCTATCTCTAGCTATCACTGTATGCTGAAGACACTTTTTAAAGTTAGAATAATGTTTCAAATTAAAGGAATTCTCAGTTAGAAAGGAAATTAAAAACCCACAAACAGACACCGACATAAACAGAGTTAATGTACGTCTAGGTTTCAAAATCTTTAAAGAGAATGCAAATTATTTTTGCTAGGAGCAGAATGCATTATTTTGAATCACAATAGTATGAAAAAGTAGTAGCTATATTTCACATAACTTTTCAATACAATGCAGGCTATAGTGCACTAAACAGAATAAATATATCCAAATTAGAAGAATGAGACAGGTGTCCTGGAAAAATAAAAACCTGTACTCAAAGGAACATCTAAATAAAATTGAGACATCTGTAGTAAAGTTTTAGCTTCTCCCTAGAATGTTTGAGATGAACTCAATGTAACGCTGTCTTCCAAGAAAAGACAAAGTGATCAATGCAGGAACACATCAGGCTCCCTTGGACAGGCCAATCAATGCAAGAAAGAACCTTGCCCAGGGCCTTATGCAAATAGAAGCACGTTCTGCAACCTAGGGAGGGAACATGCGCAATAGATCAATGGGATCTAAAAAACCTTACAGCTATATCAGTCTCAGACAGTAAATATATAATGATGAATCCCTCACGTTCTCAGTTGAACTCTTAAACTAGGCTGTTTTCAAGAGCTAGTTGAAAATTACTGGAGGTCTGTCTCTAGCAATAATGTAAGAGGGGAGACTGAACGATAGCTTTAAAAGAATATAACAATGATGTGTCAATATTATTTATATTTGCTAATAAGAAGAACTTAAAACCTTTAGCTCAACAAGGTCACTCTGATTATTATTTTTTTAAGGAATCAGGATTTTAAAAATCCTTTCCAGTTCTTTTTACAGAGTTCTTCCTACCTACTGCTACAGAAGAATTACTGCCACTTCTGAGGGATTTTTTTTTAAAATCAAATCAAATCAATTCTGTTGATTGAAATGTACTTTCAATGTATGCTGTAACATATCTGTAACCTCAGTATAAAGCACTTTTCAGTTGAACTGTTATATAAAAGAAAGTGAAGAGATAATTTTCCTTCAACACAAGCCAAACATATCAAGATCTATAAAAAATATTTGCAAAGTTGAATTTAACTTTGATGGCATACACTATGCTGCATCAATGCAAATATAATCATACAGTTCCTTGGAAACAACAGGAACAATGACAAGTATCGCTTCCCTTGATGACTTGTAAAAAGTTATTTCCCACTCATTGATTGGGGGGGGGGGTTCTAAAAGTTATTTCGTTTACGGAATCAACATCTACAAACTTCATAGAACAGAAATATAATATTACTGTCACAGTAACAACTTGATCTGGTAAAAACATAACACAGATATGGCAAAGCAAATAATATGACTTACTCAAGCTCTGAGAAACATAGTACCTTGATAACTTATAGCTGAGGTACAACACCAGAACCAGATTAAAGTAAATAAAGATTTCTTTGTCTTTCATGAAAGAAAATATTATCAACTATTAAAATGCAAGTCTATTTTCAAAAATGTCAATTGAATAATTATTCAAATTAAAATGTTATTCAAATAAGATATTTTTAAAGTAGTTCTTCTAGTATAGTATTTACATAGTGCAGAATCCAATGTGTTGCTTATGGCCCTGCCAATTCTTTTACACTCCACCAATTCCATTGCACAAATGGCCCTCACCATCTGTGCAACGGTGAAAGCAGGTCTTCCAGGACCTGCCTCCTTCCAGAAACGAGCATTTCCACTTGTCTCAGGGCTTCCCCTAGGAAGCACTAAATTTCCCTTGTGTAAGCAATGGGTTTTGCTTCCGCTACGGAATTGGTGGGAGTCACAGCTTGCAAAGGGGAATCAGTGGGGCAGAAAGCAATTGGTGGGGGCATAAGCACCCACTTGGATTCTGCCCATTGGATCGCCAAAGAATTTATGCACTGAAGTTTTTTTCAATATGATTGTGCTGTTAAAATGAAAATATTGTGCAAAACAGATTTTATTCAACTGAAGCATATGGGAGAGTCTAAGAAGATTTACAAGAAGTGGGGTGTGTTAAAACACCTGCAGTAGAGTATATATGCACTTTAAATGTTTTAGGCTGTGGTTTTGATCACTTGTATCTCCACATTAAAGGATCTCAGGATGTAGTTTTCGGACATAATTATCCAGTTCTGGATAGTTATTGACAATAGTCACAAGCAGCTTCCACATACATATCTGGAACTTTTCTTCTTTTATAAGGCATTTCGCAAAAGTAAGAATAATGTAATTAATTTTTGCTGGGGACAAAATGCATTCTAGTGAAGTGCATGGCTAACTCATAATACAAACAAACAAACAAACACAATAACTACATACATGAGGTTTTGAGGCAGTATATCAGTGAACTTCAGTTGTTGGGGAACAACAACAGGAGAGAGCTATTGCCTTCTTGACCTGCTCATGGGAATTCCAGATACATCTGGTTGACCACATAGGAAACAGGATGCAGGACTAGGTGGATTCTTGGACGGATCCAGCATCCTTTATTTTCTTGTTCACAAACACTCGTTTCTTTTTTTTTTTTTAAAGTGGCTTACAGTGTGACACAGGAGATGTTTATTGGAGGGAAGGGGGTCAAGAAGTTTACTCACAAACCTGTCAGCATATTGGGCCTGATTTACACAACAGGTAAAGTAACCGAAGCAATACAAACTAGGAAGAGTTGTGTGAAGAACGGACTGTGAGTGGGGACTTGCATGGTTGAATACTTCCTTGTTAAAAAAAATCTTTGCACATACAAAGCTAGCATGAGAGAAAAGGCTGGGCTAGAACTCTTCTTGATGTTATGTAGGTTTTTATAGGAAATTTGTTTTTTGTTTTTAAAGTAGGAGCATCCAATCATGCAATCTCATACCCGAAATTACACAATCCAGGAAGAGTTGTATTACCTCATCTGCTCTTTGTGTAACTAGATCTAAACCAATCTGGGCAACCTGAAGAGAACCAGTGACAACAGCAGCCACCACCATTAGCTTAATTTTACAGAAGGAAAATGTACCAAACATATTCAAATGAGTGTGCTATTAAATATAATACTAACTGGAGATTCAGGAGTGCTCATGGAGAAGCCCAAACGAACCTTCACCATGAAATGAATAGATATTCTCTCACCTGATTAAGACGTCCATGAATTCCAGACTCTCTGAAGCATCATTGGCAGGACTGACAGAGCTATTTACTGAATATGGGTGTCATTAGAACAAAATAAGAGCCTCCTATTTCCCATAGTGGCAAACCACATGCCTATGGCAACCCCACAAGCAGGACATGAGGGCAATTGCCCTTTCCCACTATTATTCTTCAGCAACTGGTATTCAGAGCCATGCTCAGATTGGGCCCTTGTGTAATTTCTCTGCAGAGCTTTAACTTTTTTGAAATAAGAAAACTCTCGGTATTGATAAAAGATGATGGCTTAATACAGTCAACATCCTCATACTTGTTCCATATTAAATAAAGCTTTTGATTATCTAACTGCTTGAAAAAAGGAATATGTTAGCAACTCTAGGATGTGGCTGAAGGAAATGATAAAAGTATCTGTCCCTTTTCCCATGTAAGTATCTAACACATACACAATATTGTCCTTACTTCAATTAAAAAACGGGGGAAATACATAAATTACAAGGTAGAGTCTCACAAAATAAATACATTTGATAATGCCAGACCCAGCTACTGTCCAAATCAGGGCAAGGTCCAGGAGGAAGGAAATGAAAGGCTGGAAACAGCCAAGTCAAGAGAGACTGTAGCAGGGATCATCAAGAAACAGCAGGGATCATCAAATATCAAGCTGGCCTGGAAGCTATTTAGGGGTCAGGCTTTATAACACAACTTGCTTTGGCTTTCTGAGGTGCAGATCCCCATACAATAGTCCCCATGCTCAGAACCCAATTCCAGAACCCAACACAATTTTGTTACAAGGAAACCATATTGATTGCATAGACTAGATTACATATATTATAAGACATTAACACAATTATTACATTTTCAGATGAGCTGAAGTTGGCAAAAGAAAATAAAAAGTTGCTGGTTCCAAGATCTAGGGAAAACATAGGTAGTTAAAAATGAATAACACATTAAACATTTCTTTGTACTTCCTGCCTTTGAAGAGTTGTACCACTTTCATAACTGCGTACCAGACTTTGTTGTTTGGAAAAGATGTTAGGGGTAATAGTCTCTCCAAATACATCAAATTGTAAGCCTCACTATTATTGCACAATACAGTTAGTGACCACTAAAATCTTAGTTGCTGACCTTCTCATGTTTGTACTGAAGGTAGTGGTAGTTACTGTTCACCTACAAGAAGTTTCATTCTTAGCAGAAAGCCAGAGCAAGTCATGTCACAAAACCTGACCCTAATAAGCTTCCTCTTTAGTCTCAGCCTCTTTGAGAACATAAGAGCCAAGCTGGATCAGACCAAGGGTCCATCTAGCCCAGTATTCTGTTCACACAACCAGCTGTCAATGGGAAACCCACAATCAGGACATGGGTGCAACAGCTCCCTTCCACCCATGTTCCCTAGCAACTGGTGTACAAAGGCATACTGCCTCTGAAACTGGTGGTAGCACATAGCCATCAAGACTGGTAACCACTGATAGCCTTATCCAGGAATTTGTTGAACCCCCTTTTAAACCCATCCCAGTTGGTGGCCATCACTATGTCTTGTGGTAGTGAATTCCATAGTATAAATATGAGCTGTGTGAACGTCCTGAACGTCCCACTAATCAGCTTCATGGGACGACCTCAGGTACCAGTATCATGAGAGAGGGAGAAAAATGTCTAACTATCCACATTCTCCACACCGTCTATATAACATGTCTTCCATTACTCTCCTTTTTTCCAAGTTAAAAACTCCCAGCTTTGGGATTTGTATAAGGGCAGTACGATATTGGCAGCTTTATTCTCAATTCCTTTTCTAATTGTGCCTAACATAGAATTTGCCCTTTTTACAGCAGCCAAAACAATGGGTTGTCCACCACAACCCCAAGATCTCTTTCTTGGTTGGTCACTGCTGGCTCAGATCCCATTTGAAAGAAGCCAGCCAGGCAATCTGACACCATCACCTTCCCCACCTGCAACTTCTCTTCATGATTGCCCCCTCTCCCCTCACAGAGGCCATTCCAGCCAGCTACCCTGTAAGCTGGAGAGGAAGAGGAAGTAATCTGTCACTATCACCATCTTTTCAATTAGGCTTTTAAAACAATTTTAATTATATAAATCCTCCCTCCCTATCCATTATTCTTTGTGTTTCATGTCTTAAATTTCGATTGTAAGTCTGTGGACAGGGACTGTCATGCTGCTTATGTTAGTAAGCTGCTGTGGGCAACTTTTTGGCTAAAGGGTGGGGTATAAATGCTGTAAGTAAAAAATAGTGGCTAAGAGACTAAGCAACAAAACAGGATGTTCCTTGTTTGACTCTTGGTCTATATTTGTCTAATATACAGGGTTTTTGTAAGGAATTATAGAAGATACTGTATGTGAAGCACTTTGAATATTCCAAAGCTGTACAAATGTTATTAGTAATAGTTCCCACAATCTGCTTTTGTCTGCTCATGAAGAATGTTGACATCTATGCATGATCAAGCTTATCATGTAAACTGGGCCACTTATACAGGTAAAGCCAGCAGCAATTACAGTCTCTCTCCCACTCATTTTTGTCTGGAAAGGAAATCTAGAACAATACCATGGTTAATGGTATCAAAAGACTCCAAGAGGTCCAACAGAATCAACACAGTTGCACTTCCTTGTCAAGGAATATTGTGGGAATGGGAGGTCCATGCATACTTTACATATCCCGTGTGCCATGCAAATTACTCAAACCTGAAGCAAAAGTAAGATGCATGGCACAGAGATGGGGAATGACATGACTATATGGGAGTACACAGACATCTCATTCCCTGTAATGCCTTCTTATAATGGGTGTACACCTGTGTGTTCACATAGGAAGGAGAAATGCTCAACTAGACATAGGGCCAGATCCTCCATAAACTAGCACAGTTCCACTTGAGGCAATGAGACTACATTGTTGATCTGTCCCATAAAACCAAGATGTATAAATAATGTGGGATGTAGTTGTCTAAAATCAGAAGTCGTTTCTTTTTTCTTTGATACAAGTTATATAACAGTACAAAGTTAGATTGGAAAAAGAGGTTTCCATTCTCTTTCACATTTTAATCTTAATGGAATACAGTTGAATTTTATAAGAATGACATTAATTTCCCCTCATGTCTGTGCCATAAAAGACTTCTCAGTAGAGGATTAGATATAAGAGCACTGCACATTTCAGTATGGTTAGCAATTCAGCTTCTTATATAATAAGTTTATCAAGTCAGCATTTAAGGATTTATACAATGTGCCTTCATAATTATGTTAATAGGTAGTTAACATATAGGTCAAATCTAAACTACTCAATATTTTCAAATAGCTAGGCAACACTAAATAAGATGTAGAGAGGCCTGGGCACATTTTGCACACTTATTGATTTCAAGTTGAAATCCCTGTGATCTCTGGTTAGCAACAATATTAACCTGTGACCACACTGTATATGGAGCAGAGTGGGACAACAATTGCAGTGATATCATGTTTTATCTGCCTTGTTCTTAAAAAGCCAATCAATGACTGGTGTCATCCATCAACTTCTGAATCGCCATTTTACAAAAGGAGCATTCTAGATTTTAGATGAACATAATTCTTATATCTTTTCCATGGTTAGTGACAACTCTAATTTACCTAGTTGATCCTCATTGCCTTCACAAAGTCTGATCTTCAACAGACATTTCTGTTTCAGTGGGTTTGCCTGCAATTATGTCGATGGCATTGCTCATCAACTAACAGTGAAAGCATATTTGTTCAGCAGATGTCTCATTTGAAGCCAACAAAAAAGAAAGAACCATATGAACATATAATGTTGTCTTATAGTGGCCTCATTTGGATGTAACAAGGGTTTGTCATTATGTCCAAACTGGAGTTAGTTTGAACTATAGTATATCCAAAAAGGCCAGCATCAAATGGTGGTTTACAACCCTGGCCTCTTTGGACAAGCTCACAACAGTTTGTTCCAGTCTCATTGTAGTTCCTTTAAAACAATCTCCTTCTCGCAATTGCCCACTAGCCTAAGTCCTGCCAAGACTCAATCCCCATGCTAAATCTATTGTAAGCATTATGTCAAAATGAGGCCACTGAATTAGACCATTGCTATTCACCTTGAATAGGCAGGGAGGGAGCAATCTGTTGAGGAAAATTCTATGTCTAAATTGATTGGACAAAAGTTTTAGTGTCCAGAAGGACAGAACAGCCAGCTGAATACAATAAGCAGGGAAAGAGTTTTTTTAGGCTGAAATTGGAAAGATCAAACTGATAGTGGTAATGTTTCTACTATGATAAGGTAATTGATCTGGGCAGAGCTAGGATACAGAAAGGTATAAAGATAGCTCTAATTTTCAATGGCTGTGTGGGGAGTCAGACTGGAGTATTTTGGACGGAGACTGTGATGAAAGATATTGGACGGAGGACTATATATATTTGGAGCCTGTGTATATATCTGGAGGAACCAGTTGTGCCTTGTATATATTTCTATATTGGAACACAAGTAAACGACTTGTATTATACACAACTTACTGTGTGTGAGTATTTATTCAACCTCAGGATTTAACTGGACTTATTGCTCACACAAGCACAGGCAGCACTTGTTTGCTTCCCCAACACAATCCTATGGCCACTAGACAATGTCTAGATGGCCATAGGTTTTTTGTTTCTGGGAACTGAGGTTGGAGAGCTGGTTCCGACCTCAGTTCCCAGAAACCACTTGCTCCACCCATTCCCCTGCCACCTCGTAGCTGGTGTGGTTCTCTCCACACTGGCTCCTTCTCCGCGCTTGGGAATAGAGTGTGGAAAGGGCAAAAAGGGGGCATGCCCAGGGGTGGGAAGGGGAGATCGCGGAAGCTCCTTTACGCAGCTATCAATGAACTGCATGGCCTCCCCCCTCCCACTCTGAAACTCCCTGACTAAATGCTCAAAATTAAGCATCTAGCGAAAACTGCAGGGTAGACAGATCATGGAGAAGAAAATCCCCTCCATGGTCTTTCTGCCCTACATTTGATAGTCATTAGCCTCCAAGGTCAGACGCTTACAACTATCCTGATAGGATTGCACCCAAAGTTAACTTCTTCTTAGGTCCCACTCATTTTTCAAGCAGTAGCTCCATGCATCACCTAATGATCTGCCTCCAAAAACTGGGGTAGCTTGCACAACAACCTCAGTTGCAGTGATGCCAGAGGTGGGATTCAATGAGGAAGCAAGAAGCATTTCAAGCACTTACACACACTCAAGGAGATTTCTCTGGTATCTACTTCATTACAATACTACTTCCTCTTCTTCCAGTATACCATTCACACTTCCAAATAAATCCTTTTAGTTCCAACACCATACCTCGTATCTTGAAATACTTCAGGCTATTCTAATTTCTATTATGTTCTGAATCCTTGGTCACTAAAATACTGGCCTTGACCTCAGATGTGTAATGTAACAGTGGCTACTTAAGCCTAATAATTTTAAACATTAGATGAAGTAGTAAACTTCCATCTTGAGTGCCTTCCTTTAGATGAGGGCTCATATGATGGAATGCTTCACATAAAAAAAGAAGATTCCAAAACAGAGAAAACTAGTGTGTCATGGAGATATCTATGCTAGAATAGATTTAGGGTGGTGCCGTAATCTCAGTGGTACAGCACATGCTTTGCATGCAGAAGGTCCCAAATCCAACCCCAGCATCTCCAGCTAGGGCTGGAAAAAACACTGCTTGAATCCATGGAAAGTCATTGCCAGTGTGTGTCAAAAATGTTGGGACTGATGGAGCAATGGTCTGACTCAGTATAAGGCAGCTTCTTAAGTTCCTATGTCTGTTCCTAGAATCTTCTCCTTGACATTTATTTTTCAATATTCAGGGATTTCTTTGTATGAGGATCATTCAAACAATATCAGTCCACACCTGCAGTATGAAATGATTAACCATGACATCTACAGTTTCTGAGAACTTGACTAGAATAGAGTAGGAATGGCATTTTCCCTTCCAGGGCTAATTCTAGCATTGAAAACTGGCTCCTTGGACTAAGCCCTCCAGCTGTCCAATAGCTCTCCTGCAAATATTGGCCAATGTTATTGCTTATTAAAATTTTGATATTCTTATTTCGATCCATTCTGTCCCAGAATGTCCCTCTATTCTTCAGTTTACAGTCCAAAGATTGAAAAGTACAGTTGGATGGGAAGTGTAAAGATTTACAACCCAAGAGATAACTAAAATAATACTACCTGCATCTGTGAGTTGCACTTCAAAGCCACCACTTTGGGCAGCTGAAGAGCAAGGAAGGGCCCAGACAGTTCATTGCAAGCACTGCAATTATGTGGCCATGGAGCGCTTACACAAGCCAAACCAATGTGCTAGAGGCTTCTACATAAGTCTGGCATCAGTGCATTCATTATGTGAACTAAGCTTTCCTTCCCTCATTGGTTACTGCACAGCCAATACATGCATGCACCCCCCCTTCTCTGCTGGTGTTTGGAACTGGTAGCATTATGGGTTACATAGGCTTACTAAAGAAAGACTCCAGATATTCACCATGGTAGTGGAGTACTTTGGAACCTCCCTAGAAAAGTTAATTCATTTCCCTTCCTTGGATAGGGACATACATAGAATGAGGTCATACATAACCCCATTGGAAACTAAGCCTAAGTATGATACAGGATATTCATATTTTAAATAAATAAATAAATGAAAACATTATTTGCACTCGTAATTCCTTTTGTTGTCTCTCACTCTATTGAAACCTAGATTCTAATTTCCTCAGAGCTGGGCCTTTCTTTTTTGTTTATGTCAACCCACTAAGGTAGGCATATCAATGGAATACAAAAATAATATAATTATGCTTTGAGAATTTTTTTTAACATAGTCCTTTTCTTGATATAAATACTTCAGAGTAATGATAGCTAAGAATGTAATTAGAACTATGCCATTTATTGGTTGAAGAAGCAAGTGTTGCTTAAAAGGTTCTCCTCTCTATTTTATCCTCACAATAACACTGAGGTAGGTTAAGCTGAGAATCAGTGATTGACCAAAAGTCACCCAAAAAACTTTATGGCCGGGGGGAGTGGCCTAACGGACATGGAGTAGAGTCGGAACTCTCTCGCTCTCGTTAAAAAGCGACGAAATAATTATAAAATCCCTATTTTGGAGAGGATGGATTGTTGATTAAAGATTTGATATCGGGTCCGGAAGCTTTGCTGTATCTGTGGAGAAGGAAGCTGCTGGATAGCTGCTGTATCAGCAGAGGGAAAAGCAAAACTAAAACAGAACGGGAACCCTGGCAGGCAACCAGTGACGGTAATTAATGGATTTTAATTTGAAGAAGTAAGGCTGACTGATAAGACTGGAGGGAGAGACTGAAGTGAATATATGTGGGAAAAGAGACATTTAACCTCCAGTTGAAAGTGTTAGAAGCCGAAACGTATTTGTTTGATAAGAACGGAGAGGATATCTGAGGGTGGCAGCCAAGATTTAGGTGAGGGGTGCGGATTTATGAGTTTAGCTTTATGAAAAGAAAGCAAAAAGGTGAAAAGTCCAGTGCCCCCGCCTGGAGCAGGCTGTCGAAAGATCATCCGTCAGATAGGAACTGGCATCGGCTCACTAGAATCACTGGAATCATGGCGGACAAAGTGCAGCCTTCAGACAAAGCCGGAAAAATTTCTCCAAGTCATTCCGGAAGTGCTGGTTCTAAATCTGGAAGCAAGCCAGGTGCAGTTCCTAAAGCGGCCAAAGAGCAAACAGGGACATCAGATGATTTAAGGGACAAATTTCAGAAGGTGTTAGAGATGGCCTTGCAGATGCAGGAGGAAAGATTAATGCAAAGAATTAAAGACTCACAGATTGAACTTATGACAGGCCTTCAAACTGTGGTGGAAAATATGGAGAATTTGGAGAAGGAGACTGGAAAGCTGAAGGAAGATAGCAAGCAGCAGGGGGAGCATTTGAAGGAGATGGACTTGCGTCTAATTGCCCTGGAAGATAGAGACAGGAGAGTGAACATTCAGATTAGATCTTTTGAAGAGCAAGAGGGGGAGAACCCTAAGGCTTTAAGAGACACAATTTTGGCATGGATTAAGGAATTGGAACCCCAGGAAACTTGGGAGATGGCTGATATCGAGAGGATCCACAGAGTGGGCTACAAGAAGAAGGGGATGCTCCCAAGGGATATAATTGTTAAATTTGCCAACTATTACAAGAAAGAAAAGTTAATGCAAGCAATTAGACATCAAGGCCAGCCGATGCTACAAGCAACACCAATCGAGGTTTATCAGGATCTATGCCCTCAAACTGTGCAGTGGCGGAAGAGTGTCAGACTGTGTACAGTGGCTTTGCGGAAGAGGTCGATAACATATAGTTGGGGGTATCCAGTCTTTTTGAGATTTATGTGGAAAGGGAAACAACATAGAATAACATCATGTGAGCAAGGGATGGATCTTTTGGAGAAGCTGGGTTTAGTTGATCCCACAGATGTTGGAGAAACAAAGCAGGATGAAGGCGCTGTAGGAGGAAGTAGTCAATAAAGAAATATTAATGTAATAGGGATAAGAAGAGATTAGAAGGGAGGGGAGGGTCAGATTTTGCTCCGGGATTGTTGGGTTGCTTCTCCCCCCCCCCCGAAGAGTTCTAAAAATATTTGGAGCCATTGCCCAGAAAGGTCTGGTGAGAAGGGGGTGAAGATGGGGGGTAAGTGTGGGGGGGAGGGTAAGGGAGGGGGTATGTGTGTCACAGAGGGAGACCAATTTAGAGATTTGTGTGAAAGGAAGAGATGGAAAATAAATGTTAAAGGGCTAGGAACTGTTATAAAAAGGAAGAGAACAGAAATGTTATTTTAAAAAAAGCGGATGTAATTTTTTTGCAGGAAACTCATCAAAAAAAGGAGGGTGTAAATGAGCTTTGGATGAGGGATGTGGGCATTTATGAAAAGTCTTTTGGTACTTCTAAAGCGAGGGGTGTAGTGATAATAATCTAAAAAAAAAGTGGTATTACTATACAAAGGGTGAAGAAGGATGAAGTGGGAAGATTTCTGATAATTTTTTTCATGGTGGGGGAGGAGGAATATATATTGATTAATGTATATGCTCCAAATGGGAAACAAATGGAATTCTTCGATGAAGTTTTTAATGTGGTGAGAGAAGTGGGTAAAAAGAACATTGTGATGGCAGGTGATTTTAATATGGTACTAGATAAAGGGAAAGATAGGGATAATATATTAAGAGACCTTAAGAGTGGTGGGAAGACGGGATTAAACAATTAATGGAGGGAAAAGAACTAATGGATGTTTGGAGAGTATTAAAAGGGGAAGAAAGGAAATATACCTTCTACTCACCTAGGTTTAAGAGTTATTCTAGGATTGATTTTATTTTTGTGTCAAAGAATATGATATCTAAACTTATAGACTGTGCTATTGGGGTAATTAAGGTCACCGATCACGCATTAATGACAACGGATATTAAAACGAAGAAGGATTATAGACAAGCTAAGAGATGGAGAATGGGTTATTAAATAATAAAAATATAGTGGGGAAAATAAAAAAAGAAATGCAGGAAATATGGGAGATCAATGAAACGTACGCAAACTCGCAAGGGTTAATATGGGACACTATGAAGGCAGTGGTAAGAGGGATTTGTATTAGGGAAATGTGTACCCTAAGAAAACAACAGGATGCACAAAATAAAAAGATTGAAAAGGAGGTAAGGGATTTAGAGGACAAGCTAAGAGAGACAAAAGATAAACGTCTATTTGCCCAAATTCAAGCTAAGAAAAAGGAATTAGAGAAAGAAGAGCTAGAACAAGTCCAAAGGGATTTGCTATATTTAAGGAGGGATTTTTTTGAATATAGTAATAAAAATTCGAAGATGCTGGCCAGGTCCACTCAGTCAGAAAAGGCTAAGAATTTGATAGGGACAATTAAAGACAAGACAGGGAAAAGTAGTAATTCAATGAAGGAGAAATTAAATATATTTCAGGAATTTTATAGAGAATTATATACATCAGATATGAGTCCACAAGTTAAGGTATTGGAATATGTAGAGAGGAATTGGAAAATAAGATTACAGAGGCAAGATAGGGATTATATGGAAGGATTAGTCACTGAGAAAGAAATAGAAGGAATTATTGATAAATTAAAAGGAGGGAAATCTCCGGGAATGGATGGTTTGGGGCCGGAATATTATAAGACTTTCAGAGGAATTTTAATACCAAGATTGAAAAAATTATTTAACAGTATAATAGAAGGAGGAAAGACCCCGCCACCGTGTGATCATTCTTTGATTATATTAATCCTGAAACCAGGAAAGGATTTGACGGATCCAGCATCTTACAGACCAATATCTTTAATAAATCAAGACTCAAAAAATTTTACGGCAGTAATGGCAAAAAGAATGGGCACATTTATATATAAATATATTAGAAAAGATCAATGTGGATTTATTTCAGGAAGGCAAATGCCGAATTTAATTGGAAGAGTTTTAAATATAATTAATATTATTAAAAAATGGAATTTAAAAGCAGGTTTGTTAGCATTGGATATAGTCAAAGCCTTTGATTGCGTGGAATGGCCAGCACTTAAAACAATTTTAAAAACATTTGGGCTTGGAGATAAATTCATGGAAGTGATTGATCAGCTGTATAAAAATAATAAAGCAGAAATAATGGTTAATGATGGGTTAACGCAACAGATTACACTAGCTCGAGGAACTAGAGAAGGATGTCCACTTTCACCGATCTTATTTGCAATAGTGATAGAAATTTTGGCAAATGTTATAAGGGAGGATGTAAGATTGAAGGGGATAGGAGGGAAGGAGAAGATTAAAACGAATGTGTTTGCGGATTATACATTATTGACATTAGAAGATCCCCTGGAGAGTGGGGAGGTGGTTAAGAAGCATTTGAGAGAATTCGGGGAGATTACTGGCTTACAAGCTAATTGGGGGAAGTCAGAAATGATGTTATTTAATTATAACAAGGAGGAGTTGGAGGAGTGTAAAGTTAAGTTAGGTCTTAGGCTTAAAAATATAGTATGTTATTTAGGAGTTAATATTGCAAAAGATTTAGATAGGTTAGAGGAAATTAATTTTGCAAGTTTGAAAAAACAGGTAGGGGAAAAGTTTGAGGTATATAGAAAATCAAAACATTCTTGGTTTGGTAGAATAGCGGTTATTAAAATGAAGATATTACCTAAGATTAATTTTTTGTTTAGAATGCTGCCGATTAAAATATCGGAAGTAGAGTTAAAGAGCTGGCAAAATATGATTAACGCTTACTGCAATGGAGATAAGAGAGCTAGGATTAATAAAGGGTTATGGTATAAGACACAAAAGAAAGGAGGTTTGAGACTTCCAAATATAAAGAATTATTATATTGCTAATCAGTTAACATATGTCATAAATAGTATATTAGGGGAGGAAGATTTAGAATGGTTAGAAACGCAAACATGGGAACTAGATTTTAAATTGCAAAATATTTTTTTTATTAAAATCCAAAAGAAAGATTTGAGGGGACTGGACAACCCGTTGCTGAAAAATATTTTAGAGATCTGGGAGAAAGTTAAAGGAAAGTTAATACCAGGAGACTCTCCACTCGCCCCAGTGGTAGTAGTGGGAAACTTCCCAAGGACCTTAAAAGTAGAGTTGGAAGGGAGTCTGAAGGATCAGGAAATTATTAAGTTAAGGAACTGGATGGAAAGAATGATAGACAAGGAGCAAATTAGAGAGTTATTAAAAGGACAAAAGATAGCTTCGTTCAAATGTTTACAATTGAAAAAATGGACACAGGAATGGAAAATGAAAAATAAGAAATGTAGAAATAATACTAGATTTGAAGATTTAATTGAATTAAGAGGAAGGAAGGAAGAAATTAAAATTAAAAAAGGTCTGACCAGCGAGATATACAAAATGTTGATAGAGGAAGATGATTCTTAGGACTCTCTTAAAATTATTAAAAAGATTTGGGAAGATGATGTAAAGAAACAAATTAATGAACATAACTGGGGGAGGATATGGGATGCAAGAATGTTAAAGCTGTTGTCGATTAGAATTAAGGAGAATTATTATAAGACAGTATGGAGATGGTATTTAACACTGGTAAGATTTCATCAGATAGATAAAAAAGTGTCTAAGTATTGTTGGAGGGGATGTCAGGAGGTTGGAACTTATTTTCATATGTGGTGGAGCTGTGAATATGTACAAAAAAATTGGGAAAGGGTGTTCAAAGAAATAAGTGAAATAATTAGAAGTAAACTGGAATTAAGCCCAAAGCTGGCTCTACTAGCAATATGGGATAAAGGACATGAGAATATAAGTAAGAGAGAACTGATAAACAACCTCCTGGCTCCTGTCAGAATAATGATTGCTAAAAATTGGAAAGGGCAAAGGATATATACTATAGAATAATGGTATAAAGAAATATGGGATATGGCACTTAATGATAAGCTGACGTGTAAAATGAAAATAAAGAGGGGAATGTCCAGTAAAAATGATTTTGGAGAAATATGGAGCCCTTTTTTGGAATATGTATTAAGAACGGGGAAAGGGCAAATACCTTCAAAAGAGTCTTTACAATTTTGGAAAGAGGAATAATGAATAATTGAAGGTCTCCTGGGGGGAGGGGTGCATGGGGGGTATGTTGGTTATGTATTGTGTTTTATGTTGTATTATGTTGAAAAATAAAATATTATAAAAAATAATAATAATAAAAAAGAACTTTATGGCCGAGTGAGAACCAGATCTCTCAAGTCCCAGTCCACCACTTTAACCACTACACCACACTGGCTCCCTAATAGCATTCAAGTGGACTTTTGGTCATATAATACGACTGCCTCTCCTCATCCTTTCCACTGCATTTCCACTGTGCCCCCAAATCTGCTTTAGGGTATCCCCTAACCCAATGGAGCAAATTTGGATGTGTGTGGAAGGGGCTGAAGGAGGGGAGGGAAATTTGTTCTAATGGCACATGGACACCATTGAAACCCTATGTCTGTCTGAAAGCTATACAGTAATGGGAAGAAAGTAGGAGCTACTACTTTTCTCAAGAAAATATATCAAATGAATGGCAATGGAGAGGCAAGTTGATACAGATACCTAGATGCACAAAAATTATACTAACATCCTCAAAAAGGCAGAAAGGATGGTATAGATGCTGAGGCGCTGACATTGGCCTTACCTTCTCCACCTGATGTTCTGGAAGGAATGGGTTCCAAAGAAGCTGACTGCTGTTGTCCTGCAGACCTGGGTGTAGTGGTAGACAAGACAATCCCAAGCTGCAGAACCCGAGAATAATCATGGCTCCCAAGATATGTGAAGCTGTAAGGACTTTCCTTCCACAACACATACCTTAAGTATGAAAATGCTTATGTCAAATTTGTTTTGTGGGTTTCTGACAAATGTGACAACCACCCTTGACTTAATGCCCAGAAAAGTAAAGCATGATCATGCCCATTGGGAACAGGAACCTTCCCACCATCCCTTTGGCATCTCTTGAATATTGTTTGCTTTATCAGAGGTACATAGGTAGGGATTTTTTTCCTGGATTTTTAAAAATTATTTTTGTACATTATAATTGCCAAATAACTAAAGTTCTCTGGGAGGTTTACAGTATCTTAAAACATATAGTTTTAAGTTAGAGGACTACAAAGAGAGGTCTACCAAGAGTAAAAGACAGAGGACTATAAAGAGAAAGAATACTTCAGACAAATGACTGGCTATGCAGATGGTGTCAATGAGAGAGGTTCTGTTTCCATAATAAAGGTATACTGATAGGAGAGGAACTGAGGAAAATGTGTTATTTGAATTTAGTTTTATGCAGAGCAAAATGTGAACATTTCCTAGAAGCACAAAATGTTAGAAAAGACTGTCTTCAGTTGGGAACTGATTTTAAAAATACTAGAATCTAGTATTTTAAAAATACTAGAATCACTGCAGTTTTTTTGTTTATGCTATATACATATTACATATATATATATATATATATATATATATATTCAACAAACATTGATTAAGAATGTTCGAAAAATAATAACTGGGAATAGTGAAGCATATCAACAGCTGATTTAATAATTGTTCAGTTTAACAAAGACATAAAGCAATTAAATATATTAATCACATTGTTAAAACTCTCTATCTAGTGCATTTAGATCTTTCCTTAAATCCAAGTCTTCTTCTATTAAACATATTCTTCAGATCTAGCTTTGCATGTGTGATAGATATGTGATGTGCCAGTGTTATATATTATATTCTTCCTCCCATGCACACACCTCCTGCAGAGATAGCAGACTACAGAAGCTGACCCTTACTGAGACCATCTTGTCTATCTGACAAAGCTCCTTTTTAACTTCTTACTTACTGCTTACTTACTGCAATGAGGATTTTTTTTTAGCACTGCTTTTGATAATTTCACAGGCCCTGAGTACCCTGACCTTAGAAGCCCCAAGGTCAGAAGTCAAATCGTGTTCTGAAACATCTGTGTGCTTCGTATTAAAGTAGAACAAAAGTGGAGAAATATCCACCAGCGTGACAAGAGAAACAAACAAAATGGGAATGACACATTGGTCATCTGTTAGCTATGCCTTCTCAAACCAGACTGAAAAGAGATGGGACGGGGAGCATTACTTCAAAATTGTTTTGAACCATAATTATTCAAGCAAGCATTTTTATTTTTTAAATTAAAAGTTAACAAGTACAAAGCTTTATATCTCTTGCCAGCATAGTTCCTGGTAATTCTTTAAATTGTTTATCAACACTTTGCTAAAAACATCAAAGATTAAAATAGAGCAGGACTATCATGTCCATCATCTAAGATGAAATATTTCTTAAAATATGGCATTTTCATCACTTACTTATGAATAGTACTGAGCAGGCAACTTTTTCTGGTTACAACAGGTGATAAAACATAAAAAATTACAGTGGCCAAGTCAGCCAAATATTTGCAATGCTAGACCAATATTTTTTTCTATCCATGAGTCACAACCCACAGTTGGATAAACAGTTAAAGCAATAGTACAACATCTTGTAATTTGTAAAATAAAAACTTGTTCCCAACACTGGAAAAACTAGAAAATCATATGACAAATGAACGTTTTTATTGTTCATTACCTTGTTGTCTCAGATACATACATTACCAAAGTTTTGCAAACAAGCACAGCGTCAGCATCTATTTTTTATCATCTTAACATGGAATCAATGTGTTAAAAAAATGTGTCGCATTATCTCCTCTATATGTAAAATCCATTATGTCATACATCTCCATTATGAAACCCAAACCAAAATGAAAAATATACAAATTTCCTAGCAGTGGACATTCACTCCTGCACTCTTGCACAGGACCAAAAATATATTTGTAAATATTTGTGGATGTGTTTAGGGCACTTTCCTGTGTCCTTTCTTCTTGATTTTAGGAGCATGGGGCAGAGGACACTGAAAAGGAATGAGGGAGAATGGCAGTGACACTAGCGAGATTGCGAGGAGCAGCAGGGGGTTTTGTTGCTCTTGCTGGGCGGCTCTCTAGCTGTTCCCAACAACTCACAATGAAGTTGCCCTGCCAGGTTCAGACGTCACAAAAAACACCTTGGGCATGAACAACCCAACAAGCCATGGGTTTTCAGGGTGACCTGTTCATGAAAAATACATCACCCTGCGGAAACCACACCAAGTCTGCACAGCAAACCCAACTGTTGTGCTGTGCAAACCAGATCTCTCTCTCTCTTTCTCCCCCTATTGTTATTCCCCAGCAGCTGGTACTCCTTGATATTCCTCCTGCTGCTGCTGGTGGAGCTATTGCTTTTGCTGCTGGGGATCATGCGCTAGATGTGGATCTGGTGCTGCTGTTGTTACTAGTCCTGATCCCTATTTCCTCTTAAAATAGTGCAGCGGGTTGCAATGTTGTATGCAATCAACTTTTTTTCCTTGTCCTCACAGGAGTTCCTTCTTTAAAGAAACGTCCTCACGTCTTTCCATACACAACCACATGCTTGAATTGCATTTAAAATTTTGCTCCATAAGGAGGGCAGAGGCTGATGGAATTGGCTTTGCATTTGGGTTTAAGTTTAAAAATAAAAAAGACCACCATGTGCCAGCCATCTTGGAATGTCCTTCTTTGAGCATCCAGTTTCCTGGAATTCTACTAGACAAGAAGAGAAAGGGGTCACCTGGCAGAGATTGGTGATACTGGGTTGACTGGTATGAAATACAGTTTTTATTCTTCAGAAGAAATGCCCATAGGAGAGGCAGTTATTCTCCCCTAACATGTATGCTATTTGGTGATAAGGCAAATACAATGTAACAGACTGCAGCTTTCACCAACCTTCTCCCTTCTAGATGTTTTGCATTCCCCACATTCCTGACCATTGGCCATGCCAGCTGGGGTTAATGGGAGTTGAGGTCCAAAAAATCTGGCGAGCACCAGGTTGGAGAAGGCTGGGATTATGAGTCTCTTATCTGATACATCCAGTTCATGGAATCTTTGATATCTTCCAGTTAGCAAAGGGGAAAAGTGAATATACCCATAGAATGCAAAGAAAAGACAGTTGAGAGTCCATACATTAAAAAAGATTATATTTAATTTTTTCAAATATGTAAACAGAGGAAACCATGGATTCAAAAATGGCAACACTTACCAGTTCCACAAACGCAAGTCCGCCATAACTGTGAGCAACAAAAAATACACTTTCAGCTGCTGATTGAGTGATAAAGTGGTCCCATACATAAACAGCATGTTCTTCAGGAGAGCCATTTTCCTAGAATGAGAAGATAATACTAATATGTTTATACTTATCTATATAGTGTCCAAGTTACACAAAGTGCTCAAAAAATGAAAAACTACTCCTTGTACAAAAGGGAGAATAAGAATATACAGCTATGCAAATAAACAAAAGTACTTCACTTAGAGGTACATCTTAACCTACACATTATATAAAAATGGAAGTTACTACTGTAACTCTTTTTTTAAAAACAGAAGAAAACAAAAAGAAGAAAAAATAGGTGGAAAAACCAAAGAAAATATATTTTAAAGAGCTTTTAAAAGATGACAGCAAGATGAATACGGCAAGAAATCCAAGACCTAAGAATACAAGAGTGTGGGAATTTTGTTTACATAATTTATATCCTATACCTTAATTAAATTAAGTTTATGTTTACCCTTTACAGTGCCATGTGCATTGATGGCACTAAATAAATGAATAATAGGGCAATTAATAACTTAGTAAATTACAAAAATGAAAAAAGGCATACAAACAACACAAACTAAAGCAGCACCAGTCCATTGAAATAGATAATAAAAGGCAAAAGTGCTCAAAGGTTGTCTTTTTTTTTTTTTAAAGAATGCTAAAATTAGACAAAAAACAGAAATGCTTTGCACGGGACCTAAACAATAGCAATGAAGTACCAGGTGGGCCCTTGCAGAGGGCATTCCAAAGATAAGGAATGCCCTCTAGTGACCCTCAAAGCTGAAAAGGATATTCTGTTATTAATATGGCTAGAAAACTGTTGGAATATCTTGGGTGTGTCAGAGAATACTTGTGATCTGGTATTTTATGCTGCACATGATGATAATGAACTGGGATGGGGATATGAATTTGGTCCCATTCTCATGAACAGGTAATTTCTTCATCAGGTTTAGACTCTTAACAACTATTCAACTCCGCAGGCTTGAGGGGGCCAGTAGGGTGGTCCACCCCTGCAGATTGATAGATCTGGGGAAGTTTCCTGCTGGCATGGTTGGCAGTTCTGTTGATGCCCTAATTGACCTCTGGCATACATAGATGATAACAGGGGCAGCTGTCACATAATTGCACCTAAGCACCCTCTTTCCTTTGGTAGAGCTTGTGGGGACCAATGAAATGAAAAGGATGAAAGTGACAGTGACAGTTGAAGAAGACAGATGACTGGACATGGGCTAGAGCCTATTTTAAGCCATACTCTGTGAAGACCACGGCAGCAAAGTAATCCTACTTTTTTGCTACCACTATATCTGCACGAAGTTAGCTGGTGGCGCTGTTCTGAATGGTGAATAATAGGGGTGTGCACTGGATCGAGTCCGATCCACGATCTGGACCCAATCTGGGGGAAATTGGATACAATTATCTGATTTCCGATCCCCGCATCTGGATCGTTTGATCTGATCCGAACCAGTTCGGAAGGACCTGATCCGGTTCAGATAAGATCGGAGAATCGGACCTCCTCCTGCCCCTCACCTGCCGGGGCCGTCCACTACCATCCGTTGGCACCCGTGGGCGGCAGCGGATGCCCCGGCAGGTAAGGAGTGTGAGGGGGGAGGCAGGAGGGAGCCCCCACTTACCTGCCGGGGCGGCCGCTTTCCTCCGGTGCTTGGATCTACTGAGAAACAGGCTTTGCGGCCTGCCTCTCAGTAGCGCACCAGGTGATGATCACCTGGCATGCTACTGAGAGGCAGGCCGCGAAGCCTGTTTCTCAGTAGATCTGAGCACCGGAGGGAAGTGGCCGCCCCGGCAGGTAAGGAGCATGAGTGGGGGGGAGGGACAGGGAGGGGGGAGTTAGGCCCCCACTCACCCACCCACCACCATGTTTTCCCCATAGACTTGCATTGGAGGAAAGCTTTTTTCCCCCCAATGCAAGCCTATGGCGAAAACACCAAAAATGGCGTCCGATTCAAAAATCGGACATCTGATTTTCGGATCGGGATCAGATATGATCTGATCCAAGGGACCTCTGATTTTGTCCGAACTGATCCAGGACAACATCGGAGGTCCCAATCCGGGTCCCGACCGATTCGGGGGGTACCTGCACATCCCTAGTGAATAACCTATTATAATTTGACCCTCACAGGAAGACAGAAGAAACACCAGAAGCCTGCTTTGAAGAATCTGCTAAATATTTTTCAGATAAAATCGCTCATATCCTTTCCAATGTGGGCTCCAATTGTTCAGTGGGTTTTTTGGAGGCTAATGTGGCTCCATCCTGTCCAATTTTGATTGGATATTTTTCCAGTTTGTTATAAGTATTAGTGAGAGAATGTATGCTTTGAACGACCTTATTTATTTGTTTTTTTAGTTCAGCTGGAAGATGAGAAATAGAAAAAATATCCTAAACCAATCATTTTACATGCATCAGACCACTTTCTGGCACTATTTGTTAAATTTCTGTATGTTAGGATGGTCCTTGCATCTGGATAATGTATTTCTTTGCAGTTCCATAGAATTGAAATCAAAGTAAAATAGGACAAGGATAGCTGGCTGGAATGCTCACTTCCATAGGCCAAACGTCTACCAGTGGTTTCCCCTCTTCTTAGAACTGATGAGAGCTATCTTATGAACATTGTTAGCACGTTTATCTAAAGAGAACGTGTTCAAATGAAACAGTTTTACTGTACTGTTAGGACCCAGAGGTATAAGCAGTTAATAGGAAAGGGATAAAAAGAATGATAATCCAGATTACTTGTGGCCATTGAGAATAACAGATAAATTAAGACTATGCTGTCTGTATTGATCCACTGTGCTCACTATTGTGGGCTGTAATTATGACAGTTGGAAAGGGGTTGAAGCCCATATATGCTAAGACATCCAAAAACTGAATTCTTACCTGTTGAAATTACTACAACGATTACATTTAGAATTTAATAGAATCTAATTAAAGCACTTCAAAAGTTTCAAATACCCTGATAAATAAACTATGCAAATGTTGAGCCTGAAAGCTTTGGAGTGCTCAGAGTGTTGAATTCTTAAGGCAGTTCTTCTACAAGCGCAAACCACTGGGACTCAAAATGCTGATCTAAACAATATATTATTGCCCATTGTATTCAATGGAAAAGGGGAAATACTTTACAAGTTTTTACATAAAAAGCACATAAAGTTTGAAATAAAAGTATTATGATTAGAACTGCCTGCCAAATACCAAATTATAGAAAATAACTCATCTGTCTAATAATGAATTAATTTGAAGATTACTAAAACGGCAGTGTAGGTGTTTTGGGGAAAACATACTTTAATAAACAAATGTTACCACTCACCCTTTGAAAGAATAGATACATTTAATAATTCTCTTTCAGTAGGGTCACCGTAAGCCGAAATCAACTTGAAGGCACATAACTAATTAACTAACTATCTAACTAACTAACTTATAAGAGTAACACACCACAACCAGACTAGCCTAAAAAAATAACCAAAGGTGCCTTTAACTTTCAGCCCCACTGATTCTTAACACACTCTCTAACCACCCCCCAAACAACCTTTCCCCTTCAGTATAGTGATCATGAGATTAGAGTGTCCTTGGGAAAGCCTGAATGGTTTCTCTGGCTGAATTTGGACAACACAATAGTCAATGGTGGGGTAATAATCGACTTTACAGTTGTTCATCTAAGGGTACTCCCCACACAACATGGTAATAAATAATCAACTGTGGTGTGGATTAGGATCAGCGCTGAGTTGACTATGGCAGCATTTGGATGACACGATAGTCAATACAACTGATGACTGTCCCCCCCCCCCCAGTTGCTTATTGTGTCGTCCGAATTCAGCCTCTGTGTAGCCATTTCTGAAGTCTGATTTGTGTCTGTTTTCTAACTCTTATGCAAACCACAAAAGCACATTTCCCATTCTTTTATTACTAACCCCCCATAATGATTTCTCACAGGCTTCCAAGTTGTTCCCTCTACTGAACCTGATGTTCCTGCACCTACTAGTTGGGCAGTTAAAATGGGGTCATCAACAGACAAGGTAGGGATTTATGCATACATTTTAAATAGTTTTTAATGTTATGCTTATGACATAGAATTGGAAGAATATGAATCTAAATAACAATGATGGCTAATAAATGTATTAATGTTTCAGCTAGGGTTCTTCATTTTCTGTCATATTATTCAATTGGTGTAAAGCAATATTTTAAGTCATTGGTGAACAGTAGATAAACCAATTTGAGTAAAGATATAACTGGCAAACAACTGTTATATTTTACTGCTTTATTGGTATTGTAAGATACCCTGAGAACTTTGTTATTGGGTGTCATATAAATACTGTTAGTAAAGTAAAATAAAAACAAATTCCTATATCATTTGTACCAAAGGATGGAGCAAGCTTTTATGCTTAACATGGGCTAGATGCTGAAAATTTCCCCTGCTCATTTTTTTTTATTATTTAGGTACTTTTATACTACTTTCCAGGGCAAACGCACCCCTGTTAAGGCGGTTCACAACACAGAATCATCGCAGAGCAAGTTAAACATCAAATATAAAATTCAGAAGACTTTTGTATAGGCACATTATACTGTGATGCCATCACATTGTGCCTTTTCCTATACCTGCTCCACTTCACTGGCTGCTGCTGGAAGGGGTAGGGAAACAACAGTAAATCTGCCTAAGCCATAATAATAATAATAATAATAATAATAATAATATATTTATTTGTTTCTTACCCGCCTCTCCCTCTGGATTGAGGTGGGGAACAACATTAAATACAAACTGCATAAAATACATAAAACTGATTAAAAACATACAAAACTAATGAATTATTAAAAACATGTAAAACTAAACATTATTAAAAGGCATCTTAAAATTCAAATGGGTAGGCCTGCCGGAAGAGATCAGTCTTTATGGCTTTCTTAAATTCCGGAAGACTACTAAGTTGGTGAATCTTTCCTGGCAGGCCATTCCACAGTCTGGGAGCAGCAGAAGAGAAGGTCCTCTGGGTAATATAATAATAATAATAATAATAATAATAATAATAATAATATATTTCTTTATTTATAACCCGCCTCTCCCTCCGGACCGAGGTGGGGAACAACAATAAATATAAACACAAGTTGGTGAATCTCCTCTGGCAGGCCATTCCACAGTCTGGGTAATGGTTGTCAGCCTAGCTTTTGCTGACTGGAGTAAGTTCTTCCCAGAGGACCTGAGTGTGTGGGGCAGATTGTACGGGAGAATGCGATCCCACAGGTAACCTGGACCCAAACTATGTAGGGCTTTAAAGATAATAACCAACACTTTATACTTCGCCCGGAAATTAATTGGCAGCCAGTGAAGTGATTTTAAAATTAGTGTAATAGGATCACCTCTAGGTGTATTGGTGACCAACCTGGATGCTATATTTTGAACTAATTGTAGTTTCCAGACTAGTCACAAAGGTAGCCCTATGTACAGCACTTTGCAGAAGTCGAGCCTCAAAGTTACCAGTGCGTGCACTACTGTTTTTAGGTCTTTCAACTCTAGGAAGGGGGAAAGGAAGAGAATCAGAGATAGGATTGCTGTTTTCAATGGCAAATCATTAAATAAATCATTAAACAAAATTCTAACTCTGGGAAGCTAGGTGGTAATACACAGCTCACTTTCCCTAAGTCCCCTGAGATACAAATCATGGATAATGCAAGTTAGAACAATCCCCTAGCAATTTTAATTTATGGCTGAGATTGAATCCTATATCTCCTTTTAAAAAAATACTTTATGAATAGAATTTAACAAGCCATTTAACAAAATGATAAATTTAAAAAATATATTGTTCTTAATTATGATCTTTTAGTTCTCTTACTAGGGGAAGGAAGAATTGATACGTGTTACTGTCAGCAATTTAAAATTATCAGGCATATCAGATACAGAACACCTATCAATCCATTGAGCTAGAAATTCAATGGGAAAAAAATCTCAAAAGATAAAACTAGTTTAGATTATTTAAGAAAAATATAATAAAAGATTATTTGATCTCTTCTAAAATCCACACAATTGAAAGCTATAATGCATATTCATATCGTGACTAATCTTATACTTAACATATTTAATAAACAGAAAAAAATATTTTCATTTCTGACCTTTGAAAATACCATAGAATACAAAAGTCACATTCCATAGAACCCAAGGTTCAAACATCACACAAGTTCAAGCTTGGATACTAGTAAATCTGCTGGGGGGGCTGCATCTGTGCGCACACTATTCACACAGACACACCACATAGACACACACACCGTAGACACAACATCTGTTTTATTTATCTGCAGTCAGAGATTAGTAAGGATAGGATGCCTCAGACATGCACTCCCTTCTCTGGGTCGAACCAAATGTTTTGGAACACAACGCCCCTCATTTTTGTCCATCAGCCATACAAGAGGGGGCTAATCTGAGTTATAGTCCAAACCATCTGAAAAGACAAAGGGTGGGGAATTCTGCCCCAGCTGCAATGAGGTGTGGATGCTGTTGGGAACAAAGGGGATGACCTGCTGGGGCAATGAACGGCTAGGGGTGTATTCCAAAAGGCCAAGAGTTCATTGATGCCACAAGTAAGAGAAGATAGGTCCATGAGCATGGGTCCACAGCCAAGGGGGAGGTCAGTGAGGTCATGGAGCAGCTAGTGGGTCCACAAGGGCCTCTGTCAGAGTACGGGACAGGGTGGGCCAGGAGAACATAGGGGTAGTGCAGAGGGATATGGAGTGGCAAAGATGAGGTGGCTGTGGATGATGTAAGTGAATGTGTGGATTGGGCAGGCATCTTGGGTCAAAAAACTCTGTGGATCCACATGGATTCTAGCCATTCCTCCACACCAGGGATCATCCTGGCCAAGGCCTTCGATTACAAGTGGGATTCTCTGCCTCAGAGCCATGTAGTATGGCAGTACATGCAAGCATGATTCTGGACACATTCTAAGATGGATGGACGGACTCTGCGGTGTCTGTAATGCAGGCACCAGAAGCGCATCTTCAGCATTCCAAAACCACTCTCAATAAAACATCCGTTCCAGCCATGCACTTCAGGCACAGACTACAGGATAGCCAGGAGGCTGGATGCCTCCAGGACCTGCAAGTGACATTAGTAACATTTATTTCTTTATTTCAATTTCTATACTGCCCAATAGCTGAAGCTCTCTTGGTGGTTCACTGGTATTTACATATGTGAATATACTCTGCAGGTAACAGGTTGCTCTGTAGCTAACAGGTTGCTATGTTGTTGATTACACACTGATGGATCCAAACAAGATCTTAGCCTTATTCAGCACTTATCATACTGTATGCACATAAATCTCAGACATCAGGGGGCGGGGCTACACAACACGACCCCGCTCACATGATAAATTAAGTGTGATTCTGAACATCTGAGGTAGGTAGGTAGGTAGGTGAACAAGACACCTCCTCCAGTTCCAGCTACATTGTTTCCTCCCACTCTCAAAAGGGAAGGATTTTCCTGGGGGAAGGATCCTGATGCGTTTGCTTTTGTATTACAGTGCTACTACTACTACTGCTACTACTAATAATAATAATGTAATATACTTAAAGTCAGGAATAATAATAATAATAATAATAATAATAATAATAATATACACCATTGGCCATGGAAATCAAAGAACTATGGCAACAGGAAAAGGTCACAATTATTCCATTAGTCACATCAGTCACCAGCATCACATCAAAAAACTATACAGAATACCTCCAGAAACTGGGCCTACCAGAATACATCCACACCAACATCCAGAAAGCAGTCATAATTAAAACATGCTCAATCGTTAGGAAATTCTTGAATCAATAAAAGACTGCATGACTTGGCGAAGCCTGTCATGTTTGTCTAGAAAAACCACCACGAGCGAGAAAGATACAATAATAACAACAACAACAACAACAACAACAACAACAATAAATACCAGCTACAAATCCACTTTCAAACGGGAGTAAAAATACAAAATATAGTTCCCATGAAAACTGACACAGCAAAATGGAAGTTTAGGTCCTTCTTAGGAGCTTCTGTGTTGGACTTCAAGTGTGAAAACTGCTTTACTCCAGGACCCATTTTCAAGATACAGAAAACAATGTAAAGATTGAGACATCAAAATGAAAGTTGGCGTGCTTATTCAGAACACCACTTTATGTTTCAAGTATGAATCCCAGCTAAACTCTCACACAGATTTTCAAAGGAGAGGATAATGTGAGTTTCAAAATTAGGTCTTTCAGACTTCAGTAGTATGTATTAGCCTTCAGAAGGCCTCACCTCACCCTGGGAACAGAAGGGGACAGAAACATTAATCAAATCAACCTTTTTCATAGTATCAGAGGGAAGGATTTTCCATCATTCAGGCCATTGACCTGGGAAGAGGAAAATGTACACTTTATTCATGTAATAAAGTAACATTTCTGATATTGGGCAAGCTTACTGGTGATCTGACATTAAAATGGGCAGAGAGCAACTCATTAAAAGCATCCCTGATGATCTGAATTCAAAATATGAGGGACAATCTCCCAGCAACTTCTTCTGTGCATGGCCCACTAAATGAGTGGGATTTGTGCTACAGCTGATTCCAGTGGATTATACCCACTATTCTTGAGATTGCTCCAAGATGAAGTTAAACAGGCTTGCACCAGGAAAAAAAATCAGCTAGACCTTTACGAAAGTCAAATAAAGTCTTCTGCATATAAAATAAAGCATTTAAGGCACATTTTTGGCAGGCGTATTTGGAATGTGACAAATTAAGGAATCTTAATTTTTGTCTTTTTTTTAAAAAAAAAAACAGTATTATTTGACAGTAAGACTGGCAAGGCATATATAACATTTTAATGTATCAAGCCATTAGTGTACACAGATAAGCAGTGTGCATACAGTATATAGTGTTTTTCAGAGCTTTCAAAATGCAGGTTAAAATCATGAATGGAATATTGCCATCATTAATTCTTAAATACCAAGCTGAAGGCAGGCAGAAACTGAAGCCTTATCAACTACACCAGATACTAATACCTAGACACTGCAAGGTCTGGAGTTATGATGGACTACCTGAGCTGATAACACATGGAATTATCTAAACAACATTTGCATATTTGTGTAATTATTTCCTAAGGTTAATTAGCTCCAGCAAAGCAGTTTGCCCTTTGAGACTGCTTACAGTGACAGGTTCACGTATTTTCCATTTTGATGCCAA
The DNA here is from genome assembly GCA_029215795.1 of Anniella stebbinsi. Lineage (NCBI taxonomy): Eukaryota > Metazoa > Chordata > Lepidosauria > Squamata > Anniellidae > Anniella > Anniella stebbinsi. The sequence goes on from JARDYH010000002.1 coordinate 49,893,607, forward strand.
ATTATACAGGGCTTTTTTCTCCCTACTAACCTGTTGCTGGGAAGTTACACATTCTGCAATGTATTCAAGGATCTCAATTTTGATAATTTTGATAATTTTTAAAAATACACAGCCAGATAATTTTACCCAGACAAGTAGTCCACACTCAAATAAATCAGCTCTTTGATTGCAAAGCAAACCAAAACAGTTTTAACCTTATGTTACACCTTCTGCTTTTCACAAAATAACTTCAGATGTGCACTCAGCATTTAAATATTCCTTTTCTTTTCTGTTTATGTGAGCCCATACTACTTGTTGAAACACTTGTCTGTATGTGGCACCCAACAGTCCATGGGCATGCAGTGGGAACACAGTTTTCGTGGGACATATTAACTATGCCCAGTAAGATGGACTTAGATGGACATGTATGTCAATACAGGGTAAGGAATAACCTGCTTACAGGGAGCAAAAGAAAGAAAGAAAGAGCGATGACTTAAATCTGTATCCCTGTTAACCAAATAATTCAGGTCTCTCAATTTTCAAATAAGTAAATATAAAATATACCACATAATTTAGGTCTAAAAACCTTTAAGATGCATTTCATATTTTGCAATTCTACGTTTGTGTTCCTATATTTTAATTTTTTACTGCACCCTTCTGTCTAAGGAGGAAATGAATGTGACATACATATGTATAAAAATAATGTGCGCACACACACACACTTATCCATAAATAGAATTATGAAGCAATAAGAATAAAACAACATCAAAATCAAAGAAAATAACAGCATAAGCAAAGAGCCTTTTTGGTCTTAAATTCTATCATGAATAGGAGTGCATTCATGTGACTTGTTCCTGCTGACATGGGTAGTCATAACTGTTGAATTACAATAGACATACGCTATACTACTGCATGCTCATGTATATAAATATATTATGCATATAAAATACTTAGTTTCACTCCTGGACTAATTAATTCATGAAGGTATCAAAATCAATCTGGGACTTCTACATGACCCAGAAAGCTGAAATTTGGTACATACAGTCCATGACATCCTGATTATTATAAAAGACTGAAAGGGAAGGTGGGATTTGTGCATATCATTCTCAAAACTGAGGACTCAAAAGGTAATCCACAATGGGGACATGATTTCCACATTAGCTAGATAGTTAAAAATCTGGTACACATGTATCTCAGAACCCAAATTACTAGAGAAGTTTGACATATAAACCAGTCTAGACAGGAAACTCACCTCATAATAAGGGCAGAACTCCAACACAGAGCAAACTAAACCACACATGGGATGGAAAGTGGGGTTGTGGGAATTCTGTTGCACTTCCACACACCTGATTCAGCCTTGAGAGGATATCTAGTCAAGAACATGCATCTATACTTGCAGAATGCAAGTTTCGTTTACTAGTATTCATCCACTTTAGAAACTTTAGAAGTTTAAATCAGAAAATATTTAACACAAAATCAATATAGCTAGCACCACCTCATTATTATAGTAATCCAAAAAGAAAAGACCTCAAAGCACCTTTTAATCTTTTCATTCAGAGGTTATACACTGTAGAGCCTTAACATTGTTTTTGTAAACCGTAGGTTTTTTGTTTAATGAATTTCATGGCTTTGTGTAACGGATGACTGGATATTATACAGTTGACAACCAAGCCGGCATAAGCCAGAATGTTATACCATCTTGACATCCAATATAAAATCAAAGTTAGTGTAACCCGCCTCGATCCGGAGGGAGAGGCGGGTTACAAATAATAATAATAATAATAATAATAATAATTATTATTATTATTATTATTATGTGTTGAACTCACTTTTAACATTAATAAATCAACCAAAATGCTTGCATCTCCCTCATTTTTAAAGATAAAGAGATGAAACCTGGCATCATGGTAGCTCTTAAGTAGGGATATAGCTATGCCAAGTATGAAGCAGGTCTGTTCATGCCTTGATTTTTAGGAATTTTTTAAAGTTCAAACAGAAATCTCTTTGAGGTCCAGGACCTTGAGCAGTACAAGTTTTAAAAATGAAATTAAAGATAAAGAGATGAAACTTGGCACCATGGTAGCTCTGAAGTAGGGATTTAGCCACGCCAAGTTGGAAGCAGATCCGTTCATCCCTTGATTTTTAGAAATGTTTAAAACTTCAATTTAATTTTTTTAATTAACTAAAATGCTTACAATTCCATCATTTTTAAAGATAAAGGGATGAAACTTGACAGCATAGTAGCTCTTAAGTAGGGATTGAGCCATGCCAAGTTGGAAGCAGATTGGTTCATGCCTTGAATTTTAGAAAAAAAATTGAAGTCAAACTTTTTAAAACAATATCCTAAAAATCAAAGCACGAACCGATCTGCTTCCAACTTGGCATGGCTCAATTCTAGGGTGACCACTAGGGTGTGGCCTAGTGGCTAAAGTGTTGCACTGGGAGCTGGGAGATCTGGGTTCTACTCCCCACTTAGCCATGAAAACCCATTGGGTGACTTTGGGCCTGTTGTAGACTCTCAGCCCAACTCATCTCACAGGGTTGCTATTGTGAGGATAAAATGGAGAGGAGGAGAATTATGTGTGCCACCTTGGGTTTCTTGGTGGAAAAAAAGTGGGATATAAATGCAATAATAAATAATAATAAAAAACTGTCAGGATTTCCCCAGATTTCTCCTGGTTTTTGTTCTATCCTCAGTGTCAGGGGGGATTTTATGCAATAGTCTATAATGACCTGGAATTACACACTTTCCCTTTTAAGGCCACCATTAGCGTGGCAGGGGGGAATGACATGTTTTCTGGAGGTGTGTCATTCTGTCCCACTGCTCCAATCAAGGCCTTAAAAGGGAAAAACGTGTCATTCCCAGGTATTATAGAAAAGGGCCTGATTGGAACAATGGGGTGGGGTGAGAATGACATGCTTTCCCCTCCTCCGTTCCAATTGGGGACTTTAAGGTGGCCCCAGAAAGCCATTTTCCTGCCCCCCCCCAACTAGGTGTCCTCTTTTTTGGTTTCCCAAATATGGTCACCCTACTCAGTTCTTGCACAGGCTGCATATCCATCCCTAGATATTTACTCAAAATTAAGACCCATTGAATTTCCTTGGTTCTTGAAAAGCAACACACTTGCTTTTAGATTTGCCAGTCTCAGCATTCTATGTGTGCTATGAATGCCTGCTCTGTCTGTCCCTGTAGCTTCCTGCAAGCTCCAGTCAGGGGAAGCCAGTAAATTAAACCCAGGAGTGTAATGTCCTGATGTAAATAATTTTGTACGTGTTGCATATAGTGTATTACTTTGCTGGTCTGTTTGACTGTAAATAAAGTTCTTCTTTCTAACCCAGGGGTGGAGGGTGGGATTCCCTCAGGTTCATCTGACAGCAGGTGCTATAGATCATGGACCTTCCAGGAGTGTTGAGGCTGGATTTCTGGCAGACCCAGCCAGGCAACTTTATGGCCTGTTAGTCCCTCCATCTGGTAGCCCGCAGAGCACCTGCCTCATAAGGCAAATGGCCACATGAGAACTGTTATTATGGCCTGCTACTTTGTTTGTCTTTAGTAGTCTGTGGTCCAGATCGCTTCAGAAGGGGGAGTAGTGTTTTGTGGTTGGGGTCAGTCTATATTATCTCCAGGGGTACCTTACTCAGTGCCCCTGATAGCAAAGAGATTGAGGATTTTCCCCAACTCTGTTACTCTTGAAGTTACTAGGCCTGTTGAAAATAGATTTTATAACATAAGCATGAAAACAGTGAATACCCTTTTTAACTTGTTAAACCAATTAAAACATGCCACACAAGAAGTCTTAAGATATGAATGGTTTATAAAGAAAAGTAAATGCAAAAGAACAGCAGATGCAGAAGTGAAATCTGAAACATTACTACTACTAGTAGTAGAAGTAGTATCCTGCCTTTTGCCCAATGCTGGGCCTCAGGGCAGCCTTACAAACTAAAACATATACTGCTAAAACCTATAAATAGGAATATACTAGACTGCCCATATGAAAAGGAGGACAGGGCTCATGTCCTCCTTTTAACAGTTGTAGAGAAAAGGAGATTTCAGCCAGTGTCATTTGTATGCAATTAGTTCCTGGTGAAATTCCCTCTTCATCACACTAGTTAAAGTTGCAGGGGCCCTGCCTTCTTTTGGATATGGTCACTCTAGTATAGTGCCTGCAACTTTAACTGTTGTGATGAAGAGGGAATTTCACCAGGGACTAATTGCATACAAATGACACTGGCTGAAATTCCCTTTTCTCTACAACTGTTAAAGTTACATGAGCCCTGTCCTCCTTTTCATATGGTCAGCCTAAATATACAAAAGTTAAAAATATAATTAAATATTTTTCAATATTAAAGCATTTAAAACATTTTAAATACATAACAATTTAAAAGTCAAAGGTATAGTCAGAGGTCCAGATGATTTGCCAAAGGCCTGCTGGAACAAAAAAGGTTTGTCTGCATCCAAAAACACATCAAGGAGGGAGCCAGTGTAGACTGCAAGGATTAGAAAGAAAATCCATGTGTGTACACTATGCAAAATAAACGACAGCTCAACTGTCTCTAAACCTTATTAGAAAAACAGGGTGACTAGGCCGAAACCAGCGTTGTAGGCCCAGAAGCACTTTGAAAGGTTTCAACATTGTACTTAAAACTTAACACCGGCCCAAACTAATTAAATGAAGTGTTTGAAGCTTTCAACTTAGAGCAGTATGGACCAAACTCTTAGAAAAGAGGGAAGGAGCACTGTGCGTGAGTGGGGTGGGGGAAATTAAAAGAAAGGTATAGCTACCTATTCCCAGGAGAGATCTGAAGATCAAGTTACCATGGATCCAGAGGAACCACACCCTGCTTCACCAGGGAGCAAAAGAGCAAACTGGCCTTATGAAGATAGCCCAAAATACTCTCAGAGCCAAAGGAATGCATGTTCCAGAAGAGAAAAGAGAAACTCTTCTTCTTCTTCACTCAAAAGGTCTGTGCTAAAGGCAGCGGCCATTTCACTCACCCACCCCACATTCTAAGGCAGGAGAGAGGGGGGAGAGTGTGTCGCGTTATGAGGGAAGATGGCCGCCTCATTGACTTGAATGAGAGGTTAAAATAGTCCTTAAAAGTCAACCAAAGGGAATTTTAAAAAAACGAAACGCTTTCCATCAACTACAGTCAAGGAGGAAGAAGACCCCACCACTGGATTACTGAATAAGGCTCTAGAAATTATGCAAATTGTGAGCACAAAAAGTAGCAACCCGGAAGTAAATTTTACAAAAGCAGGGAGACAGGTTTGTATTCCTTTTCTAACTTAAACTGCTCTCCTTCCCTCAATCTTTCACCATTCTTCTTGAATTTTTCAGGTAATGTAAAACAAACATTTCTTTCTGGCACCTGTAAATTTCAGAAAGGTTGATGAAACATTTTCGATTTTATGGCTGTTAGAAAGAAACCCCCCCCCCCAAATTATCGCTTTAACATGGCGGAATGTGTTTTTTACTGACGGCCCTTAACAATGGAGGCACGCCTGTGCCTCCATTAAACATAATGGAGAGCTGTACTACCAGTTCAGATAGGGCATATCACCACCAATCATGGAGAAAGACAGGGCAGTTAGAACAAGAGCACTGTACAGACGGCAAGGCAGAACAAATGGAATGTAAGAGTGGTCTGATGAGAAGATGTCAGATGTGAGCAGAATGCAGGCATATGATCCATCTAAAATTTAGTAAGAAATGATAATAAATGCTAGCAGAAGTGCTTAGAGAAGATTTGGACAAATTAATGGAGGGTAGCTCTACCCATGATTATGAACTGCAATAGATAAATGAAGCCTCCAATTATGTAACTCCAATCAGCAGATTCTTGGGACAAAAAATGGATGGTTATCATAACCTTGGCCTACTTTTAAGCTTCCTGGAGACACCTGGCTGATTGTTTCTATAAACCAAGAAAGAGGAATGTATATGCATCTTGACACCCAATGTACAACAACAGGAAAAACATTACTACAACTTAAAAGTGACTAATACAATAAATTATAAATATTGAGCACAAATTTTATTTAAACTATTATTTAATCCTCAATTATTTTAAAATTATAAACAATAAAAAAGATATATGCAGTACAAAGTCATCTCTGGTAATGGATACAGTTAGTGCACTAGCTCAGCTGTGCAAACGCATTCCTGGCCACCACCAAAATCTTGCCATCTAGGTTCAGGGATGAATCCAGGAGTACACCCCAACTGTGAACCTGAATCTTCAAAGGTGGTATAATCCCACCCAACAGACTGAATCCCAATTCCCTGATCAGCAGTTTGATTAATTAACCTGGAGCACCTATATCCTGTTTGGATTAAGCATCAATTTGTTCACCTTCATCTAGTCCATTATTAACATCAGACAGATTTCGAACTAGAACAGCTTCCTTGCATCTCAATGGAAAGAGTTGGGTGTTATCAGCATACCAGTGGCACCAAACTCCAAACAACCCCTCCCAGTGGTTTCATACAAGTTAAATAGCATAGAGGACAAGATAGAACCCTGAGGGACACCATGGCCTAATCCACACCAAGCAGGATATAGCACTATGAAAGTGGTATAAAAGCAGTATATGGTATGTGTCAATGGACCCCAACTGTTGTCAGTGCACTTCAATACTGCTATAAAACAGTAGTGTGGCTTCTGTCTTTTATATACCGCTTTCATAGTGCAATATCCTGCTTGGTGTGGATTAGGCCCATATGCAATGTCCAGGGCATCAAACAGGGGTCCCTCAGCACCACCTTCTAAAAAACAACCCTCTGAGAAGAACCAAAGATAATAGCAATAGAAAAACAATAGCAATATTCTGATGTTCACATTTTTAAAAAAAAATCTGATTATTTTTACTTTGAGCTTTAAATATTCAAGATGTGTGATAATAGCAAACAATGCTGCTTCAGCTTTCCTGCATTTTCAACAGGAAACTATGAGAGGCTGAAGCTTTCAAAGTGCCCTCCCAAAAAATATTAAAACAAAAACAGGAGATTGTTCATATTAATTTCTCTTCTTCCTCCTATTCTACTCCATTCCCTTCTTCTGTGAATCAGCAGTGGTTTTGTCTCCAAAATGAAAACTTTATATATTTTGTACTTAAACATTAGCATACTGACAGATGACTAGCAGGATGGATTCACAATAAAGGTTATTTCTTTAGCGATTGTGTATGGAAAATATATTGCCAGCTTACTGGATTATCTTTTTACAGGGGTTCCTACCTTCCAGGAGACATGAACATTTAAGAAGTCTAGGGAATAGAAGGTTCGGGCTTAAGGTTCAGATCATGGAAGTAGGCACTATGAATTGTTCTTCCTCTTCCTCTGTTTCCCATCATTTTTAACCATAGATAAACACAAAATAGGTGGAAAGTGGAAGGACATGGGGGATGGGAAGTGGGAGAATTCTAGTCCTCAAATGTAGCAAGAATTCAGAGAGTGGTGGGCATCTCCACCTGCATTAGTGAAGGGAGTCCATAAAACAATCCTGTTTTAACAGATCTGTTTCACTTGCCATGGTACTATGTTGTGCTGCAAGGGATGAGAGGTAGGTAGGGTTCCTTCCAGCCCCACATGGAGCCTACGAACTGTAATAGAGGTGGGAACTGGGGAAGCTACATTTTTACAGGAGTGGAGTGGAGCCAAAAATGAACAGGAAACAGATTTTACTACTTCTACTGTTGTATATCATAATTCAATTCAATTTCATGAAAAGTTACTCTATTACTGTTTGACAGTGTTTATATATAACCTATTGCAACATTATGTGCAGTGTGTTGGCATGTAGTGACATTTGGAAAGAATATACACTTAGAACCATTTTTAATGAGTATGAAGGTTTCATGTAAAATAAAACCTGCTTAGTTTCTAAAATTATCTTCGAATGACCTTTAGCATATGGTTTGGTAATAAAAGATGTTGTGTGTCAAGCATTAACCTTTGCTTCACCTATCCTCTGTCAAAGCCCTTTCAAAACTTCAAAAGGTATGAATGACAAAACAATTTTTTGTTCCCTGAATCAAAAATAGAACCAAGGAACTGTGATCCTCATTGTTTTAATGGTTGTAAACATACTGTGGAAGTACATCTCTACCCAACAGTGTGATTTACACTGCCTATAGATTTGGTTACTTTAGCATAGGGATAGATACCTTTTCCAATAGTGTGGGCTTGTGTGAAATACATTTTGAGAACAGTAGCTGGCCTGCATATTGGATATTATCACTATAATTTATATTTTACAAATATAATGAAAATTACATTTTTCATGCAAACCTATGCATATTCACTACAAAGTGAGGCCCACTGTCTTCAATGCAGTTTACTCCCTAATAAGTATGTTTTGGATAATTAAACACTTCAAAAACACCATTTTTGTTTTAAAATTGTTACTTGCCGAAGCTGCTGGCAGAAGTGCAGGGTCATTGCCAAGTCTGGTCACTGCCTACCATCTCCCCATCCATGTCAAGAGCTTTTCTGAGCCATTAGCAACAATTGTAGGTCCAGCAAATTCATACAAGGAAAAGACCTGCTGTGCAGTCTGGCCTGGACTTGTGTGGAGGAACTCTAAACATATATATCAGTACATGTGTAGGGTCCCTTCTTATGCTTGCCAAATGTGTGACTGGCATGCATTTGTGGTGTGAATTACTCTGTCCCCCCTCTGAATACTTGAGCAGAGCTCATCTGAAAACCCCATTGTTTCCTGCTTCTGTTTATTATTTAAAACTACTAAACCACAGCCCTTAATCCAATACCCTGGGGTCCTGGTACATGGGCCAGACCATCTTTAACCTTCTATAAGCAACATACCACGAATTCATACCACAAATTCAAAAAAAAAGTTGTTTATATTTAGACAATCCTTTTAGTCAAAGTTTTTTGTATCTGTACTCTCTGCAGCCCAACAATGTACTGTCATTTCTGCTCATAATAGCCACAATATGTGTCACTAACAGGAGAATGATTAGCACAGAAAAGTTAGTATCAGTAATAAGATGACACAGAACAAGAACTTCATATACTTTTAACATAGAATGATATCTTTTTAAATTATACATCATAATTTTAAAAAAGGTTTCTAGATTGCATAATATGCTAGCATCACTATATGCTTCCTAACAATATACAAGATAGAACAACAAAAGGGTTCACAAAAACAAACAATTTATACACTCAAAGATTATCATGACTAGACTGTCACACTGTGACCTTGTTGGCGTCTAGCTAATCTGACAATATTTTGTAGTGCATTGTTTCAAATCAATAACTAATTAACAAAGTACAAAAGAAGTTGCACTCTTTCTGAGACTCCTTGTTAAAAATGGCTTTTGGTTGCACATGGGCAGAAAGGTCACTTTTATGACATCTTCACAAGTCTTTCAACATCCTGCTACTGTCAGATTAAATTACTTTAAGGAATTAATTGTCATAAGTTAAAACAGAAGCACATTTGTTACAGCCGGTTGTCATAATGACATGGTGAGTAGTTGCTTTGATATGAATTTCTTCTACTGACCCTCTATCATATCTTAATTTTTTTGGTTGACCTAACTGGAAGATTGGGAGCAAATTCTCTAACCCAAGCAGCACACAAGCTGCCATACATGGTAGGGGGGAGGCTTACTGGGACTGTAATTACATACTAAAAAGCAACTAAAAAGACATTTACGGATATCGACAGAAAAACACATCAAGGTTACATTTTAAAATCTTATTCAACTATACAAATGTAAAAGAGCATCTTTTTCAATAAGCATAGCTAGATTAAGTGCAAAGTATAAAGACAAGAATTTCATTCAGCCATCATGATACAACATAGCCCAAACATTCAAATAGACTCTGATACCTCTTATCCTAGTATCTCTCATGTTATGTTCAATGTGTGATCACATTTTATGTATCTCTTTTTTAAAAAAAAAAATAGTAACTGTGGGACAGGATCAGGATTGCAAGGAATTAACTCTTTCACTCCACCACTGTACTTCAGATTAATTTTTTGCCCCTAAAGATGCTATTTGCCATGGGAGGGAAGCTACTATTGTCAGCAATAGCAAGTACTCTCCTGTGGAAAACAACATGGGGGGCACATTTTTGTTTGGACTGTGGCATGGGGGAAAGGGTTATATCTCCATCCCAGCAACAGACATGTAAAATGTTGTAAATTTGGTCCTTTTAACCTCAGAACCAATACCAAATGGGTTCGGAACACCCCGGTGGGTAACCAGTGCTTTTCTAAACAGACGAATTGACCACCACAGATATGATGGTAAATAAGAATCTATTTATTTAAGATAGTCACAAATTTAAACAGATAAGCAGAAGCATGGTGGTATACAGTATCTCTTTTTCTTTCTGATTACAGTAAAAGAGAATGCAATGCAAATATGAAGTTAATTACAAGAATTGTGGTTGCAAAATAGGTGTTCAGAACAGGCGTTACAATTTTAGCTAGCAAGATAATAGCTTGAGCTTCTACCATTGTTATAATTTCTCCTCCCTCCTTACTCCGGTACACTACTTGTGGGTTACAGCAAAACTAACTTCCCCTAATAACTAATATCTAATGTAATGGTGTTTTTCTCCTACACACTACTTGGGTTATGTTAATCAGAGTAGGTCAAGAAAGTGAGGTAAGATCTCCCTTTCTGGAAAGTTAAAGAATCCTAGGTTAGGATTTAAATCAGAAGAAGGTAAGGTTTCTTCATCTAGAGAACTAGAGTATCCTAGGTTAGGAGAAGTAGGTAAGGTCTTTCTATACAGAAAGCTGGAGAGTTCTACATCAGAGTCAGAGAGGATAGGTAAGGTCTTTCTGTCTAGAAAGTTGGCAGAGTCAGACAGAAAATTGGAGAGTTCTACATCAGAGTCAGAGAAGATAGGTAAAGTTCTCCATCTAGAAGATTGGCAGAGTCAGACAGCAGATTGGAGAGCTCTACATCAGAGTCAGAGAGGATAGGTAAGGTCTCTCCATACAGAAGACTGGCAGAGTCAGATGGAAAATTGGAGAGCTCTACATCAGAGTCATCAAGGATAGGTAATGTCTCTCCAAACAGAAGATTGGCAGAGTCAGACAGAAAATTGGAGAGTTCTACATCAGAGTCATCAAGGATAGGCAAGGTCTCTCCAAACAGAAGATTGGCAGAGTCAGACAGAAAATTGGAGAGTTCTACATCAGAGTCATCAAGGATAGGTAAGGTCTCTCTATACAAGAGGTTGGAGAATTCAGAGTCAGAAAGGGTAGGTAAGGGTTTTTCATACAGAAGATGGGAGAATTCAGAGTCAGAAAGATGTAAGAAATTATCCAGGTCAGAAATATGGGACATGATGTCTTCGTCAGGTAGACTGGAGAGTTCTGAGTTAAGAAAAGGAGATTGAATTTCTCCATCAGAAAGGCTGAAAAACTCTAGGTCAGATAGGTAAGGAAAAGTATCTGTATCAGAAAAGTTGGAGAATTCTACCAGGTCAGGAAAGGGAACTCTAGGAAATTATCTAAGTCAGATAGGTAAGGCAAAGTATCTGTATCAGAAAAGTTGGAGAATTCTACCAGGTCAGGAAAGGGAACTTCATAATTAACTAAGTCCTCAAGTCTGTCCAGTCGAAGAGGAAACGGGCCAAGAAGGGCGGAAAATAAAAAAAATTCTCTATGTGTTCTCTGTTAGCAGCTTTTATACACTTGTTCTGACCAAAGGTGGGGGCCCAGTGAGTGATGAGATCACTATCTTCCAATCAGATGATGAGATGAATAAGTGATTAGACCACCCATCCACCAATTAGAAGTTTAAGTGTCTCCCTCCTCCCAATATTTCATGTGTTATACCCATGTGTCTGGGGAACACCTGGAAGGGTCACTGTGACTGGCTGCATATAGGCACGTTGTCTTGATCGATGGACATCTGTTTGGTAGACCTTCTCACGGAATTCTTTTGATATGAACATTGTCTGATACATCTTCACACAGGAACATTCTCTTATCAGCAGGTGCACATCATGATAGACAAAACAATATTGTCCCTTCTGTCTATCTCACACCTCGGCTGTAGCCTTGACCAGTCTGTGGCCTTGACTAGAAGCCACCTGCAAAAGCCTCTTACATTTTTTTCCTTCTCTTCACAGACCATCCTGCAAGTTTCAGCTAGAATCTTAGTTAATAGCAGAGTATCCAATGGTCCAGAATTAGAACTTAAATTCTTCATGTCCCTGACTCAAGGGTCTGGAACGTATATCTGAGAGTCTTTGAATGTTGAGTCTGGGATCTTTTAGGGAGTCTTCTTCTGAGTCTTCCCAAAACCCTCACTGAGGTCATTCCCCCATTCCAGATCCATTTGGCCATATTAATTGAATGCAGCCTCTTCTGTACAGCAAGATTTAACCCATTTAGCACCAGATTAACAAATGTGATCAGACATTTAACTACATTTAACTACAAACTACATTTAACATAACATGCAGTTTGGTGCTTTCCAAAGTTCCAAATAATATGAGCGCCTCTACAGATAGAGATGGCTCTCCCCTTCAGAAAGTGGTCCTCCACATGCAGAGAGCAATGGAAACAGTGATGGAAGTAGGCGAGGCTAGTACACTCCCCTTCCTCGTATGTTTACTTTACTCAGATTCTCATGCCTGAATAGGTTGTCCTTTCAGCATGCTACTTTCTTCGTAGAGAATGTTCAGTAAATGTCAGTAAATCCATGTTGACAGGAAACTTAAATCAGATGGATTATTTATTATAGAGGCTGTGATAATAACATTAAGATTTGAATCATTTCATATGTATCTATTTAGGTCATAAGACCATTTCAGGTTAAATACAGGATCTTGACAAGAGAACACAAAAAATATAGTTTCTCCAATTTAGCTAACATAGTGAGCCAATTGGACTCTTACATGCCCGGAGGTATTTTTTAAAAAATTAGCCACCTGTTCAGTAATATATTGGCAGGATATCTGCTAGATCATTGGTCTTTCATCTGAATACCCTGGCAAACTAGTCAAAAGAGGATAAATTATATGACATCTCAAATCAAAGCAGAAATTACAATATAAAAGAACATGCATCAGAATTTTAAAAACTCCCACATTTCAAACTGCTCCAAAGGGGAAAGCCCTTACAAAAGAATTCAGAAGAAATCTTTTTAGACAGGAAGAATCGAGTGTTACTTCATAGCCTGGGAACAGAATTTTGAGATGTAGAAAAGACAGAATGTAAACTGTTCTCATAGAGAAATCATTGCAAGAGATATGAATGGGTTCGCATGTCACCCTAAGCCAGCCTGCAAATAAGCCAAAGTGGGCTAGTTGTTCACTGAACAACCAATGGGAAGCCTGACAGACAATCCCCTCATCCCCCCTCAGTCCTCCAATCAGCTCCGGCATGTATCCCAGGAGCCCTTGTTGCAAAACCCATCTAATCTCCTTACCCTGGCTCCCTCCCTCCCCTTTTTTGTTTGCCACCTTGCCCCCCAGTGCTTTGGGAGTACAAAAACGTGTTCAAACTTTGTTGTTGTTTTTTCCCCTTATTTTGCAAGTGCACACTTTTGCCTGTCCAAAATGTGTAGTCATGCCTTGTCAATGTCCTTGTATGTTACAGCTGACACTTAGCAGAGCCAAAGTGAAGTAGGTAACATGAAAGAAAACTGACAAGGCAAGACTGCACACAAGCTAATTTGTGCACTGTTGTAAAGAGCTGGGGGAGAAACAATAGTAAGAAAAAGGACAGGCCCAGTAGCATAATTCAGAAACACCAGAAATGGGGGGGGGGGGGAGGCAAATGGAATAAGTGCACCAAAATAGGGGGGACAATATCTCCCCCTTAGCAATGTAATCCTCTCACTTTTAGGTGCTGAATTGATGCTTCTCAGAGTCCTTCTCCTATTCAACACTTCCCTGAGTCCCTAGCAAGTCCAAAAAAGGGAGATATTAGCTTACCCCCATTTTCACAGCTCCTTTCCAGAGCAGTAATTGCAAGTGAAGAAATTTCCCCTCCATGTAATTCTCAGCCCTGAAATTTGTGCAATTTTGCCTCGTCAGTTTCCTTCTAAATTACCCACTCCACTTTGGTGCTCCCATTAACCGCTGAAACATATAAGGAAATTAACCAGAAAAACTATACATATTGGACAGGCGTCAGTATGCTTTTGCTCACTTGTGAAAGAATGGAAAAATAATAATTTTAAAAATCATGAAAACATTAATGTACTCCTGAAGGACTTGTTTTTTAAAAAAGTGGTGAACAAATAATGGCCCTTCAAAATTGCTCTTTGGGTGTCAGTGGAGGGGTAGTCACTGGTACAGAAGGCTGGAGGCAGCAGTGGCAAGATCATAAAGAGTGGCATGGGCTTTTTTGCAGCTCTTGTCAAGTCTGTAGCCGATTCCAGCAACCCACGATAAAATTGCTCTCCTGGGTTCAGACAATATGACACCCCACCATGGGTATGAACAACCCTACAACAAGCCATGGGTTCTCAGGGTGATGTGTTTGGGAAAATTAAGCCACCCTGAGGAAAATGCGCTGGGTTTGGAAAACACAACAACCCACCATGTCTAGGTTGTTGTGTTGTCATAGACAACTATTTGGTTCCAGTTCACAGACAACTATTTGGTTCCAGTTCATAGCTGAAACAGTCTATCATGCTGTCCTTGTGCTTGCTAACTTCATGATGAGTACATCTACAAATACTCATAGGGCATGATCCAATGGTGCCATTCCATAAAATAAAACACTGTTAATGGACCTCTGCTGAACCTTTCAGCATTGCACTAGTGGAGTGTGTGTGCCAGTGAGGCACTCCTGAAAATGGTTGTGCAACCTCTTGTGTAGGCAGTTGCACAAGTGGACTTTTAGTTAGATACTCCCTGTTCATATAGTTTTTGGAACCTAGTTTCCGCTAGTGCAATGTAATTCGCACTAGCAGAATGACAGTTACTGCCCATAAATTTTAGAATTTAGGATACCACCAACTTTGACATATATGTTGTCTATATGAAGTGTCATGGATGAAATATACGTGAAAATACCTCTTATCCACAAACTGCAAGTAGATGAACATAGGGCTAATTTTCACAAAGTTTGATAGTTATATAATTAATTTTGAAATGTTTTGGGAAAACGTATGTTGAAATGAGTCATCAACACAACATTTTAGAAATAATCAGTCATGAGTTCATAAGCAGATGAATCTGTTGATACTACAGTAGCACTGTGACCCACTCTTTGACTCCTGTATATACTTAATAATAAGAGTATTCGTAAGCATTATGTTTTGCCTTAAATATTATATTTTGGTTTAAATGTGCTTTAAATATACTAAATCAATACAATTTTATTAACAACTATTTATCACCTGAAGGGGGCCTGAAACCTAGCAATATGTATGTATTTATTTTATTTACATTTATATATCACTACACATCTAAATAGATTTAGGAGTAGTGAAAAATAAAAGATAAAAAGAATAAAGCACAATACTATTTTTTTTAAAAAAGAACCAAACAAACAGAATACCAATAAAAATGGTGGCTGGTCATTAGAGAAGGCTTGTTGCAATAAAAGTAGGCTGACCATATGAAAAGAAGGACAGGGCTCATGTAACTTTAACAGTTGTAGAGAAAAGGGAATTTCAACCGGCGTTATTTGTATGCAATTTGTACCTGGTGAGATTCCCTCTTCATTACAACAGTTAAAGTTGCAGGGGTCCTGCCTTCTTTTGTATATGGTTACTCTAGTATAGTGCCTGCAACTTTAACTGCTGTGATGAAGAGGGAATTTCACCAGGAACTAATTGCATACAAATGACACTGGCTGAAATCCCCTTTTCTCTACAACTGTTAAAGTTACATGAGCCCTGTCCTCCTTTTCATATGGTCAGCCTAAATAAAAGTGTCTTCAACAGTCTCCAGAAACAAAACAATGTTGGTCCCTGCCTGACATCCAGAGGCAGGGAATTCCACACAAAGGGAGCTACCATACTGAAGGCTCAACTCTGGGTGGATTTCAACCGGGCCATAGCTCCATGCGGAATCATCTGGAGTGCCTCATTTGATATCAGTGACCAGGCAGGTCAGTAAGAGAGAAGGAATATGTATGGCAACATTGCCATGAAAACAATCCTGAGGGTGTCCCAAACCTGTTTGGCTAAGGAACAAATTAAAGAAGTGGTTAGCTCTTGATAGAATATCCAAGGCGCAAAGTTGCTCAGAGAGCATGAGAGACTGGCTGCATTTGGACAACACAACAGTCAATGGTGGGTTAATCGTCAACTACATGGTTGATTATTGAGGAGGTACTCCCCACACGACATGATTATAATCAACTGCGGTGTGGATTAAGGCCAGCATTGTGTTAACTATTAGTCAACAGTGTGTATGACTGACACATCCCTCGCCCTCTCTTCCCCCCTCAGTCCTTCTGCTGGTATCTCATCAGTCATTGTGAGTTTTGCCTGCTGGACTACAGCGGCAGCCGATGCTTTGGTTGCTCTTGCTAGAGGACTTTATAGTTGCTGAAAATAACCAACTATGTGCAAAAAAATAGTCAACGGTGCTCAACACAAGACACGATAACCAACGGTTGTTCAAATAATCAACTCTGCACAGCGTTGGTTATTTGCATTGGTTATTTTGGCCGAATAACCAACCATGGGGTGAAAAAGTCCCAACGATGACATAATAAGCAACCATTGACTATTTAACCCATTGTGTTTATTTAACACACGGTCATGTTGTCGTCCAAACCCAGTCAGTGACTTCCTGAACACTTTAATCCCAAATGTTGAGGTGTTAGAAGGACAGCTTGATTATGCTTCAAGTCCTTCCCTTACAAGGACCAACTCAAATATTTGTAATATCTATGGCATTTACCAACATATTCAACTGTTATTTAATGGAGTCCTTCAAAATCATTTAGTACATTTCATAGCTATACCTTGTTTACTTGTTATTGTATTTTATTAAAAGGCAGTATAAAATCAGTGGCTAAACATATTGCAAACTGAGACATGTTTTCTGTGATAATAAATGCAGTTAGAAATTCCACAGAATTGTATTATTTTCTACTGAAGCAAACCCCCATTTTCTGTGTTTTAATTAACACTGTTCAGATTATAAACTATAAAATCATCACCACATATTAAAATGAGATAAATAGCTTACCTTGTAACATTTAAAGCACAAACTACAATACTATCCAAAATATGTTTTACAAGTTATTTTCAACCTTGTATTTAAACTAGAATCTTGATTAAGTTATGCAGTAATTTCATTCCCAGCAGTGCCATCTATTGGGGAAGCTCAATAGAATACATATTTCCATAATACTGAAATGTTTGTTTGACTAAAAAGAAAATGCATTTCAGTTTGGATTAATGGAAGTAAACACAGCAACTCTATTGTAAGAATTAATGTCTATGACTGTTGCATTTTTAAACCGAGGGACAGTATGGCAAATTTGAAAAAAGGAGGTTTCCATTTACCATTTTGACCTTAAGAGACATGGAGTAATGTCTATCCATTCAGAACTCCTCTGAGTGAATGAAGAAGTGAAGAGCGTGCAGTAGGAGCAGAATTAAAAAGTATTTGAGGGGTAACATTTTCCTTTTGCTATTTAAAAGTTTGACTTGGTATTATAGCGAAGTGTATACACATAAACTCTTAACAAAACATCAGATGGGTACTTAGCTACCATAATTATTTATGTACGTGAAACTGTGCCAGTAGGCTTTGGCTTGACCTTGTCTAGTTGAACCCATGATACCAGAAACCTTACACTATCCAATGGACCAGAATCTAATGATAAAACCTCTGCTACCACAGTGCTTCTGTTTAGCATATAACTGCTATAATTCATGTTCCTTTAGTAGTCCTGGGGGAAATATAATGAGTTGAATCTCAATTAGATTGTTTTAAATGAAAACAAACTTCATTACCACTTCTGTCAGAGAACCTTCAAAAAGCTGTATGACGAGGGTCAACTAAAGTGATGCAGTCATTGGGAACAACTATTTAAGTGGCCAATTTAAATGAAAACAGGAAAAACAGGATTAAAAGTTTTCCTGAGAGATTTCATGGCTCTGTAGAGCATTGTTCCTTGTACACTTAAAAAGGAATGCTGTTTAAAGAGCAAAGAAAGGCCTCCAAGCAAGTATGAAAATGTAAATATCTGCAAGCAGGCCTAAAATGTAATCACAGATGTATCTTCATCACAGATATATCTTCAGAGAGAACATAAAAATAGGAAACTCTGTATAGCTGGATCCCATGTTTCCCTATTCTTTTCTATTCCAATTTGTCTTCTTTGCCTTCAGAGCTCTCAGTGGGTTAAAAACCATACTGTCTTGAGAACTCTTTCTTGCAGTATTTTTAAAATCATCATCATCATCATCATCATGGATAGTAAATGATAATATACCAGGGATATCCAAAGATGAAGACATGGTATTTATTAGCAAAATGTGAATAGCTATAGAATTATCAAAACTGAGTTTGTGTACCTCTTGCAGAGTCCTTAATGGCCCCAAAACTGACAGTTTGAATGTGTTTTCTATACTTGTTGTAGCAAACCTTATTAAAATAGCTAAAATTGTTGGGCTCTATAAAGGTGATATTTTCACCTTTGTGTTATGTTTCAGTGATGAACTGCCATTACTCTCAGACAATAGCATAATCCTAGTAATTATTATCTAACCTCCTATAATCTTTGTAAAGAACTGGGCTTTAAGGGAAACTCTCTATTTGGGAAATATGTTCAATATAGGCTTTCTATTAAATATATATACTTTTTATCATAGTTCTTTAGATGAAGACAGTTGTATTGGGATCTTCTTTGGACAAGATAAACAGAGGATGTCCACTATAGATATGAAATGAAAGGTTATGAGTCAGTGCTGGCCCAAGATATTTTGCTGACTGGCATCCCCATTCCTGCCAGGACCAACGCTAACAAGTATTGCTGCACTATTCAGACATCAGTTCCCAACTTCATCTATCCACACCCCACTTGAAAGCAGGTCACTTGACTTTACTGCATGGTAGAGCAGGCTGTTATGAATTAGCATTCTTCAAAACTGAATGGAAAAGAAAGCAGATCTTGGTCACCTGCATATGACTTACAAAGACGTTTAGAAAATTATTCGTGCTTAAAAACTGCTCTGGACACCAGTACTTCTTTCAATAAATGATAAGACAAAATTGATATCCAGAAATTGAGTGATATGTTTAGAATGGCAGCCACAGATAATCTCTAAACCACAGCCTATTACTACGTAGTGCAAAGACTGTACCACGGGTTTAAACTTAAATGCATTAATAATGCTTGGTGTTTATATGGTGCTTTAGAGAGTTCAAGGCACTTCACATACATTATCACAGTAATGTATGCACTCTACTTTAATGCAAAAACAGACATACTGAGTGAGAGAGTAAGAGAGAGAAGGGGGGAATCTACAGTGTTATTCTATGCTTATCTCCTTGGAAGTAAGCTGCATTGAGTCCAATGACATATACCCCCCATGTAACTATGTACAGTATTGCAGCCTTAATGTACTTTTAGCAGGATCAAAGCTAAAATTCATGATAGTGGAATTTAAGTGAAATTATGAGGTTCTGTCAGTTCAGAAGATTGTTCTGAAGATTGTTCTGAAAATCCATATTAAAATCCACTATGTTTTGTCTACCCTTCTGTCTGTTCATCCAGGAAGCTCTATTCGCTTTAGTGTTTTCAAATCCACAGCAATAATCTTCCTGCATTCACATAATATCTATATTCTTGTAATAGTTTACCCCTTTGGTGTCAAAACAATCTCTGTAATATCATCAACTTTCACAATATCAGCATTTCATGTTAAATAAAATATCTTAATTGGTTACGCTTCATTTAGGTTTTCTTCCACAACAGAAGCGCTCTAGAGGAGAAACATAACAAGGAGCCATAGACGATGGACATGAAAGGTTCACTACAGCACCCACAAGGCAGTGCCATCTCAAGTGAAATATGCAAGCGCAAAATTGACTTGCAACATGTGGGAGCTAGATTAAATTTTTAAAAACAAACAGAAAAAGCAAAATACGTATTTTAAACCACCCATGGGTGAAACCTATTGGTTCGGAATAAGTCAAAATTTTCTCAATAGATTTAAGCATTCCTGTTTTTCAATTGCTTTTCTAAATTTGAGTTTCATTATTTATAGGTACATAAAACCTGCCTTATACCAGGTCAGACTATTTGTCCATCTAGCTTTGTATTGTCATTCCAACCTGCAGCAGCTCTCAGGCTTTCATGAAGAGATCTTTTCCATCACCTGCTACCTAGTCCTTTTCAGCTGGAGATGCCAGAGACTAAACTGGGAACCTTCTGCATGCAAAACATGTGCTCTTAGTAAGCTATAGGCCTGGTTCGGACGACACAATAATCAACCGGGGGGGGGGGGGAACCTTCTGTTGTGTTGCTTATTATGTCATGTTGGGGACACACACAACTGACAGTATGTTATTTTCTCGATTTAAACAACGGGGAAAAACAACGGGCTGCTCCATTGCTTATCTGGAAACCTGTTGATTAAAATGTTGTGTGGTGGGCTCCGTTGTTAAATCCTGCTTGTCGCAGGTACTATTCCAGCCAGTCATAGAGCTGGCAGAACTTGAAGTGCGTGATGGGATAGGGCCAAGAGGACTGAGAGAGGAGCACCAACAGCCCAGAAGGTTGCCAGGACTTTCAGCCACGCAACGGGGTGAGGGGCTACCGGGAAAATAATGCATGGTGAGTGTACTATTCCCCACTCCATTGCCTAAAGTGTCGTCCGAACTCAGCCATAGTCACTCCGCTAAAAATTCCCTCCTGAAAATGGGTGGGGTAGAGAATGAGGAAGTGAAGGGAATAAATTAAACAAGCAGTTAGAGGCTAGTCAGCATTTCTCTATGATAGCTCAGTCTCTCAAAGAAAGTATAAAGCACCTATTTGTTGACTGAGGAGGAAGGGAATCAAATTAAAGGGAGTAACACAAGTTTATAGTACATTGAGCAGAAATGCTGTGTTCCTTCCTGAGGTTTCCTACTGCCATCCCACCTGTTGTTACCTTCTGTTAATAAAGCTTCTCCCTCTCATCCCATTCCCCCAAATTTAAATACTTTTATACTAATACTTTAGTATTTCATTAAATTATATAGGTGGCACAGAGCCATTCACTTTACTCACATTAACCACTACTATTTTTATTACTGATCAAACTTTCAACTAGGAAACAAAGGGGGAGAATTTCCTCATTCCAGTTTCTTTCCTGCCCCCCCCCCAATAAAAACAAGGTATGTTCTACATCTTGGAATTCTTCTTAAACGAATATAAATAGTAAATAAATAAAGGTTCATGATATAGAGTCATATACATTAATAATTCATTTCCTCTTAATTTAAGAAGCTTCTGACAAAGGATGAATTTTTAAGTAAAGTATGTAAATTTTTGAAGGCATGTGCATATGTCCCCCTTTTGTGCACCATCTTATCCATCTTTCCCATCTCACATGCTGATTTCCTTACTTTGATTTGCTATTCATTTTTACTTTGGATTAATTGCCTATGCAGACATAAATTTTCTGAACAATTTATAAAAATAAAATTATGATAAAATTTAAGAGGTATTAATACTAGATTACAGGACTACTGCAATTTCATTGGTAAAAATAAAATTAGTTACATGATTGAGAAAAATGCATGCATCAAGTTTTATGTTCTATATCAGAGAGTGAGTCTTTAAATGTTACATTTCAGATGTGCCAAATACCAGTTTACATTCAAAAGTAACTAAACATAGTACAAGTACTTTCATCCTTAATTAAACATATAACAAATCTGCAAATGGAAGGACATATAAACATTAATTTTATATGTTATTTCCATAGTAAAAAGAAAAACCAATATTATAATATAATGGTCAGGATTCAAAGAACCATGACTAGTTTTCCCCCATGCTGCTTGGCAAACTGTTTTCTGCAACTGTGGGGGAGTTTCAAGAAGTTTGTCATATGTTATAGTGGTTTGATCTTCAAGGGAAAAAAAGGTCAAAATTCTGCTAGGTGAGCACAAGGTTTTGCATCCACATTGTTTTGATTTTAGTTCAGCAATTAATAAAATGCTTGGAGTTTACTGGCTTGGGTTCTATGTTTCCAGGGGAAATGCTTGCCAATATGTACAGCAGCAGCCTCTGGTGGTCTGAATGAAATCAGGTTTTTATAAGCACAGGAAAAATATATTTTTAAAGATGTGCGTATATATTCAGCTATTTGACTGTTCTTCATTGCAACGTATTAAAAAAGATGCTTTAAAAATGATGTATTTGTTAACAGTTTAACAAATGCATCATTTTAAAGCATCTTTTTAAAGCATTCTAAACAGTTAGAATGTGCAATGCATTAATTACATAGTCACACGTGAAACCTTTTTTTTATTGTATGGAATACTGTGTTTAATGCAAATTTCCAGTGAGTTTTTGCTTTGATTTGAACCAAATATAATCCGATGAAACATGACATTTTTCTTTTGACTATGGAACACAGTTGGCAGATGTTTTCAAGAACAAAAAAGTCTTAGAACAGAACATAGTAAGTAAGCTTTCCTGCCATATTGTGTGAGATGAAGTTTATTGCCCAGACCAAATCAATCCCTTTAACAAGCTGTAACATACATTGGCAAGTACATTATTTCATAGTTTTAAAAAAAATTACAGCTTGAAACAATAAGCACTTTGATCTTTCAAGCTGTACTCTTAAAGCTTCAGAAGGTATGCATAATCTGCTAGTTAGTCATTTCTATTTATATTCTTCCCTTAGAAAAAGACTTCGCAAGGACCTCAGTTACTGTTGTAACTTATGGTTGTATATACGGATTATTATAGAGGAGGTATGTGTGGAATTTTTGAAGAATGAAAATGTAAGCCATTCACAGATATTTGAGTGTGTAGCTTAGATACACTAAGATAAACTAATCAAAATAAACAAATTACAAACCAACATTCTCAAGCTTTTGTTGAATACATTACAATATTCTTAAAATACATAGAACTAGCAAAACAAGCACAGACTATTATTCAGATATCTGTTAGCTGGTCTTCAAGAGTATACTTGGCAATTTATAATGCATTTGGTGAAACAAGATTTTCTCCTAGAATATTCTCTTCTCTATCTGCAACTACTACAGCATGTGTTTGTGCATGTGCATATTTAATCAAGTAACTAACATTGGCACTTTTGTTTGCTCTCCCTGGATATTACTCCAGTATGTTTTGGTGACATCCTCATTAGTTTACGGAAGTGATTAACCAGTGTTTACCAAGCAGGAATTGGCATACATTGGCAACTGGTTAAGATCTGCTGAATATATGATGGACTCTTCACAGGGCCTAACACCTTGTAGTGAGAGAAAGGCAGGCTAGTAGCTCCATCATGTTGATCAGGTGGCTAAACTTACAAGTCATTGGAGTGCTGTAGAGTGTAATAGGCAAATTGGCAAAACAAAACAAAAAAGCCTGAGTGAAAAAGTGAAAAATAAGCCTATCATTACTGTGCATACAGAAATATATATAATCGCAGTTGGGTAGTAGTTTTACGAGTATACAGGTGCAATCTTATGAATGTTTAGACAGAAAAAAGTCCAATAACCCCCAGCATTCCCCAGCCAGCATGGATTGCACCTTAATTTCACCAAGTATAACCTATGTTCATAGTAAGCATCAAAACTGTTAATCTTAGCATATAGCACCATAGATCTGTTCTTAATCATTTTCAAAATGTATACATGCAGTTACAGAACATTGTAGGTAACTTTTCAGATGAAACATCCATGCTACCAGATAAAGTTTGCCTACTTATTTTTGGCTTTACAATACCCTCCAAATGCATTCAACATGGATATATTGTTGAATCTTGACCAAAAATCTGTCTACACAAGTGAAATCAATTCCTAGTCACATAGGAGTATGTGTGTCATTGATTTCCCCTCTCTGCAGCACTTCCAAACTGGCAACCAAGGATTGGGACCCTCTGGGGATACTTTGCAGAGGCTGCAGGAGGAATTCAGCAACTCTCCTGCATGCTGAAGTGCCTCCTGTTGTGCAGCGAGATCTTTAGATTCAAGCTATGTGTGGAAGAGACCTGATTTGAAGGATCTGATCAGCAGGTGAGCATCTGTAGGAGTTGATGCAGTAATTACCCCAAATATCAGGATGAAAAATTATGTCTGGTGAGTAAGAAATAGCTTTTATATGAGAAAGAGGAAGTATCATAGAGCAATGTGACTGAGATCTTGTAATCAGTCAAAGTCCAATTGTCAAGCAAAACGCAACAGCTGATCTTGTCTCTGGGTAAATTTAAAACAACACAAAACCCCTAGGATTCCCTTCTTTTCAGAAGTGGTGCTTATATAGCGGCACTGACAACTAAGTAATTTATTACATATCATTAGGCAAAAAAGGAGAAAACAAGACTTTTTTGGCTACTTCTTTACATACGATTCTTTTCATAATTCTTTCCAGTTCTTCATTCATTCAGCAAAACATAGGCTGCGTTCGGACAACACAACAGTCAATGGTGGGTTAATAGTCAACTCCACGGTTGATTATCGAGGAGGTACTCCCCTCACAATATGATTATAATCAACTGTGGTGTGGATTAAGGCCAGTGTCGAGTTGACTATCAGTCAACAGTGTGTTTGATTGACACATCCCCCACCCTCTCTCCCCCCCTTCAGTCCTCCCACTGGTATCCCATCAGTCATTGTGAGTTCTGCCGGCTAGACTACAGCAGCAGTTTCCACTTTGGTTGCTCTTGCCAGGGGACTCTGTGGTCACTGAAAATAACCAACTGTGTGCGACAAAATAGTCAACGGTGCTCAACAGATGACATGATAACTAACAGTTGTTCAAATAATCAACTCTGCACAGCATTGGTTATTTCGGCTGAATGACCAACCATGGAGTGAAAAAGTCCTTCCTGACAGACGACACAATAACCAATAGTTAATTATTTAACCCACCGTTGACTATTTAACCCACTGTTGGTTATCATGTCGTCCAAACCCATGGCTTCTAGAGCTTTTCTCCACAGAATTGCCCAAAGGTGATAAGCCTCAGAAGGCTTAATTGGCCTGGCCTTCTTAAATATCTCTTTTGTTGTAGATACAGCTAGAGAGCGTCCAAATTTTAGAAATTGGAACAAGGATGGTGAGGGGATGCAAAGAGAACTGGGAACATGGAGTCAGTAGATGGTGGGGGAGGGGTTCCCATCAAAAACATTTGCTTCAGCTATAGATGTTTCCGAAACGAGCTCCATGCAGGCACAGAGCACACATGTATGATGCACAGAGACCATGAAGAAGAACCAACAGGTGTTCAAATAATCAACTCTGCACAGCATTGGTTATTTTGGCTGAATGACCAACCATGGTATGAAAAAGTCCTTCCTGACAGATGACACAATAACCAATACTTGTCTATTTAACCCACCGTTGTCTATTTAACCCACTGTTGGTTATCGTGTCGTCCGAACCCAGTCATAATTTATTCCTATTTTATACAACTATGCATGTATAGTAAAATTAATTAATAAAACTATATTTTCCCCATATATTGCAGTTACTCAAAATTAAAATAATAACGAGGAGGAGGAGGAGGAGGAGGAAAAGGAACATTTTGAAAATTAATATGATGCTAATTTCCCCCCCCCCCTGAGTTTTCACTGTTCAGTCACCATAGGCACAGCATTCTAATGAAACTGGAGCATTAATGGCATATTTTTACTGTTGAATAACAATGCTAACTTCTACAAAGAGAGCTTTGAAAATTGCATGGATATGTCTAGAATGTATAATGCGCCATATGTATATGCAGCAGAATGTGTCAAAGCGCAAATAATTTTGTTTATGCCCCCTGCTGAATTAGAAATCCTTGGGTAGCACTGTTATAACGATCCCATGCTGCTAGCATTACAAAGTGCAAAGGTTCACTGACTAAGAAAAGAAAAGAGCAAGGGACAGAATTTCCTCATTGCACCATTCTTGAACTATTCTGACTTAAATATTTATTAAGATATTAATAATTCCCTTCCTTTAACTTCTTTTAGGAGCTTAACTGAAATGCAGTGAACAGCTGCACATATGTAAATAACACATTACAGGCCAAAGATATAACCATACAAGATGGACATCAGGATTTGCCCTCTGTATTATTAATTTACTAGGCAACGTGTTAAAATATCAGATTATTTAAAAGAGTCTAAACTACTACTGCCCAAGAAGATGACACCATGATGTGAAAACGTTCACCGCTTTTAATACATGTTACCTAAACTATATTTAGAAAGTGCTTATTTTATACCCATCTACTTAAAAAAAAATTAATAAAGTATTTTTCAAATCAGCCCCTGTCTCTGGAATGCATAGTATATTCCTTTAGAGTTTATTTGATGTTTCTTTTTGAAATTAAAAATATTTTTTTCTACACGTGCACATTCAATGCTAATAAAAATATCAATAGAAAGAAGTTCTCACTTTTAGTATTTGACAGTTACATAAGTTAGCAAAATGTTTATTTCAAAAATAATATTTTAAAATTTAGCTAGATAAATGAAATCAAAACAACTGTTTTGATTATTTAGTATTAATGCAAAATAAACTAGACCAACTTACTCTAATATACAACTGCACAGTTTCCTTTTCTTTTTGTGGATTCCGATACTTCTCATAAAAGTCTCGTCGTTTCTTTGTATCTTTTGGGATTTTATCTTTCCTCTCTCTCTTTTCTGCAGGTTCATCCGATCTATCAGGAGACAGCTGTACTTGGGCTTTTGTCTTTTCAACCTCAATATAGTTTTCATTTGGATTCAGTACTATAACCCCGTAGCCCTCCTGTTTCAGAAGAAGAAAAAGAATATGCATAGATTTTGGCTTTAAAATCATTTGCATTTCATTTGATTGATTTAAATGGTATATTTAAGAGATTTTCATAAAGTTCATATAATAGCATCATTCCTACTGTGCTTGCATCTGAATTTACAGTGGATATTTCTGTTTATTTGTCTAGCTCTTTTAACCTTTTAATAACTTTTCAATATTTTATGCAATTCATTTAAATGTAGTAAAAATAAAAACATAATATGATTCTAGAATAACCACATGGCCACCAACATATATAGCTTATGCTCCATTAATAAAAACCTTTACATTTAGACTACTTGAATCTACTGATTTCAATGGGATTTAAGCAGTCAAAAGGTGTGCAGGACTTCAGCCTAAACTATTATTTTTTTCTGTCTAACTCATAAAATGACAGCAGTAGTAACTATGAATCAATATCAACTCTGATGATGATCTGACATTGCTTTAAAAAATCAATGAATTAGTTACTAGTTCAGACCTGAACAATCTTATTGGAATTAAATGATGTATTGTCTTTTTAGCCTTTAAGGAAAAATATGTTAAACATCTTGTTCTATTTCATTTTTTCTTAGAAAATATTAAGTAATGAGGAATGTATATGGATGTAGGTAATTTTTTTAAATCTCTAGACATTTTGTTAACATAATGGAAAGTATGAAAACGAAGTCTTTTAAAAGCATTAAACAAAAGTGAAAGGATCATACAAATTATGGATGAATCTTCAAGATTATTGTGTAATTCTTGTTTATAGTTTTCTAAAACAAACTCCAGACACTAAAGTAAAACCTATTTCAAACTTGTTAACAAAATGGAACTTCTGCTTAATAAACAGATGAGAAGATAAAAGTCCACCTATAGATTATCAAAGTTAACCAAATCTGTAGCAACAAAAGATACTTTATTCGGTGTTGCTTTATTCTAATCTGTGTAACTATTCAAAAATCTTGTAATGCATTGTGGTAACTGTCAGGTAGACAGATTGTCACTTGGTGATTTTCTACAGTTGGACACACTCGACTAGTTATTAAAATCACATTTGAAGAAAGTTTACTCTTCCTTGTGCCTGTACAAGTTTACACGCCCTTCTCAAATTTCAACTATACCCTCTCCTCCCACCAAAACTAAGTTAAAGAATACTGTTGCACTCTGTTAAGCAGGGTGAATTAGAGGCATTCAGTTCACTGTCTGTGGTGTAAGGGAACATGGTAAAAAGGTCACCATAGGCCAAAGAGAAAATTGCCTCCTTCTAGATTCTGTACCATGAGTAAGTGATCTCCTGTCATCTTTTTTCCCAGCTCTCTCTTCTAAGTGAACCTATACATTCACATATACTCACCTTATGCTTTGGAATGGAGTGGTTAAGTACAAAGTAGAAATTCTACTAAAGTTATTATATAAGCAGTCTCAACGGACACCTTTATGAAAAATTGAGGAGCAGGGCATCCTGTGCTCAAAAAGTATAATACACTGAAAAACAGATTCCTGCCCCATGGATGAATAAACCACTAATAAAATAGCACAACCTAAACAGTGCTTTTCATATTATTTTAAATAATTTGTGGGGGGGAGGTGTTGGAAACTTTTTTTAACTATTTAGAAATGGTTCCCATAGAGCTCGGTGCTTTCGTTTGCTAATCATGATCATACCCTGTTTAGGGGTTTTTTCTGAGATGTTCTGTGTGTTGATTCTTTTTACTTCTGTATAATTCAAGATGTAAAATTCATGTAATTGTTATAGTTTTATACATGCTACTGAAATGCGAAATTGTGTCTACTTTTTGTTACACACAAAAACAGACACACATAAATCATCAGAGAAGTAAGATTTGTCTAAGTTATTGATTATGTAACTGAAAATTACAAGACTCATTTGTCCAATTTTATGAGGACATAATGTCAATTTTTCACAGACACATCAACAGATGAAAAATGAATCCATTTCAAAAATCACAGCTTCATAAATCAATTAAAGAATTTTTATCAATTAGGTTTTAACCAGCACAAACCTTTAAAACTTTTTAAAAATACCACATTTGTTAGAGTAACAATAAAAGTAACACAATAATACTTCAAAAACTTATGTCACAAGCTACATGGTCTCTTTCCACAAATCCATTATAAATGTTGTTTTGTTTGTAAGAAAGTTAACATAATGTCATACTCCCTTCCACTTTTTGTCTCCAGCCACATCAGCCTAAATTATATGAGGAAAAATAGGCACAGAAAAGAGGATTAGGAATAACATACAATACTTGCTCAGATGAAAGGATGTAGAAAAGCAGCATAACTTACATAATAGCAGCAGAATTTAATCTCTATCAGTATTACTAAATTGTTACCAGCGTAACCTATGAGAAGTTAATCTACGTCTTTAACCATAGAGTGACCTTTATTTCCTCTTCACCTATGAAAACAATGTAAAGTTTTGTTTAAAATATTCCATCAAAAGTTTCAGTAGTTGCATCTTAAACTGCACAGTTTTGGCATATCAAATTGTTAAAAGAAGTTCTACAATTTTAATATTTAAAATAGAAGTGTGGTATCACCAAATTACCAATGTCAAGGCTTACCTAATATCTATGCATTATTGTCTTCACAAAGTTAAAGCAAATGTGACATCAACCTAAGTTTACGAAAATATTTTAAATATGTGGTGTCAAATATTAATACCGAGCTGTAGTTTCATAAAAAGGGCTTACTACTGTAATGCACCTTTTAGAAAGACTGAACCAAGCTACCAACATCATTTGGAAGCCCCCCGCTCCACTTCCAAGATTTGAATGTACATTCAAAATAGTCAACTGATAAGTAGCTACTAGTCTTGCCTCAAGTATAAAATGATGAAACTGTAATATTAGATTGAAAAAGAAATAAATCCACTGGATAATTTCTTAAGATTGTTTTGATTTATAAACACAGCTATTTAATTATGTATATGTTGGGATATCCCTATTTTCTTAGTTACCAAAATTTCCAAAGCTAATTTCAAATTGTTTTTTCAAACCACTTATAATTAGAAGAATCTCACTTTTCTCCATAATATAAATATTCTCTTCAAAATGTTTGACATATTGATATCAACTAATTACAACATAATATATCTGAGAGGGAATACAGCACTCAATAAGTTTCAAGTTCATCTGCACAGGCCAATTAATACAATTAGATGTGATGGATGTTATCAGGACAGATAGCAATAATGTAGGCTTTTAGCTAGATGGCCAATTTGATATAATCCAGCTTCAGTTCTAAAATCTATCAAGCAGGATATCTACCACAAGCATATTAACTGGTAAGAATCCAAAATCTGTTGCATCAGGTGATGTAAGTTAAGAACACATTTCAAACAACTATTTCAAAATGCTTAAAAAGGATAAAGTTCTATTTTATATATGAGCTTACTTGACATTCATTAATTCAGAAGTAAAAGCAAGCTTAGACATACATTGGACACTATAGAGATTCCCAAGAAGGATGATTTGCATTATGTGTCACACAAATGCCACAAGTGTGTTAAGTTGAAAAATATAACAGTTATATTAGAAAAATAATAGTTACGTTTTGTTTTGGATGTCTCTTTAAGATGCCTCAAGCACTACACACAAACACACCTCATATAGTATACATTACCAAGTTGTAGAATAGTGATAGGCAATAAAATATTTGAGATACATTCTGGAACTCTACAAACCTCTTGTGTCTGGCCAAATGAATAATGAGCTAAAAACATTCAGCCCCGCATATTAATCCACCAGGATGGAATACCATATGTGACTTGAGAGGTCAGAGGCTAGAGTGGAATCTTTTGACCTATATATCTATCTTTCTGGCCCATAAGTAAGAATCTGTAACAGATCATTTTCCTGAGCTTTATCAATCTGATTTTTTTTAGGGGAAAAATCTATTTAGACCATTTGAAGCAAGATCAAAGTTAATCCTCTAGGGAAAAGCAATCCAAAGAGCTTAGATCTGTAACCTAGATCTGTGCATGGTTAAAATGGACATAGGAATAGGCATTAATCTTTTTGAAAGATGTATGTTCTGTTTATTTCCCATCTTTTTCATGAGAAGGGTACCTATGTGTCACTGTTGCAACATCCTAGATGCAACAGTAGGATGAGGTCATGACAACCAATCAGAAGTCACTAGTGAAGCGTAAAAGTAAACATAGCTGTTGGAGATGCAGCTCAGCTTGAAAAATGCCCCCTCCATTATTTGAGCAATTTTCTCAAGACGTGACCTGAGACTGAAACGCCTGAAATGTCAGTTGACTCCTTTTTTGTATTTTCAACCAATGTGCATTTTGGCAACTGCACCCTGCTAACACTTTGTAATATTTTCATCCCAGTTACACCTCATCTCTCAGGCTCTTGAATTCCACTGCTGAGCCCAAGTGTGTAAAAATGCTGTATTACTGCCAAACTCACATTGTTCCACCAAGTTTCTAACTTAAAATAGCTCATCAAGTTAGGCAGGAAAAGAAAACATGCCACAAAAAGTTTTTAGGGGACCACCTGTTGTCTATTATTTTTACGTAGCACTTACTCATAAATCATAACACAGGGTAATTAATCAAGCTGTCAAAGAAAAGGTCAAAGGTTAGGTAGGGGAGTCAGAAGGTCATGCATGGGCTGATAGAGGTCAGGGTCACACCACATTCCTCATTATCAAGTTGGGATGAGAGACGGCCCAAGCAAACAAAAGTGAAAGCAGATGGAGAAGTGAGTGGATAAAAAAAAGAAAGAAAGAAAACTTCACAAACAAAAAGAAAAGTGAAAGAAGAGTGTCAGCTGCCTTCAGATAAAGAATAGAACTGAAATACACTGAAATGCGCTCAAAAGGTCTAATAACATAAAGAAACTATATTTTCATTCTTTAAATCTATCTATATAGATTTATTTGGATGATCTTCTGATGGAAAACAAGCAATACTACAACAACATGCTTTTGTGATTTTCATATAGTCATCTAACATTTTCAGGCAAATCAGAAAAAAGTAGTTAGTTTGATCATCACCACCAAATGTTGTTTTTCCTTTTGTGGCTACAACCAATGGAAATGTAATTTTTAAAAAGCCTTCATTTGTATGAAAAATAGGTTTTGAACTATATTCTTCATACACACAAATGTTCATTAACACAAAGCATCATAAAAGTCCTTCTGGATGACACAAGAGTTATAAAATATTCTATCATTACACTGACCTGAATTAGATGCAGAATACTGTGCAAAATTAGCTGTCACCCTTTCCTCAAAATCTTTGTTAATCTCATTTTGAATGTTTGCAGCTTTATCAACACATGCATCAATGTCAGCTCCTTGGTTACTGAACCGCTGTACTTGGAAGAAGATATAATTAAAATGTTTTGGCACAGAAAAGGTGAAATTGTATCTTCCCCTATTCCCTGAGGAGTCTGTAAAACATGTAGGATATATTGACAAACACACACCCTTGTCTAGAGCCCTGACATTCCAGGTCACCAATTGCTATTTATTTCAGAACGTTTACACTTACCCATACAATCACTTGCTCTGTTACTAACTTTTAATGGCTGCTAGAGGTGTAAAAAAATCTTAATGCCTCTCCTGATAACTTTATTGTAATTTCTCAAAGATTTCAGGTTCATGTTTATTAGTTTAATTTCCTCCCTTGTATTTTAGCATAAATACTTATACATTAACAATGCAATCCTATACAGGCCTACTTAGAAGTATGTCCTACTGAGTTCAATGGAATTTACTCCCAGTTTAGTGTGCATAGGATTGCAGCCCAAGATTACTATAAACAATGCAAGTAGTCTGTATTACTTTCCTCAAATGTGATAATGCTCAAATGGAATGCTATTGCAACATTTATACGTTTACAAAGTTGTTATCTAGAAATATTAACTTGTGTTTAATTGTTTATTCTCATACAACTAATTTCAACAAAGTCAATATGAATTGAATATTATATAACTTTTTCTAGTTGTAATTAATAAACTAATTCCTGAGTACTTAAGATGGCTAATTTATACTACTCTGGTGTAAAGATTACAAAATAATGTATGTGAGCCACTGTGAACACTCAAATTCTAAATATTATAATCACTAACCAAGCGAGTTTTATTGGAAAGAAGTTATAAAGGAATATATGCTCACTAGCACAGTGTATACAAAAGTCTTATCCTCATAATACTACCAAGAGTTCCCTTGGGGCAGGAATAGACCCTAAAGTTCTTTGGCCCGACCATGTGTTTTCTAGTAGAAAACAAAGGAGGATAAAAGGATTTCTGGTAAATTTCCACTAGGGGATGAGCTGAAAGAGAAAGGTATTGGATGAAGGATGGGAGAGTTTAGTGGGGAAAGCCCTTGATAACAGGTTTTACAAATGGAACCTGCAACAAAATTGCAGCGTATCCTCGCCCCCCAACAGGAATGCTCCTGTTGAGTATCACAGCTAGTCATGCCCTTCTCCAATAGGTCATCTCTCTCTCTCTCTCTCTCTCTCTCTCTCTCTCTCTCTCTCTCACACACACACACACACTTCTCCAACTTTTCTCCCCCTCAAAATGACATTCCATATATGGCTCAATATTCTGCATGTTCATTTCTTGTTTGGAGCTGTTTTGGGAAGGTTTCACACCTTTGTTTTTAGTTGTTTTAAAAAGTGTTTTGTACTTCTGCATAACTCAAGTAGAATCAGAACATGCCGATACCTCCTTCTTGTTTCCTAGTGATGCTTTTTTGGCATTCAACCACTTCAGTTCATTATTAGGAGAGACAAGTAGGGCTTTCCTCATTCCCTAACAGCAGGAGTGCTCCTGTTCAGGGGTCCAATCAAAAAAACCCACAGGAAAGCCACTGAATACAGCAAATGACATGGGAGGATAGGTTCCTAAACTTATTATGACCAGATGTGTTTCAGAAAATAGGTTTCCTTCCTCAAGGACATTTGTCAACCTGTAACATTAAACTCTTTAGTTTTTACATTAAAAAATCAAACTGGGGCACTTCTGAGAACTATTTCTCGCCAGATCATTTGCAGGGTTCCGGCCAGGCATGTGCTCCTCCAGGATACTATAAGCTGTAATGGGGTCAGGAAGGACAATCCCCAACTCCCACTCCATTTTTCTTTTCCAACTGATACTCAACATTCCATGGCTCCTGGAGACCACCAAGCATGCTCAGTTGTCATTGGGCTGTTTTGTTTTTTTAATTTTAATTTTTTTTACAAATGTATACTTTGTGTACATCCAAATGCATAAAAACTCCAATCTTTAACTTCCAAAATGATAGACCTCACCCAACTGAGTTTGCTTTTAGAGGGAATTGTGATATTTGAACACATGAAGATGACAATTCCCCTGAGGAAGAAAGTGAACATGGTTAAATTCTTTGGACTTTGGTACCTTTGTTCTTATATTTAATTGGGGGGGAGATAATTTCACCTTAATATTCTAGAGTCCTCCATCTTTTGAGTACACCCCTCCATTTAAGGAATATGCATCTAACTATTGTTTACAAAACTACCAGTTCTTTCTTGTGGCTTTACATCTTGATGGCTTGTATGGATCACATAGTAGAGAGTCCACAAGCTTCCTTACCCTTTCCTTCTGAAAGCTATATTATGGATTTCTTTTCTACAAGAGAACAATATCTTCAATACAAAGCTATTAAGTTCAGTTCCTTTCATCTGGGGAAAAAGCACCATCCAAAACCAACAACTCCTTGCATGCACTGGAGCTCTGATTACGCATACAGCATTTCTATACAAATAAAATCTCTCCATTAATTACAAAGGCGGCCACAAATTGGTCTGTGAATCCCCATTTTGTGCATGGGGTTGTCTCCAAATTTCAAGTGGATGAAGAATCCTTTGATCACACAAGAAATCTATTTGATCCTGCTGCTCTCTGGATCAAAGTGTGTACAAAGTGAACAAACTCAGGTATTTATGTACTACATAGATTTATATAACACTTGTCAGTGGTCTATCAAAGCAGTTTACAGTTATTATAAGAATATAAAATATAACAAAACACAGTAATATAATCACTACTCACCCTTCAGGAAAAGCCGCATGAAGATATGGGCATCTAAAGATCACAATTGAAGATGCCTGCCTAATGTCAACGGGGAGCAAGTTCCAGAGGCCAGGTGCTGCTACACTAAATCCTCTGTTACAGGTACTCCTGAGGCAAACCTCAGCAGCATGCAGCACCATCAGAGGATCTCAAGGACCAGGTGAGGACATAAAGGGTGAGATAACCCCTAAGGTAGTATGCTCCCAAGTTGTTTACACAAAGTTAACACATAAAGTTAAAGGTTGCCCGGTGACTTATCGGCAGCAGGGCAGTCTTTTTAACAGGGGTGTAACATGCTGCTGAAAAGAGACCCCTGTTGATAGCATATAAAGGCATTCTGCACATAGGTAACACTTCACATTCTCAAAGAAATATTTAAATGGTAGCAGAACCATACAATTCTAATTACAGTCCATAAGCAATTAAACACTATTAGACCTACTTTTCAGATAGGAAAAGTAAAGTACAAAGCTGTTTTGTGTAGTGCTTGTCAAATTAAAGTTTGTGTAGTGCTTGTCAAAACCATTTGTGCAAATTCCATGGAACCATTAAAAATGTGTTCCCATGCCTGTATTTAGATCATTTTCCATTTCTCTTTACAGAATGTAGAACTTATGCATGCAGCATTCATACTGCAGATTGAAATTGTTTTCACATGCATGCTCCACATCTATAGATAACGGGGGAGGGGGATTACACCTAGATTTTTAAAATCTGTGAAAATTATACCTATCTACTTTTATCTATTCCTGTAATTCTGTAAAACTTTTTCCCCTTCAAGAAAGTATTATGAAATCCCTGGAAGTTATTATGGATACTTTTAAAACTGGTCTTAAATACTTTGTAGAAGGCAATCTGAGAGTCAACTAACGTAACGGAAATCTGATCCTCACTACATGAACAGGAATTACAGCTGAATTAATGAAGCAGCATTTGTGAGTCCTATGTACTAAGGCCACTTTTCAGTATATGACGATTTGAACATCTTTATGCAAACTGAACAATAATCTGAATAGCTAACAGGGTATCAACATAGGTTTGCTGAATGTGGTCACGGACCAAGGGTTTGTATTGGTTTTGCAAACTGGCTCAAAGTTTGTTGATCCATGTATAAATAATAAGAAAAATATTATATTCCAAGGAGGCCAAGACTCAAAGATCTTTGTTTTGGAGTTGAAAGGGACTATAACTCAAACAGTTCAGGTGTTTTGGGGTTGGTTGGTTTGGTTTTACAAATCTTTGCACCTTACTGTAAAGGTGTAGTTAATGTTAATTTGTTTATGGGGAGGATAATCAAAATCTCTTTGATCATGGTAGGAAACACATGTTGTTTTCATAGGCATGTTTATTTTTTAACATAAGGATAAAAGTCAGATAGATTTTTCTGATACCCACCTCTAAACAACAGGTGTAATGAAGTACACA